>NW_012192922.1:2452657-2510720 GCF_000504015.1 Erythranthe guttata
GTTATGTTTCTCTAACATATATGTAATGTATGTAATGGTTATATTTTGCTGATATCTTTAGTGTTTTCCTTCTTGTCTGAATTTTCCATCTGTCGATTTCCAGGTTGGGAAGCACTAGTACAATCAACTGACTCCGAAAGCTCGACGAAAAGGTGAGTTACAATGCATAGTATAATATACTTTTGGGTTGATGATGATTTTTCGGCTGCTCGTAGTTAGACTGAATATATACACTTTTGGATTGATGATACCTTTTCTGCGTGTTTATTTCGATTTGATTAAATGTCCTGTATATATGTTGGAACCTAGCTCGAATCGGCCTGAGTAATGAAGCAACTTGTCTGAATTCGCCTGAAGTTTGAGAAACTTGACTTAGTTTTTGTCCGGTTTGGCTGAAGGACTAGTCTCGTTTTTATTAGAGAACACGGACCTCAATTTAACCAGAAGAGTTTCCGATCCTATCATATTATAACTGACTCATATTACAAAAACTTATTCAAATTAAAAAAATATATATATTACCAAACAAACAAAGTTTCAAGTGCTTAACATACATACATAATATTCTACCTTCGCTGCATTATTACACAGTTTATTGTAGATAAATCCTTAATTAACATCGTTGAAGCTGCATTAGGACAGTAGTGCATAATCTTATGTTTCAGGTTTAATCCCTGCGGGAATATCGACCTTTGATTTTCTGCATCTCTGTAAAAGCTTCTTTCATGTTTATTCTATCACCAGAAGATTCCGCACAACACTTCAAAGCCAACTCCAGTATTGATGACACGCATTGCACGTTTTTCTCAAAGGCTTGTTCGTTTTCCGTATTCAATAAATTGGCATCTATAACCTCACTTGATGACTCGTTATTAAGTGAGCTTTGAACCCAACTCTTTAGGGTTAAATCTCCACCAAACATATCGTCGCTCGGCCTTTTTCTCGTAAAAGTTTCCATCACCATCACTCCATAGCTATAAACATCACACCTTGTCGAAACTAACCCTTCCAAGCCATACTCTACAAAAAACAATTGTATAATTCAATAAATCAAAAGTGATATCCAATCGAAAATATATATAAATAGTATGAGTGAAAGTGAGAATATTAACTAACCAGGTGCAATGTAACCCATTGTTGCTAGGGTGTTGGTGTGCACAGCGCTCTCACCTTCGCCCATCAATTTTGATATCCCGAAATCACTCACATGTGCAACCATTTCTTCATCCAACAACACGTTGCTTGGCTTCAAATCACAATGAACAACGAGAGTCGAATAGCCATGGTGAAGATATTCCAAAGAGCATGCAACATCTATCATTATGTTCATTCTTTCCATGAGATCCAAGCAATAGTTGTGCGAATATAACCATTGGTCGAGGTTTCCGTTTGGCATGTATTCAAGTACCAGTGCCTTGAAATCCTCGTTAGAGCAACTGCTCACGACTTTGGTGAGATTTCTGTGGCGGATGTTTCGTAGTACCTCGCATTCGACTTCGAAGCTCTTCGAAGAAGCTTCCGATAACGAATTGAAGACCTTGACAGCCAAAATTTTCCCGTCTCTTAGAACGGCTTTGTACACAGAACCAAAACTCCCCACGCCGAGTAAATTCGTCTCACTGAATTGTTCAGTTGCTTGTAGGAGTTCGTAATACGAAATTCTTTCTAGAGGTACAGTGGGAACCAGCCCGTCAATTTCATTGACTGCCTTATTTTTTCTTCTGTATCTAACGAAAATGAAGACCAAACAGAGAAGCGATATAAATGCGACAACTCCAATAAGAATAAATAAAGCTAAGCGCCCCCTTTTCATCCTTGACCTGCGTTTGGAAACGTCATGGTTGCAAAGTGGTACATTGAACCTTGGGATTCCGCATAATGCATCATTACCCTTAAAAGACTCGATAGTGAAGTTTACGAAAGGACCACCGGTGGGAATTTCTCCTCTCAGAGCATTGAAAGAGACATTAAAGTAGTCAAGGTGTTCAAGTGCTTCAAAAGACTTTGGGATTGATCCAAATAGGTTATTGTAAGACAAGTCTATACTTACCAAACTGATCATCCTCCCCACGGATTCGGGAATAGAACCTTCCAGTAGATTATGTGCCAAAGAAAAATTCGTCAGAGATATTAAATTTCCGATCGTGCTTGGAATAGACTCTGACAACCGATTCATTGATAGATCGATCATGGTTGCTGACACTAAATTACCTATTTCCGGAGGTATAAACCCGCTCAAGGAATTTGAGGATAAGTTCAGCTCCAGCAGATCTTTGAGGCGCCACACGCTCGATGGTATGATTAAAGACAACATGTTGGAATTAAGATAGAGATTTCTTAAGGATGTGATATTCCCTAAACATTCCGGTATTCGACCGGAAAATTTATTTTGATTTAAAGATAAATAAACCAAGCTGCGTAAATCGCAAAGACCCTCTGGAATGGAACCTATCAGATTGTTGGTATGTAGATCTAATCCTTGAAACTTGTGCAAATGGCTAAGAGTAGGTGGAATGTTACCAGACAACTCGTTCATGTTTAGAGCAAGTGTCACGAGGTTGGTTAAGTTGCCGATTTCTGCGGGGATGATTCCCTTAATTTTACATTTCATAGCAAATAAACCTTGCAGCGAGGAAGACAAATTCCCAACGGAAGGTGGAATGATGCCTTGGAGAGGATTATCACTAATTGAGAGGATTCTTAATGATCGGCAATTAGTCAAGGAAGTTATGAAGCTCAATTCTGAAGAAGTTGTTTTGGCCCTTATATTGTTTTTGTTAATGCCTAGAATTTCAAGGTTTCTTAGGTTACCGAGAAAATGAGGTACAAAACCAGCGAAGTTGTTATCACTTAGTGCGAGAATTCTGAGTTTCGAGATGTTGGTGATTGAATCGGGTATTGCTCCGCTGAGGTCATTTCCTCCGAGGTAAAGTTCTTCAAGAGCGGGTAACCCGTGATCCAAATTAGTTGGAAGACTGCCTGACAAACTATTAGATGTCAAACCAAGAATTCGAAGATTTGATATGTTAAAGAGCTCCGATGGAATAAAACCAGTGAAGTTGTTATGGCCTAAATTTAAGGTATCCAGTTGGAAAAGTTTGCCAATTTCTCGTTCTACACCACCTGTCAAAGGTTAAAAAAAAAATAAGCATTGCAACTATGGAGAAACAAATAATATTGAAAGTCTATATACCTGTTAACTTGTTGTCCGAGATGGACAAGTAGTTGAGATTTGTAAGATTCCCGATATCTTTTGGGAGGTTTCCGGACAGTAGGTTGTGATGTAGGTTCAAACCTTGGAGGGAAGAAATATTGAAGATAGTGAGGGGAATTGTACCACTAATCTGGTTTCGTTCAATGCCAAATCGAGCGAGATTCCAAAGATCGCCAATCTCGGGTGGGATAACACCTACGGAAATCGCAAAGCAATTGTTAAAAAAAATAAAAATACATGGCATTGATTTCCAAGATGAAAATTTTAAACGAGAGAGTGAAGAAATATTATACCATTTAAATTGTTAGTCCCAAGATATAAAATCTGAAGAAAATTTAACTTGCCAAGTGCTTTTGGTATCTGCCCACTGAAGGAGTTGGAAGACAGTGATATTTCTCGAAGCTGCGAACATTCTGACAGGCTCGACGGAATTTCGCCGCTCAGCTTATTAACAGATAGGTAAATTCTGCGAACACGTGGAAGATGAGTGCACATGTCACTTGGAAGGCTGCCACTCAATTCGTTTCCGGTGAAGCCTATAATCTCCAAGGTCGATATGTTAAATATGGATGACGGTATAGAACCCGAGAGACGATTATTCTGAATGGCCAAAACTTGCAGATTCTGAAGCCTCCCGAGATCTTGTGGGATAAATCCTTGAAGAGAGTTTGAAGTAAAATCAAGAAGCTGTAGATTTGTCAGATTAGAAAGGGAACTCGGGATGGAACCGGTAAAGCTGTTATTCCGTAGAGATAGATGCTCGAGTTTAGTTAAAAGACCCAACCACGGTGGAATCTCTCCACTGAAGCTGTTTGCTACGAGAGAAATAGACTTCAGTCTGTGTAAGAAAGACAACTGTTGAGGCAGAACACCACCGAAAAGGTTGTAACTAAGATCGAGTGAAACGAGGAAGGAAAGGTTTCCTAGTTGCGGTGGAATTATGCCAGAGAGATTCATGCGTGAAATAGCGAGTGCCGTCACACGATTGTGGCGCAAACCGCAAGTGACGCCAATCCAGCTGCAGACAGAGCTTGAATTGGTCCAATTTTTGGCAAGTATGTTATCGGGATCCAAAGTGATGTGAGATTTTAGGGCAAGAAGTGCAGATTTATCGGTGGTTGAATCTTTTACGGCTGCTGCTATTAGGCAATATGATGACATAATTATTTGGAGGAGTATGACTGTACATGCAAGAATGTGATAGCAAGTTTTCTCCATGGCTGCAAAAATATATTATGGTGATATTTTTAAATATATATGTATAGAGAGAGAGAGAGAGAGAGAGAGAGAGAGAGAGTTATGATCTAGAATTTTGTTGAATTTATAACTGATAGCACACTTGACGTCATTTGTCTCCAAAATCTAATTATAAAGAAAATAATACAAACTGAGATAGTTATGACAGAGTGAAACATGATAGTTTCAAAGTCTTCATTGATGTGTCTGCTTTTCCACAAACTTCAACAATTGAGGCAGCAGCCAACAAAGACTTGTGCTAATTCATACACTCGCAAATTTTGTCCTTTAATGTTTTATTTATTAATTTTTTTTTTTGGTGTCAATCGCGGGTATGATTTTTAATATCGATGTGCAACGCACGTGTACCTATCTACTAATTTCAAAGTCTTTGAAAATTGCAAAAACCCACCGGAGTGTTTTTCACTTTTCACGACCTGTCAACGAGGAGATGAAAATGGGCTGAGTGAGTACCGTGTTTTTTTTTTTTTTTTTTTTTTTTGGATCAAAAAAAAAAAGAGTACTGTGTTGTCTAAAAATAAACATAGGGGGTAATTTCACTGAGTTATTTGCACGGCCCCCAAACAATGTTAAAAACAATGGCAAAAAGACCCATCACATGGGACTTAAATGCATTTTGGTCCACAAAAATAACAGTCTCTCAATTAAGCCCATCCCATGTCTTTAGTCTAAAATACCCTCAATAATATAATTCTTATCTATTCCACCCAATATGATCTAACTTCCTTAATATTACACATTGACTCCGGATTTAAACAAATATATCACATTAACCCCCAAAATTTTTTTTTTTCAGAAAATAATTTTTTTTCTGAAATGTTTTTTTTCCGGCCAGATTCCGGCGTTGACCGCCGGAGACCGCCGGTCTCCGGCGTTGACTTTTTTTTTTTTTTTTTTTTTTTTTTTTTGAATTTTTTTTTCCTGAATTTTTTTTCCGGCCGGTCAACCACCGTTGACCGCCGGTCTCCGGCGTTGACTTTTTTTTTTTTTTTTTTTTTTGAATTGTTTTTTCTTAGAAAAAAATATTTTAATTAATATTACTGTCTTGACTACTAAATTACTGTCTCAGACAGTAATATTACTGTTTGGGACAGTAATATTACTGTTTGGGACAGTAATATTATGAATATTATTTTTCCGAACAGTAATATTATTAATATTATTGTCTAAGACAATTAAATTACTGTTGGAAACAGTAATTTAACATCCAAGACAGTAATATTAATTAAAATAAACTTTTTTTAAGGAAAAAAATTAAAAAAAAAAAAGAAAGTCAATTAACAGTTAAATTACTGTCTCCGACAGTTAAATAACTGCTGGAGACAGTAATTTAGCAACGAATACAGTAATATTAATTAAAAATATTTTTTTTAAGAATAAAAAAGTCAATTAACAGTTAAATTACTGTCTCCGACAGTTAAATAACTGCTGGAGACAGTAATTTAGCAACGAATACAGTAATATTAATTAAAAGTATTTTTTTTAAGAATAAAAAAGTCAATTAACAGTTAAATTACTGTCTCCGACAGTTAAATAACTGTTGGAGACAATAATTTAACAACGAATACAGTAATATTAATTAAAAATATTTTTTTTAAGAATAAAAAAGTCAATTAACAGTTAAATTACTGTCTCCGACAGTTAAATAACTGCTGGAGAGAGTAATTTAGCAACGAATACAGTAATATTAATTAAAAATATTTTTTTTAAGAATAAAAAAGTCAATTAACAGTTAAATTATTGTCTCCGACAGTTAAATAACTGCTGGAGACAGTAATTTAGCAGCCAAGACAGTAAAATTAATTAAAATATTTTTTTTAAGAAAAAAAAAAAAAAAAGTCAACGCCGGAGACCGGCGGTCAACGCCGGAATCTGGCCGGAAAAAAAATATTTCAGAAAAAAAATTATTTTCAGAAAAAAAAAAAAGTTTTGAGGGTTAATGTGATATATTTGTTAAAATCCGGGGTCAATGTGTAATATTAAGGAAGTTAGAGCATAATCGGTGGTATTGATAAGAATTAGGGTTAAAATTGGGGTCAAAATTGAAATTAGGGTTAAAATTGGTTAATTGATGAAATTGGGCTAAATTGGGGTGTAAATCATGAAATTGAAGTTGAATTGGGTTTCAATGAATTATGGGTAATTTTGGTATATATAAAAGGATTTTCCTTATTTGCAAATAAGTTTGAATGGGGTGGATTTATTTGGAAGACAAAAAAGTTGGATGTCCCTATTTTAATTAAGTGCACTTGTCATGGGCTTTTTTGTGATTACCCCTAAAAAAATTAGCAATTAACCCCCTATGTTGCTTTTTATTTAGTTCAGTGCCCCTTAGTGGAAATAAATATGTTGACTAACAGAAAGTGACTATACTATCCTCATTAAAATACAACATAAAACAAAATAAAAAACAAAAAATAACCAAAGAAAACCTAAAAAAGAAAAAAAAATTAGAAAGAAAAATTAGTAATAAAAATAAGTCAGCCATCTCCAACCCAACACCACTCTTCCCATCTCCACTGCCATATATAAGTACTCTCCTCCACTCGCCATGGTCATCTTCGTATCGTACACCACACTCACGATGAAGGCATCGAAGGCGGAGAAGCAGTAGCCACGAAAGCCTATAAGGCTATAATGGTGGGCTACTATCGGGAGACGTGGAAAAAATGCAAAAAATAGTTTTTTTCGTGGATTTTTTTCTCTGAAAATCCCTGCTCGATGGAGCATATATTTTTCTTGGATTTTCGCGGGTTGTTGATGGGTTTTGCAAAAGAATAATGAGCTTGAATCTTAACTCCAAACCGAACCGAATTTCGTCGGAGAAAATGTTAGAGTGGTGGGACGAAGCAGAGGCTGAAGATATGGAGGGAGGTGAGGCCGGAGAGAGTGTTCGCCGGAAGAAGATCGGCGGTCAGCTATGTTCAGTTTTGGGAAAATTGCAAACCAGTCCCTAGTTTAAGGAAGAAGAGGGCTTTTCTGAAACTTGAAGGGACTGAATTGAAAAAATTGAAAACTTTATTTTGGGGCTTATTTTTAAAATTTAAAATGTAGGGTATTTGGATCTTTTCACGTCAAAAAAATCGTACCCAATCGCACATTTGGCTAGTGTATCACACGACCAGCTCGTAGGTGCCGGATGCTAAAACCTCTAATTTCACTCTACTATGTATAATATCTCAGTGGCAGCCAACGAATATACACAAAAACATATTTATTTAGCTAGTTTGTATGATTTCATGTTTAAATGGATTACAAATCCTAAATTATAATTTTAAACTATTTTTGTGCGATTGGTGAATTTTCTGGAGAGTAAAAATTCTAACAGATCAACATGGACAATACTATCACTGATTCATATTACAAAAAACTTGCTCAAATTACAAATCTACAACCAAACAAACACACCATCAAGTGCTTAACACACAGTATTATTCTTCCCTTAATTATTACACATATTGTAGATATATGCTTAACTAACATTGTCGAAGCTTTACAACTTTGATTTTCTGCAGTGATCTAACTGTTTGCGGTGATAGAATCCCGGTGGGAATATCGAACTTTGATTTTCTGCAGCTCTGTTAAAGCTTCTTTCATGTTTATTCTATCACCAGAAGATTCTGCGCAACACTTCAAAGCCAACTCCAGTATTGATGACACACATTGCACATTTTTCTCAAAGCCTTGTTCGTTTTCCGTATTCAATAAATTGGCATCTATTACCTCAGTTGATGACTCATTATTAAGTGAGCTTTGAACCCAACTCTTTAAGGTTAAATCTCCACCGAACATTTCATCACTTGGCCTTTTTCTCGTAAAAGTTTCTATCACCATCACTCCATAGCTATAAACGTCACACCTTGTCGAAACTAGCCCTTCCAAACCATACTCTGTAAAACAACAATCGTATAATTCAATAAATCGAAAGTGAAATCCAATTAAAAGTATATAAAAATAATATGAGTGAAAGTGAGAATATTAATTAACCTGGTGCGATGTAACCCATTGTTGCTAGTGTGCTTGTGTGCACAGTGCTCTCACCTTCGCCCATCAATTTTGCTATCCCGAAATCACTCACATGGGCAACCATGTCTCCATCTAACAACACGTTGCTTGGCTTCAAATCGCAATGAACAATGAGAGTCGAATGGCCATGGTGAAGATATTCCAACGCACATGCAACATCAATCATTATGTTCAATCTTTGCATGAGATCCAAGTAGTAGTTGTGGGAATATAGCCATTGGTCGAGGTTTCCATTTGGCATGTATTCAAGTACCAGTGCCTTGAAATCCTCGTTAGAGCAACTGCTAATGACTTTGGTGAGATTTCTGTGGCGGATGTTTCGTAGCACCGCGCATTCGATTTCAAAGCTCTTAGAAGCAGCTTCCGATAGCGAATGGAAGACCTTGACAGCGAAAATCTTCCCATCTCTTAGAATGGCTTTGTACACAGAACCAAAACTCCCCATGCCGAGTAAATTCGTCTCACTGAACTGTTCAGTTGCTTGTAGGAGTTCGTAATACGAAATTCGTTCTGGTACAGTAGGAACCAACCCGTCATTTCCATTGGCTGCTTTATCTTTCCTTCTATATCTAATCAAGATGATGAATGCCAAAGAGACGAGCGAGATAAATGCAACAATCCCGGAAATAATAAATAAAGCGAAATGTGCCCTTTTCATCATCGCCCCGTGATTGGAAGCATTACGACAAAGAGGTACATTGAACCTTGGAACACCACACAATGCCTCATTGCCCTTAAAAGACTCCATAGTGAGGTTTGTGAAATGACCACCGTTGGGAATTTCACCTCTCAAACCATTGAAAGAGACATTAAAGTAGATGAGATATTTAAGTGTCTCCAAGGACTTTGGGATCGAACCAGAGAGGTTATTGTCGGACAAGTCTACAGCTTCTAAACTTATCATGCTCCCCATCGACTCGGGAATAGAACCTTCCAGTCGATTATGTGCCAAAGACAAGTTCTTCAAAGATATTAAATTTCCGAGTGTCCTTGGAATAGACTCTGACAACTGGTTCATTGATAGATTCATCAGGGTTGTTGACACTAAATTACCTATTTCTAGAGGTATAATTCCACTCAAAAAATTTGAGGACAAGTCTAAGTGCAACAAATCTGTGAGGCGCCACAGGCTTGATGGTATGCTTAAATTTAACATGTTGGAATCTAGATAGAGATATCTTAAAGATGTGATATTTTCTAAACACTCTGGTATTTGGCCGGAAAATTTATTACGGCTTAAAAATAAACTATCCAAGTTGTGTAAATCACAAAGACCCTCTGGAATGGAACCTCTCATACTGTTGTTACTTAAATATAATCCTTGAAGCTTATGCAAATGATTGACAGTAGATGGAATGTTACCGAACAACTCGTTCTCGTTGAAAGAAAATTTCACTAGGTTGCTTAAATTGCCGATTTCTGGAGGGATGATACCCTTAATTTGACAATTGAAGGCCATTAATTCTTGCAAGGAGATTGATAAATTCCCAATGGAAGCCGGAATGATGCCATCTAGAGGATTATTAGCAATTGTGAGTCTAATTAATGATCTGCAATTTGACAAGGAAGTTATGAAGCTCAATTCTGAAGAAGTTGATCCGATTCTTAGATTGTTGTTATATATGGATAGATATTCAAGCATTCTTAGGTTACCGAAAAAATGAGGTACAAAACCAGTGAAGTTGTTATCACCGAGTTCGAGAATTCTGAGTTTGGAACAGTTAGTGATCGAATCAGGTATTGATCCACTGAGTTCATTTTTTGCGAGGTAAAGTTCTTCAAGAGCGGGTAACCCGTGATCCAAATTAGTTGGGAGACTGCCTGACAGGCTATTAGCTAAAAGATCAAGAATTCGAATATTTGACATGTTAAAGAGTTCCAATGGAATAAAACCAGTGAAGCTATTAACGTCTAATTTTAATGTATCGAGTTGGTAAATATTCCCAATTTCACGCGGTATACCACCTGTACGTCAAGATTACAAAAAATTAAACGTTTTCCTATTAATATTGAAATGTCTTCCGATATAATTTTCTCAATCATACCTGTTAAGTTGTTTTGTGAGAATCCCAAGTGTTTGAGCTTTGTAAGATTCCCGATATCTTTTGGGAGGTTCCCCGACAGTTGA
The DNA here is from genome assembly GCF_000504015.1 of Erythranthe guttata. Next base: position 2,463,283 of record NW_012192922.1, read on the forward strand.
TTGTCATTTAGGGCTAAAACTTGGAGGGAAGAAATATTGAAGATGCTTATGGGAACTGTGCCACTAATCTGGTTTTGTTCAATGGCCAATTGAGCCAGGTTCTGAAGATTGCCAATCTCGGACGGGATAACACCTATATATGGAACACACAAATCAACTGTTAAAAATATATATACGTACAATCCTCATCAAATCTATGTCAATCATAACGACATTGATATATCCAAGTTGAATTTAAACGAAACAACATTGATATACATACCATTTAAACTGTTACCCCCGAGATATAAAATCTGAAGAAACTTTAACTCGCCAATTTCTTTTGGTATCTGCCCACTAAATGAGTTGTAGGATAGGGATACAACCCGAAGTTGTAAACATTTGGATAGATTTGATGGAATTTCGCCACTCAATTTATTTTCCGATAGGTAAATTCCTTGAACAAGTGGAAGATGAGTGCACAAGTCACTTGGAAGGCTACCACTCAATTCGTTTCCTGTGAAAGACATATATTTTAAGGCTGACAGTTTATATATGGATGACGGTATAGGGCCCGAGAGATGATTGTATATCATGGATATAGTCTGCAGATTGTGAAGCCTCCCCAACTCTTGTGGAATAAATCCTTGAAGAGAATTGTAATAAAAAACAAGAAGTTGTAGATTTGTTAGATTAGAGAGAGAACTCGGGATGGAACCGGTAAAGCTGTTATTCCCTAGAGACAGAAACTCGAGTTTAGTTAAAAGACCCAACCACGGTGGAATCTCTCCACTCAAGGTGTTTGCTCTGAAAGACATAAACTTCAATCTGTGTAGAAAAGACAATTGTTGAGGAAGAACACCACTGAGAAGGTTGAACTTAAAATCGAGTGAAACGAGGAAGGAAAGGTTTCCTAGTTGTGGTGGAATTGTGCCTGAAAGACCCATGTAAGAAATATTCACTGCAGTTACTCGATTATGGCGTAAACCGCAAGTGACGCCAATCCAGCTACAGACAGAGCTCGAATTAGTCCAATTTTGGGAAAGTATGCTAGCAGGATCAAAAGTGATATGAGATTTAAGGGCAAGAAGAGCTGATTTATCGGTTTCGAGGGTGGTTGAATATTTGATGGCTAGGCAATAATAAGACATTTGGAGTAGGAGTATGACTATACATGCAAGAATGCAACAAGAAGTTTTCCCCATCATTATATTACTTACTGGAATATTATTTTGGTGATCGAACTCCTCATAACCATCGGTGATTCTTATACTGAAATTCATTTAATATATACAAACAATTTTCATAGACTTGACCTTAAAGACTTTATCAATCAATGCTGAAGCCACCTCCAACGTGTGTAATTGTTGGTAATGTATATTGTTTCATGATAACAATGTAAGACTAAAGAATCATGGAAAAACTTTGTATGAATTATATCTTATCTTTTTTTGCTTATTATTTATTATGCAGACAAGTCGGTCAATATGCTTTTTGGGCGTGGCAAATAAACTACAATAGTTGGAGAGGAGAATATTGAATATATCATTAGAATATGAATTGTAGTTTGAATAAGTAAGTGTAAAGGGGCTTTAAGTAAAAGTTAATTATAGTGCAGAGAGATTTGTTTTGTTTTGGTTTTGTGTTTTTCAAATTCAATCCACTACTCATAGTTTTATGAACTCTGCAGCCTAAAAAAAAAAAAAAAAAAAAGAAAAGAAAAGAAAAACGATAGAATGGACTTTTCGGAAATTACAATTTAACCCCAGATTTATGGTTTCTGTAATTTCAAATTTGGCCCCGTAGTTTTGTTTATTGCTGAATCAGGCGAGGTTAATTTGAAATAATTTAAAATCAGATTTAGTTCCCACAATGATTCTGAATACTTCATTGCAGTCCCCAATTTTAAAGTGTCTCTCAAAACTGTGATATACATTCAGAAAATACATTTCAACCCCCTTTTGCAGAAAGTATTTCTGAATCTCGGGTCCGTTTTCAATCAAAGACTTTTCTTTCAGAAATTTCAATCCAGTCCATCATGTTTTAAGATTTTCTTTTTTGGATTTGGGTGCAGTGGTTTATTTCTTTAAAGAACGAAGACTTGACTTTTTAAGCTTTTTGTAAAGATTTTGTGGCATTTAAAGTTTCAATTGTTTTGATGGACTGAACTAATAGGTGAATTATTTTTAGTTCAATTTAAGGTTTGTTTGATTAATAAAGTGAAATTCAATTTTAATTACCAATTGGTTATCTAGAAACCAGCATCATATCGCATAACAAAAACTTATTCAAATTGAAATATATACTACCAAACAAACGAAGCATCAAGTGCTTAACATCCAAAATTATTCTTTCCTACATTATTACACTGTTTATTGTAGATAAATCCTTAATTAACATTGTAGGAGCTGTATCAGGACATAATTAACAGCATCAGTGGTACTTGGGCAGAATCTTGTGTTTCAGATCGAACCTCGGCGGGAATATCGAACTTTGATCTTCTGCAAATCTGTTAGAGCTTCTTTCATGTTTATTCTATCACCAGAACATTCCGTACAACACCTCAAAGCCAACTCCAGTACTGATGACACACATTGCACGTTTTTCTCAAAGCCTTGTTCGTTTTCCGTATTCAATAAATTGGCATCTATAACCTCAGTTGATGACTCATTATTAAGTGAGCTTTGAACCCAATTCTTTAAGGTTAAATCCCCGCCGAACTGTTAGAGTATATTATTATATTAGATATTATCCTAATATTAGGATTCTAGTATGATTCACTTACCTAGATTAGTTAGGATTTAGTTACCTAGTCAAACTCTATTACCTTGCAATATTTCTCTATATATATTCCATGTAATCAACCCATAACATAATGGGGGTTTCTATTCTACGTATTATTATTTCTCTCTTTCTCCTATTCTATTCTTCCTATACGAACATTTCATCGCTTGGCCTTTTTCTCGTAAAGGTTTCCAACACCATCACTCCATAGCTATAAACATCACACCTTGTAGAAACTAGCCCTTCCACACCATACTCTGTACAACAACAATCGTATAATGCAACAAATCAAAAGTGAAATCCAAATCGAAAATATAAAAAGTAGTATGAGTGAAAATGAGAATATTAATTAACCTGGTGCAATGTAACCCATTGTTGCTAGGGCGTTGGTGTGCATAGTGCTCTCACCTTCGCCCATCAACTTTGCTATCCCGAAATCACTCACATGGGCAACCATTTCTTCATCTAACAACACGTTGCTTGGCTTCAAATCGCAATGAACAATGAGAGTCGAATAGCCATGGTGAAGATATTCCAATGCTCATGCAACATCGATCATTATGTTCAATCTTTGCATGAGATCCAAGCAGTAGTTGTGTGAATTTAACCATTTGTCGAGGTTTCCATTCGGCATGTATTCAAGTACCAATGCCTTGAAATCCTCATTAGAGCAACTGCTCACGACTTTGGTGAGATTTCTGTGGGGATGTTTCGTAGTACCTCGCATTCGACTTCGAAGCTCTTAGAAGAAGCTTCCGATAGCGAATTGAAGACCTTGACAGCCACAATCTTGCCATCTCTTAGAACGGCTTTGTACACAGAACCAAAACTCCATACACCGAGTAAATTCGTTTCACTGAAATTTTGAGTTGCTTGTAGGAGTTCGTAATACGAAATTCTTTCTAGAGGTACAGTGGGAACCAGCTCGTCAGTTCCATTGACTGCCTTATTTTTTCTTCTGTATCTTACGAAAATGAAGACCAAAGAGATAAGCGAGATAAATGCAACAACTCCAACAAGAATAGATAAAGGTAAGCGTGCCCTTTCCATCCTCGACCTTGACATGTGTTTCGAAACATTATGATAGCAAAGTGAAAGATTGAACCTTGGAATTCCGCATCCGTAGTGAAGTTTTCGAAAGGACCACCAGTTGGAATTTCTCCTCTTGGAGCATTGAAAGAAACATTAAAATAGTCGAGGTGTTGAAGTGCCTCCAACGACTTTGGGATTGAACCAGATAGGTTATTGTAAGATAAATCCATACTTACCAAACTGATCATTATTCCCACCGTCTTAGGAATAGAACCTTCCAGTAGATTTTGTGCCAAAGACAGATACTCAAAGATTTTAAATTTTCGATTGTGCCTGGAATAGACCCCGACAAGTGGTTAGTTGATAGATCGATGGAGGTTGTTGACAATAAATTATGTATTTCCGAAGGTATAGGTCCACTCAAGGAATTCGAGGATAAGTTTAGCATCAATAGATCTTCGAGGCGCCACATGCTCGATGGTATGCTTGAAGACAACATGTTGGAATCTAGATAGAGATTTCTTAAAGATGTGATATTTCTTAAACATTCCGGTATTCGACCAAAAAAATTACTTTGGCTTAAAGATAAAATAACCAAGTTGTGTAAATCACAAATACTATCATGAATGGATGCTGTTAGATTGTTGCTCTGTAGATCTAATCCTTGAAGCTTCTGCAAATGGTTGAGGGTAGGTGGAATGTTACCGGACAACTCGTTATTATATAAAGAAAGTGTAACGAGGTTGGTTAAATTTCCAATTTCTGCAGGGATGATACTTTAATTTTACAATTGTAGGCACCGAATATTTGGAGGGAGGTAGATAAATTCCCAACAGAAGCCGGGATGATTCCATCTAGAGGATTATCAGCAATTGCGAGCACATTCAAGGATCTGCAATTTGTCAAGGAAGTTATGAAGCTCAATTCTGAAGAAGTTGATTCGGTCCTTAGATTGTTGCCGAATAGGGATAGACATTCAAACATTCTTAGGTTACCGAGAAAATGAGGTACAAAACCAGTGAAATTGTTACGACTGAGTTCGAGAATTCTGAGTTTGGAACAGTTAGTGATCGAATCGGGTATTACTCACGTGAAATAGTTTCTAAAGAGATAAAGTTCTTCAAGAGCGGGTAACCCGCGATCCAAATTAGTTGGAAGACTGGCCGACAAACGGTTAGTTAAAAGACTAAGAACTTGAAGGTTTGACATGTTAAAGAGCTCCAACGGAATAAAACCGGTGAAGTTGTTAAAGCCTAATGATAATCTTTTCAGTTGGTAAATTTTGCCAATTTCTCGCGGTAAACCACCTGTTAAGATATTAAAAAAAATTAGGCATTGCAAAACTATAGAGAAACTAAATATATTGAAAGTCGTACCTATTAAGCTGTTGAATGAGATGTCAAAGTATTCGAGATTTGTAAGATTCCCGATATCTTTTGGGAGGCTTCCAGACAGTTGATTGTGATGTAGGTTTAAAATTTGGAGAGAAGAAATATTGAAGATACTGACTGGAATTGTTCCACTAATCCGGTTGCTTGCAATGTCAAATTGAGCCAGGTTCTGAAGATTGCCAATCTCGGAAGGGATAACACCTACATATATGGAACACACAAATCAATTGTTTTTACAAAAATACGTAATTTAATCAAGAAACGGAAAAATTATATCAACCTAGTTCACAAAGAATGTGAATTATTATACCATTTAAGTTGTTACCCCCTAGAGCTAAAATCTGAAGAAACTTTAAATTGCCAATTTCTCTTGGTATCTTCCCACTAAAGGAGTTGTGAGACAGTCCGACAGTTTGAAGTTGTTAACATTCGGATATATTCGATGGAATTTCGCCACTCAGCTGATTACGAGATAGGTAAATTTGTTGAACAAGTGGAAGTTTACTGCAAAAGTCACTTGGAAGGCTGCCACTCAATTCATTTCCTGTGAAAACCTCTGTTACACAGACACGGCAAACACATGAAGTTTCCCCGTGTCGGAAACGTTTCGGACACGAAACGCGAAGACACCTTTAAGAAACGCTGTTGGGCCGTGTCTGTAATATTTGAAAAGTTGGACACGCGTGTCAAGGGAAAAAAAAAAGAATTTTCTTTTTTACAAATCTGATTATTTGGGTTTTTGTGAAACTGGAGGAATAAATTGGCAGCTCTCTCTCATTAATCCGATAATTAATTGCAAATTTATTTGAATAAACGATTAAACGTATTAAATATTCATGTATATTTTAATATTGTACATAAAAAATAAAACATAATTTAGTAATAATTTATAAATAAACCCCTATATTTTTAATATTTACACGTATCCCCCACGTTCCCGTGTCCTACTTTTTTTGATTAAGTGTATCCCGGTGTCCGTATCCGTGTGTCGCCGTGTCCCCGTTCCCGTGTCTATGTAACATAGGTGAAAACTATAGACTCCAGGGTTGATATGTTGAATAGGGATGATGGTTTTTGACCGGAGAGACGATTGTAAGCAAAACTAAGAAGCCGTAGATTTGTCAGGTTAGAGAGGGAAGTGGGAATGGAACCGGTAAAACTGTTATTCCGTAGAGATGGATGCTCGAGTTTAGTTAAAAGACCCAACCACAGTGGAATCTCTCCACTCAAGTTGTTTACTTTGAAAGAAATAAACTTCAATTTGTGCAGTAAAGACAACTGTAGAGGCAGAACACCACCGAAAAAGTTGAAACTATAATCGAGTGAAACGAGGAAGGAAAGGTTTCCTAGTTGTGGTGGAATTGTGCCTGAAAGACCCATGTAAGAAATATTTAACGCCTCTACTCGATTATGGTGCAAACCGCAAGTGACGCCAATCCAGCTGCAGACAGAGCTCGAATTTGTCCAACTTTTGGCAAGTGTGTTTTCAGGTTCCAAAAGTATATGAGATTTCAGGGAAAGAAGGGCAGATTAATTGTTTGATAAAAATGTATGACTAAAGAATCATGGAAGAAGGATGTTGGGTATCCGCCCGGAGAAACAATCGGAAATAAAACAGCCATTATATTCACTAAATTAATATGCAAAACAATTATGGGAATAGGGGTACGGAATACAATCACACAGAATATTAACTACTGTTAATATTATTTAACCTTAACAACAAAAACCAAGCATAACAATTATAATGACTTTATCAAATCAGGATAATTGCAAAAAAGGTAAGAAACAAATAAATAATATAAAACTAAAGAAATAAAGGGGGAAAAACAAAACCACGGCGAATCACACAGATTCGTGGGAGGATGAATCTCTGCCGACGATTGAGGTTTCCGGCTCAGTCTCAATTCCCATCCGTCCTCGTCCAAGACTCACCAGCCGCAGCCACGCACCCACCGGAACAAGCCCAATAGCCCAAATCCCTCTCAGATTTCTAACCGGAAAAACCCGAAAAAAAACCCAAACACACAAAGGACCAAGAGTTCGAATAAATCAAACACACACAGCACTCAACCCAACACCCAAACACTCACAAAGAGTTGAGACTCACAAAGAGTCGAATCAGTCACGAAGAAAAGATTTACGAACAAGGTGTAACGTAGGTTGAATTTTCTTGGTCTCTCTTGGTCACTGTTCTCTCACGAAGAAGAGGTCTATTTAATAGCCCCCAAGAACCGACTTCAACGGAAGCCGAGGGATCGGGATACTGGTGTCACAGATTTCCGGCGGAGAAATCGGACCAGAAAAGAGGACAAAAAAGCAGAGGGGCGAGATCAGTTTTTCGGTGGAGAAAATTAATCGTTTGTTCACGTTTTGACCTCTTACTTGGGTCAAGACCTATTTTCTCCACGTGGGCTTTTTCAAGTATGGGCTTGCTCCAAGATGGGCTGGTTACATGCTGGTATTGGGCCACAGATGAAGAAAAAATCATTTGGGCCAAAAAATCCCAATAAAGGAAAAGAACTTTGTATGAATTACATCTTATCTTATTATTTATTCTGCAGACAAGACAATTACTTACCTGGCCGGCCGAGTTGTGGGGACTTGTTCGTAGACTTGAATTTTAAAGTCAGTCTAATTTGTGGAAATTATATAGTGATGTATGCTTTTTGGCGTGGCAAATAAACTACAATAGTTGGAGAAATTACAATTTAACCCCAGATTTATGGTTTCTGTAATTACAAATTTGGACTCCTAGTTTTGTTTATTGCTGAATCAAGCGGGGTTAATTTGAAATAATTTAAAATCAGATTTAGTTCCCACAATGATTCTGAATACTGCATTTCAGTCCCCAATTTTAAAGTTTCTCTCAAAACTGTGATATACATTCAGAAAATTCCCTTTTAACCCCCAAATTAAGTATTTCTGAATCTCAGGTCCGTTTTCAATCAAAGACTTTTCTTTCAGAAATTTCGATCTAGTCCATCATGTTTTAAGATTTTTTTTGGATTTGGGTGCAGTGGTCTATTTCTTCAAAGAACGAAGACTTGACTTTTTAAGCTTTTTGTAAAGATTTTGTGGCATTTAAAGTTTCAATTGTTTTGATGGACCCAACTGAATTATTTTTAGTTCACTTTAAAGTTTGTTTGATTAATAAAGTGAAATTCAATTTGGATTTCCAATTTGTTATCTAGAAACCATCATCATATCGCATTACAAAAACTTATTCAAATTGAAATATATACTACCAAACAAACAAGTGCTTAACATGCATCCAGAATTATTCTTCCCTTCATTATTACACAGTTTATTGTAGATAAATCCTTAATTAACATTGTAGAAGCTGTATCAGGACATAATTAACAGCATCAGTGGTACTTGGGGTTTCAGATCGAACCTCGGCGGAAATATCGAACTTTGATCTTCTGCAGCTCCGTTAGAGCTTCTTTCATGTTTATTCTATCACCAGAAGATTCCGCACAACACTTCAAAGCCAACTCCAGTATTGATGACGCGCATTGCACGTTTTTCTCAAAGGCTTGTTCGTTTTCCGTATTCAATATATTGGCATCTATTACCTCACTTGATGACTCGTTATTAACTGAGCTTTGAACCCAACTCTTTAAAGTTAAATCTCCGCCGAACATTTCATCGCTTGGCCTTTTTCTAGTAAAAGTTTCCATCACCATCACTCCATAGCTATAAACATCACACCTTGTAGAAACTAGCCCTTCCAAACCATACTCTATAAACAACAATCGTATAATTCAATAAATCAAAAGTGAAATCCAATCGATAATATATAAAATTAGTATGAGTGAAAGTGAGAATATTAATTAACCTGGTGCAATGTAACCCATTGTTGCTAGGGTGATGGTGTGCATAGTGCTCTCACCTTCGCCCATCAATTTTGCTATCCCGAAATCACTCACATGAGCAACCATGTCTTCATCTAACAACACATTAATTGGCTTCAAATCGCAATGAACAATTCGTGTCGAATAGCCATGATGGAGATATTCCAAGGCACATGCAACATCAATCATTAAATTCAATCTTTGCAATATATCCAAGCAGTAGTTGTGGGAATATAGCCATTGGTCGAGGTTTCCATTCGGCATGTATTCAAGTACCAATGCATTGAAATCCTCGTTTGAGCAACTGCTAATGACTTTGATGAGATTTCTGTGACGGACGTTGCGTAGTATCTCACATTCGACATCAAAGCTCTTCGAAGCAGTTTCCGAAAGTGAATTGAACACCTTCACAGCTAAAAATTTCCCATCTTTTAGAACACCTTTGTAAACAGAACCGAACCCCCCACGGCCTAGTAAATTCGTCTCGCTGAAGTGTTCGGTTGATCGTAGGAGTTCATAATAGGAAATTCTTTCTGGTACAGTAGACAATAGCCCGTCATTTCCATTGGCTGCTTTATCTTTTCTTCTATATCTAATCAAGATGACGAATGCCAAAGAGACGAGCGAGATGAATGCAACAATCCCGGAAATAATAAATAAAGCAAAATGTGCAATTTTCATCCTTGGCCCGTGATTGGAAGCATTACGACAAAGAGGTACATTGAACCTTGGAACACCACACAATGCCTCATTGCCCTTAAAAGACTCCATAGTGAGGTTTGTGAAAGGACCACCGTTGGGAATTTCACCTCTCAAACCATTGAAAGAGACATTAAAGTAGACGAGATATTTAAGTGTCTCCAACGACTTTGGGATCGAACCAGAGAGGTTATTGTTAGACAAGTCTACAACTTCTAAACTTATCATGCTCCCCATTGACTCGGGAATAGAACCTTCCAATCGATTATGTGCCAAATACAAGTTCGTCAAAGATATTAAATTTCCGACTGTGCTTGGAATAGACTCTGACAACTGGTTCATTGATAGATTGATCCGGGTTGCTGACACTAAATTACCTATTTCTAGAGGTATAATTCCACTCAAAAAATTTGAGGACAAGTCTAGGTGCAACAAATCTGTGAGGCGCCACATGCTTGATGGGATGCTTAAATTTAACATGTTGGAATCTAGATAGAGATATCTTAAAGATGTGATATTTTCTAAACACTCCGGTATTTGGCCGGAAAATTTGTTACGGCTTAAAAATAAACTATCCAAGTTGTGTAAATCACAAAGACCCTCTGGAATGGAACCTCTCATATTGCTGTTACTTAAATATAATCCTTGAAGCTTATGCAAATGGTTGACAGTAGGTGGAATATTACCGAACAACTCGTTCCCGTTTAAAGAAAATTTCACTAGGTTGCTTAAATTGCCGATTTCTGGAGGGATAATACCCTTAATTTGACAATTGAAGGCCATTATTTCTTGCAAGGAGATTGATAAATTCCCAATGGAAGCCGGAATGATGCCATCTAGAGGATTATTAGCAATTCTGAGTGTAATTAATGATCTGCAATTTGCCAAGGAAGTTATGAAGCTCAACTCTGAAGAAGTTGATTCGGTTCTTAGATTGTTGTTATACATGGATAGAAATTCAAGCATTCTTAGGTTACCGAGAAAATGAGGTACAAAACCAGTGAAGTTGTTATCACCGAGTTCAAGAATTCTGAGTTTGGAACAGTTAGTGATCGAATCAGGTATTGATCCACTGAGGTCATTTTCTGCGAGGTAAAGTTCTTCAAGAGAGGGTAACCCGTGATCCAAATTAGTTGGAAGACTGCCTGACAGACTATTAGCTAAAAGATCAAGAATTCGAAGATTTGACATGTTAAAGAGTTCCAATGGGATAAAACCAGTGAAGCTGTTAGTGTTTAATTTTAATGTATTCAATTGGTAAATTTTCCCAATTTCACGCGGTAAAACACCTGTCAAGATTTAAAAAAAAAAATTAAACATTTGCCTATTAATATCGAAAGTCATCCGTTATAATTTTCTCGGTCGCACCTGTTAACTTGTTCTCTGTGAGTCCCAAGCGTTTGAGCTTTGTAAGATTCCCGATTTCTTTTGGGAGGTTTCCAGACAGTTGATTGCGATGTAGTCGTAAAAGTTGGAGAGAAGAAATATTGAAGATACTGAGTGGAATTGTGCCACTAATTTGGTTTAGTTCAATGGCTAATTCATCCAGGTTATGAAGATTGCCAATCTCGGACGGGATAACACCTATATATGGAACACACAAATCAACTGTTAAAATCATAATGCTAGTTGAAAGAGAATGTGAAGTATTTTATACCATTTAAGTTGTTGCGCCCGAGATGTAAAATGCGAAGAAATTTTAACTTGCCAATTGCTTTTGGTATCTGCCCACTAAATGAGTTGTAAGACAGTGATATATATCGAAGTTGCGAACATTCTGACAGACTTGACGGGATTTCGCCACTCAATTTATTACGAGATAGGTAAATTCCTTGAACAAGTGGAAGTTTACTGCAAAAGTCACTTGGAAGGCTACCACTCAACTCATTTCCTTTGAAAGATATACCCTCCAGGGTTGATATGTTGAATATGGCTGTTGGTATTTGACCCGAGAGACGATTGTAAGCAAAACTAAGAACCCGTAGATTTGTTAGATTAGAGAGAGAACTCGGGATGGAACCGGTAAAGCTGTTATTCCGTAGAGACAAATACTCGAGTTTAGTTAAAAGACCCAACCACTGTGGAATCTCTCCACTCAAGGTGTTTGCTTCGAAAGAAATAAACTTCAATCTGTGTAAGAAAGACAACTGTTGTGGCAGAACACCACCGAAAAGGTTGAAACTAAGATCGAGTAAAACGAGGAAGGAAAGGTTTCCTAGTTGTGGTGGAATTGTGCCTGAAAGGCCCATATCTGAAATATTCACCGCAGTTACTCGATTATGGCGCAAACCGCAAGTGATGCCGATCCAGCTACAGACAGAGCTCGAGTTGGTCCAGTTGGTTGTAATAATATGATAAGGGTCCAAAGTGATGTGAGATTTTAGGACAAGAAGAGCAGATTGATCTGTGAAGAGGCTAAGGCTATTTGTAGAGGTTAAGGCAAGAGAGGGCATTTGGCAAAGAATCATTAGTAGGAATGTATATGCAGCAAGAGTGCAATAACATGTTTTCTCCATGACTTACTTTGAGCTTCTATATATAAATGCTTGTTTGTCTGAGTGAATAATTCTACAATATATATATATATATATATATATATATATATATATATATATATATATATATATATATATATATATATATAGTGAAATTCCAAAATGAATTATTGCTAGATAATTATTGATGGTCTGGTCCATAAGCTCAAATCATTCACACATGATGCTTTACTTAATTTTTTTTTTTGATGTTTTGTCACGTGCTCTCTTTTTCCTCTTTCTTTGCTTTTAATTTATCACTTTTATTTTCTGTCTGTAGCGCTGTTTTTTAGTGCTCTTGATTTTATTTTTGGGATAATTGTCTTCTTATCGAAAGAGTGTTTTCTAGCGACTTTTCGATCTTTATTTCCGCTAAATTTTAAACTTCAAAATCACTTTAATGCTTGAAAAAACACTTTTTTTTTAGCAAGATTGAATGAATAAAGTATCAGACAAAAGTGTGTATTTGCAATTGCCACTTAGTAGTAGTTTCCATTTAGTTTTGGCTTGTTGTTGTTTACTGGTTTGAATCTCCTTTTAGAGTTTAGGAAAAGTACTGCTGTAATATATATAATTTACCAAGGTTGTAAAAGGCGGTAATCGGGTCCGAGTCGGTCAGGCACCGACTCACGATTAATGGGTGCGGCGGTGATTAATCGGTGATAAATCGGAAATAAATCGGTTTTTTAAATTTAATATAATATATTTCTAAATATTATTTATAAATACTCTAAACATATATAAAAAGATATTTAAACATAGTTATATCTCCATCATGTATATATCCTAATAACATAATAAAAATTTAATAATTATAAGATCATAATACATAAATATCCTTATAAAATATAAATAAAAAAGCAAAATTTTTGAATTAACATTTATTCAGTTCTTTAACAATAATAATTAACATAAACAAAATAAGGCATAAACTCATATTTTCTTTTATTAAAATCCAACTTTTATTTCGAATTATAAAAAAAAAAAAAAAAAAAAAAAACCGATTTTTGCCACGGAGTTTGACCCGCCTTAAAGGTTTGACCGCCTCAGACCGCCTCGGACCGCCTCAGACCGCCTAAAACCGCCTCACAGGCAAAAAACCGATTTTTCAAACCTTTACACTAAAATCGTAAAGGTTTTGAACCGCCTCGGCCGATTTTTAGAACACTGTAATTTACACACAGTAGGTTCGTCTTAAGTTTCGAATAATTTAACCATCCATTGCTCGTGTTTTTCGACCTTGTTGATTTTTCAGGCAATGTGCAAGCCGTGGATTGAGAAGCCCCACGTTTCTAATATTAACAGTGTAGCTAAAATAAACCTCCAATTAGAATTAGGTGCAGCTGATAATATTGTGATTTTTGATGTAAAATGACATAGTTGCCCCTCACATCCCCACTTCTTTCTCCACCACAATTGCTATAATTTACACAGCACTAGGGGTGTAAACGAGCCGAGCTCGCCTTATTTTGTGAGCTCGAGCTCGAGTTCGCTACAAGTATACCAGGCTCGAGCTCGAGCTCGACGAGCCTATAGTTTTGAGCTCGAGCTCGAGCTCGTTTTGTTTCTAAGGAGCTCGAGCTCGTGCTCGAGCTCTTATACCAAACGAGCCCGAGCTCGAGCCCGAGCTCGAGCTCGGCATAACCAAATATTCCACTTTTTTATTTTTCTTTTGTGTTTAATTTCAATTTTCTTTTCTTTAATCAAATAACAAATTACAAGATTAAAACTAACTAATAAAGTAAATCTATTTTTTTTATTCGAATGTTAATGTCTTAGCAATAGTCTGATACTATGTCTGTCTTATTAATTTTTTTTTAAATTACAAAAGTAATATTATTCTTTTTTATTTATTATTAATAATATCCATTATTATATATTATTAATATGTATTAAAAAAATATAGAAAAAAGGTAAAGCTCGCGAGCCGGCTCGCGAGATGTCGAACAACTGATATGAAGCTCGAGCTCGATTTTTCGAAAATCGAGCTCGAGTACGAGCTTTTTTCGAGCAAGCTCAGAAAGCTCGCGAGCCGGCTCGTCTCACTTACACCCCTACACAGCTCACACACAAAACACATAACCCAATTAATCAGTCAACAATGGTTGCATCCCCTCCCTATCTTACATATTTCAATTTTGTCTCCTAAACCCTTCCGATTCAACTCCCCCAAACCAAACTCCACATTTGCAGGTTTTGAAGGAGCAAGACCTCCGGCGACATTAGCACTTGAACAATGGCGAAAATAATGGTGATTAACCTCCGTCGACATTAGCAATTGAACCTCCGGCGCCGGTTTGAACAGAAATTGGAATGGATGATGCTGCTATGGTTTCCAAGACTGCAGCTTTGGAGAAGACTGAGGAAAGATTGGGGATTTTGAAAAGCAGTCGACGACGTCGTTTTGGCTGTGAGGCAAATGGGCTCATTAAATCTTGTGGCCCGTGCACGAATTTGGGCCTTCTATTTCATGTTATTGGCCCAATGCGAGTTACAATTTCAAGTTTTGGAAACAATCCGAGTTGAAATTGGGCCTTCAATTTGAAATTTTGGGCCTGCAATTTGAAGATTTGGGCCCAATGCGAGTTGAAATTGGTCCTGTAATTTGTAGCTGTGGGCTCAATCCGAGTTGAATTTGGGTATGATATTTAAGGGTTTTGGGCCCAATCCGAGTTAATTTTGGGCCTCCAATTTGAAGTTATGGGCCCAATGGGAGTTGAATTTGAGCCTGTAATTTGAAGTTTTGGGCCCAATGAGTTGAATCAGTGGGCTACAATCTTGTAGCCCGTGAAGGAATTTGGGCCTGCAATTTGGAGTTGTAAGCCCAGTGAGTTGAATTAGTGGGCTACAATCTTGTAGCCCGTGCAGTATTTTGGGCCTGCAATTTGAATTTTTGGGCCCAATGCGAGTTGAATTTGAGCATACAATTTGAAGTTATGGGCCCATGTACGTTGAATAGTTGATGCAATCTTTTGTAATTTTTTAATTGATATAAACCTAATTATTTTTTTAATTGATTCCAAAGTTCGTTTTGTGTATAATTTGTCAACACAATTAGTTTGCAAAACCTCCGGCGACATTAGCAATTGAACCTCCAGCGAGTTGGTGAAATTGTTGCTGCTGCATTGCCGGTTCATGCGGCGGCGTGGTGTTGGAGAAGAGATAGTGTAATGGGCTGAAGAAAGATACAAGAGAATTTAGGTGTAATGGTTTTTTCTTCTTAAAAAAAAAAAAAAGAAAAAGCAAAAAGTTTAATAGTTTTTGAGGAAATTGCAATCAACTCCCTTATGTAAGTTTCAGAAATTTAACATAAATTACAATTCGGCCTCTACTTTTTTTTTATTCAGTTTGGCCTCTATTATGTGCTATTCTGGTTTTATATTATTTTTTTATTGAAGGGTATATTTGTCTTTTTACATCCAATCAATGACTAAAATCCTAATGGGTCGAGTGTGCTATTTAAAAAAATCACGGGAGGATTTTTGCTAGTTTATTTAACTTTAACAAATGGGATTTTCTACTATTTTAAAATTACAACTTTTTGCAGTTTACTCAGTCATAATATTGATAATTACTATCCAAGCTATTTTTTTCTTACAGATAAATCATACTTGTGACTAATGATTTACGTACTTAAAGGATGGATCCGCCTAACATGCTAGTATGCTACATTTTCCAATCCATTTTGTAACAACAAAAGCAATAACAAAAACTGCATAATTTAACAAGACAAAAGTATTTGGCCAAAACCAAAGTACACACCTAGAAACCACAAGAGTTTCCAGACTGATTAATATTACAAAAACTTTCTCAAATTACAAAATCTACCACCACACAAACACATCATCAAGTGCTTCACATACAGGATTATTCTTCCTTGAATTATTACACAGTTTATTGTAGATAAATGCTTAATTAACATTGTTGAAGCTGTACTAGGATAAAAGATTATCAACAACAGAGTTGTATGAGGCCTTACAACTCTGTTTCAGGTTTAATCCCGGCGGGGAAACCGACCTTGATTTTCTGCAACTCAATTAGAGCTTCTTTCATGTTTATTCTATCACCAGAAGATTCTGCACAACACCTTAAAGCCAACTTCAGTACTAACGACACACATTGCACGTTTTTCTCAAAGGCTTGTTCGTTTTCCGTATTCAATAAATTGGCATCTATAACTTCACTTGATGACTTGTTGTTAAGTGACCTTTGAACCCAACTCTTTAAGGTTAAATCTCCGCCGAACATATCATCGCTCGGCCTTTTTCTCGTAAACGTTTCCATCACCATCACTCCATAGCTATAAACATCACACCTTGTCGAAACTAGCCCTTCCAAACCATACTCTGTACAACAACAATCGTATAATGCAATAAATCGGAAGTGAAATCCAATCGAAAATATACATAAATAGTGTGAGTGAAAGTGAGAATATTAACTAACCTGGTGCAATGTAACCCATTGTTGCTAAGGTGTCGGTGTGCACGGTGCTCTCTCCTTCGCCCAACAATTTCGCTATCCCAAAATCACTCACATGGGCAACCATTTCTTCATCCAACAACACGTTGCTTGGCTTCAAATCACAATGAACAATGAGAGTTGAATAGCCATGGTGAAGATATTCCAACGCACATGCAACATCAATCATTATGTTCAATCTTTGCATTAGATCCAAGCAATAGTTGTGTGCATATAGCCATTTGTCGAGGTTTCCATTTGGCATGTATTCAAGTACCAGTGCCTTGAAATCCTCGTTAGAGCAACTGCTCATGACTTTGGTGAGATTTCTGTGGCGGATGTTTCGTAGTACCTCACATTCGACTTCAAAGCTCTTAGAAGAAGCTTCTGATAGCGAATTGAAGACCTTGACAGCCAAAATCTTCCCATCTCTTAGTACGGCTTTGTACACAGAACCAAAACTCCCCATGCCGAGTAAATTCGTC
Source organism: Erythranthe guttata (assembly GCF_000504015.1). Next base: position 2,480,502 of record NW_012192922.1, read on the forward strand.
TCACTGAATTGTTCAGTTGCTTGTAGGAGTTCGTAATACGAAATTCTTTCTGGTACAGTGGGAATTCCCAGCCCATCAATTTCATTGACTGCCTTATTTTTTCTTCTGTATCTTACGAAAATGAAGGCCAAAGAGATAAGCGAGACCAAAACAACAACTCCAACAAGAATAAATAAAGCTAATCGCACCCTTTTCATCTTTGACTTGTGTTTGGAAACATTATGATTGCAAAGTGGAAGATTGAACCTTGGGATTCCACATAATGCCTCATTACCCTTAAAAGACTCGATAGTGAAGTTAACGAAAGGACCACCAGTGGGAATTTCTCCTCTCAGAGCATTGAAAGAGACATTAAAGTAGTCAAGGTATTGAAGTTTTTCCAAAGACTTTGGAATTGAACCAGAGAGGTTATTGTAAGACAAGTCTATACTTTCCAAACTGATCATCTTTCCTACGGACTCGGGAATAGAACCTTCCAGTAGATTATGTGCCAAAGACATACCACTCAAAGATATTAAATTTCCAATTGTGCTTGGAATAGAATCCGACAAGTGGTTCATTGATAGATCGATATAGTTTGCTGACACTAAATTACCTATTTCCGGAGATATAAATCCGGTCAAGGAATTCGAGGATAAGCTTAGCTCCAGCAGATCTGTGAGGCGCCACACGCTTGATGGTATGCTTGAAGTCAACATGTTGGAATCTAGAATGAGACTTCTCAGAGATGTGATATTTCCTAAACATTTCGGTATTCGACCGGAAAATTTATTACGACTTAAAGATAGTTCAACCAGGCTATGTAGATCACAAAAACCCTCCGGAATGGAACCTATCAGATTGTTGCTCTTTAGATATAGTCCTTGAAAGTTTTGCAAATGGCTAACAGTAGGTGGAATGTTACCGGACAACTCGTTTTCGGATAAAGAAAGTGTAACGAGGCTGCTTACATTGCCGATTTCTAAAGGGATGATACCCTTAATTTTACAATTGGAGGCATCGAATGCTTGGAGGGAGGTAGATAAATTCCCAACGGAAGCTGGAATGATGCCCTCTAGAGGATTATCAGCAATTCTGAGCACAATCAAAGATCGGCAATTAGTCAAAGAAGTTATGAAGCTCAATTCTGAAGAAGTTGATTCGGTCCTTAGATTGCTGTTTAACAGGTGTAGACGTTCAAGCATTCTTAGGTTACCGAGAAAATGAGGTACAAAACCAGTGAAAAAGTTATCACTGAGTTCGATAACTCTGAGTTTGGAACAGTTAGTGATCGAATAAGGTATTGATCCACTGAGGCCATTTCCTCTGAGGTAAAGTTCTTCAAGAGCAGGTAACCCGTGACCGAAATTAGTTGGAAGACTGACTGGCAGACTATTAGCTGAAAGTGAAAGGATTCGAAGATTTGACATATTAAAGATCTCCGATGGAATAAAACCAGTGAAGTTGTTAGAGCCTAATATTAATGTATCAAGTTGGTACAATTTGCCAATTTCTCGCGGTAAACTACCTGTCAAGATTATAGAAAAAAAAATTAAAATTAAAATATTTAACATGCGAATATGGTGAAACTGAAAGTATTCCAATATATTTTCTCAGTCACACCTGTTAAGTTGTTGTACGAGATGGCCAATTGGTTGAGCTTTGTAAGATTTCCGATATCTTTAGGGAGGCTTCCAGACAGTTTATTTTGATGTAGGTTTAAACCTTGGAGAGAAGAAATATTGAAGATAGTGAGGGGAATTGTGCCACTAATCTGGTTTCGTTCAATGGCTAATTGAGCTAGGTTTTGAAGATTGCCAATCTCGGACGGGATAACACCTATATATGGAAACACACAAAACAACTGTTAGACAAATACTTTCTTGAATGAAGTTTCAATCATCATAACTATTGAGATTTATCCAGGTTGAATTTAAAGGAGTAATGTGAAGTATAATAATAAATACCACTTAAGTTGTTACCCCCAAGATATAACATCTGGAGATATTTTAAATTGTCAATTTCTCTTGGTATTTGTCCACTGAAGGCGTTGTAAGACAGTCCGACAATTTGAAGTTGTGAACATTCGGATAGATTTGATGGAATTTCGCCACTCAATTGATTTTCCGATAGGTAAATTCGTTCAAGGAGTGGAAGATGACTGCACAAGTCACTTGGAAGGCTGCCACTCAATTCATTTTCTGTGAAAGATATAGCTTTTAAGGCCGACAGGTTAAATATGGATGACGGTATAGGACCCGAGAGGTGATTGAATTCCATGAATAAAGTCTGCAGATTGTGAAGCCTACCCAGTTCCTGCGGAATATTTCCTTTAAGAGAATTTAAAGAAAAATCAAGAAACTGTAGATTTGTCAGATTAGAGACGGAACTTGGAATGAAACCGGTAAAGCTGTTATTCCATAGAGATAGATGCTCGAGTTTAGGTAAATAGCCTAACCACGATGGTATCTCTCCACTCAGGATGTTTACTTCGAGAGAAATAAACTTCAATCTGCGTAGAAGAGATAATTGTTGTGGCAGGACACCACTGAAAAGGTTGTAACTAAAATCGAGTGAAACAAGGAACGAGAGATTTCCTAGTTGTGGTGGAATTGTGCCCGAGAGACTCATGTCTGAAATGTTCACCGCAGTTACTCGATCGTGGCGCAAACCGCAAGTGACGCCAATCCAGCTGCAGACAGAGCTCGAATTCGTCCAACTTTTGGCAAGTGTGCTTTCAGGATCCGAAGTGATATGAGATTTCAGGGCAAGAAGAGCTGATTTATCGGTTTCGAGGGTAGTTGAATAATTTATGGCTAGGCAATAATAAGACATTTGGAATAAGACTATACATGCAAGAATGCAACAACAAGTTTTCCCCATCATTATATTACTTGCTGGAATATTATTTTGGTGAACTCACATAACTATGAATGAAGACAAGAGTAGGAGACTTCAGTTTTAAAGTCTTTTATCACTTAAAAATCGGACAAATAGTGTGTAAAGAACAATTAATTTTCATAGACTTTATCAGTCAATACTACTGAAGGCACCTCTAAAGTCTAATATGTGTGCTAAGAAGACCAAAACCAAGTGAAAAGGGGGACTAATTCAAACTGAAAATCAATTCTAATATCTCTTTATTTTTTTCGCAATTAAACGTATATGCTAATGTCGAACAATGTACAACAAACTAAAGCACAATGTACAGTTGGGTGAATCATTGACCGACGAAGACCATGTCTCAGGCAGATTTATGTACACACAGTAACCAAACTCATATCTTCAGCTCACTGCATTCCACAATAGTTTAAAACTCCAATTAAGACATGGATTAATAAATTAAACATGATTTTTTTTACTAGGTCAAGAAAGATACAAAATAAAAAAAACACTAGGTTTAAAACATGTACCTCAGTAGAAGATTGGACAGAGATTGAATTAATGCTTTTGGATCGAAAAATACGCCAGCTTTTGAATCGTGTATTGACTCCACCGTTACCTACATCAGATTAATTAATTAATTGAAGCATAGAAATTTTGATTCTTCATAACTGGGAATTCCATTTATATTGGGCTTCAAAATCGTCAACCTCGTATATGTATAATTTATATTAAAAAAAAAATAGAATATATATATATATACCACGTGAAAAATCCCTTGATCCGCCAAGCAATTAGTATCTATTGGAATCTGACCATCTTTGGGCACGAAGATCGTGTTGATGTATTGACTTGGCTGCATAATGATATGAAAGTATTATTATTACACTCAAAAGTGTTGTTACATTTACGAAAATGTATTTATTATATAACTCTTACTACTAAAAAATGTGTGTAATAAACCTCCTATTAGATGCAACATAAATATACTTACAGGATTCTGTAGGCACTTGTGAGGATTGCCTGAAGTTCGGTTCAACGCATCCGTAATAGCTGTGACAAAACAAGAAGCCGTAAAGCCACTTGTTTCTCTATCGCGTGTACCGTTCAACAGAAGTACCTGATAGAACAAACCATTAAAACTGCACATGATATGAGCATAAATAGTTGATGGTAATTAATTTGATGTTATTTTTTTAAGAAAAAATCCATTACTATTTTTTTTGTCAAATTCATGCTAGTTGTATTAATCGACCGCTTTTTATCCTTGTAATTTAGTAAACAAATTATCATAATTATTAGAAGAATGGCGACTTAAGAATGTGATTATATCGAGCTAAATTATTTATACAAGCAAAAATTAGTTTAAAAAAACAAAAAAAAAGACCATTTTCCTCATTATCACAGATTGATTTTAATTTAGATAACTTGTGTTAATAGAAATTACCTTGGGGCATGATCTTGACGAAATAATTTCGCCAATTCCAAGTAAAACCTGAAACGAAGCACGAGCAGTACTGAAATTCACTAAGTGTTAATTGTAAATATATCAATAAAAAAAAATTAAATAAATAATAATAAAAAGAAAAACATTTTTTTGTTTGGTTCAGAATGTTACCAGAGATGGGCATATGGAAGTAAATAGTGAACCCATGGCAAAGATAATGCAGTCCACGCTCTTCAACTGCTCCAAGACAGCTGGATTTACAGATGGAAATACCTGCTCGTGAATAACATATGTAAAATTAACTCGTGTAATTACTAATAATATAATTTTCAGCTCTCCACTATTTATTAAAACAACTTCAAGAAGCATCATAATAATAAATTACCTCATGTAATAAATTGCTGCCTTCACTTGATATGTAAAATACTCGCTTTATTTTCGAAGGAAGAGTCGGAACTAAGGAGTTACTCTGCAATTCAAACTTTCTTCAGTCATACGATGAGAGAGAGAGAGAGAGAGAGAGAGAGAGAGAGAGAGAGAGAGAGAGAGAGAGAGAGAGAGAGAGAGAGAGAGAGAGAGAGAGACTGTACCTTATTTACGGGCTCCATATATCCATTGGTGGGATGAGATATTTCATTTTGACCTCGTATTATAGTTCCATCCTAGAAGTCACACTCTATAGTTAAACGTTTTGACATAAATAATACAGTCAAATTCATTCGAGAACAGAGATGTTCGTACCCATAATTCACAGCCCAAGGTGAGCCTATCGTTTGTGGATATGACTGGGAGGACCAGGCTTTCATGGGGAATTTCCGATACACGTGAAAACAAAAAAATCGCAGCATCTAAAGACTGAAAGAATATTCTCGCTCCAGCAAAGAAAAAATTCCCTATACTGCAAACATTATTATATAGGAACTAATTAATACCCGATGATCGATTGACAATATCTAACTTAAAAAACGGACTAAAGTAAACTAGCAAAAAAGAGTAATGCTAAACATGGTCAATGTATCGGGAATCGACAAAATACATAGTGAAGTGAAAATATCAGAAAACGTTGAATACCTTCCATTGCTGAAGCAAAATGATTCGTCGGACCTCCTTAGGATCTGCAATATATAGTTTTATTTTCCGTAAAAAATGACGAGATAGTACTACTAAAATCCATCTTTTAAGCCAACCTGATCCTGGAAATAAGCCAAGAAAGATCGGATAGTTTCCCTGTACGGTTTTGAGACACCTGTCCACAGAGAGTGCTTCCCTTCAACAATATCATACCTGTTCAATCTTCAAAATTAGACACCTGTCCATTTAGTCGATAAAAGACGGAAATACCCTTCGGGCAAGAAGCAAGATTGCTCTTACTATACACTACCATTCGAATTTTGCATTTTGTGCCTCGAGAGGTAACCGATGGCCTAGCAGTTTCCGCACCGCGAGAGCCTCGGACGTACTTTCATCAGACAGTCTCAAACATCTTGATCGAATGTCACCGACAGCTGGCCCACCTGCAAATATGTCAACAAATAAATAAACATATAACAGGAATTTGAAACTACAAGTGTCGGAAAATAAATGTTATAAAAAAAAAGTTGTAAAACTTACCAAGAACACGAACAATTTCAGCTGTGCTTCCTCCGTCATCAGAAACGGGAAGAACGTGGGCCACACGGGTTGTTAACTTTTTGAGCTCTTCAACGACACCATTAAAGGCAGTTCCACCTGCACCACTGCAAAGTTCTTAGATACTTACAAAGAAAAGATGACATGTTTCCATTTCATGTTAACATTCCGTATAATTGGTTATCAGACTTTCCACATACGCCAAGTGCCCCGTAATTCAAAGATGCAAGAAACGATCCACTAAAAACAGCGGTAGAAATAGGGTGAACCGTAATTCAAAATACGACAGCAGTTAAATTTGATCAAATCTATCAAACTCAATACGTCGTCTTAATAGCAGCGACGTATATAATAAGTAATTGATAATTGCGATTGAACACGTGTTAGGTGAAGCTACGAAGAGGTCAACACGTATACAACCATCACAAAACTCACTCAGTACACAAACCGAACCGAAACACTCATGACACACAGATGTTGAAGTGCCTCACACAAGCAAAATGATTCATATTCGGTATAATCAACATTAAACGCGATGAAATAGTATTAGTAGTTTCTTTAAATCTTTATGAACGGTGCAAATCAAGACACTAGGAAGAGAGAATCAACAATTTAAAGAAAATGAAAGAAACTACTCAAAATTAACTACCCCGCATTGTCAAAATCCAATTACCCTATTTCCCAATTTATTGCACCCCAAAACCCAATTCCCCTCTATTTCCTATTTAAAAAAACAATAAATAAATAAAAAATCGGAAATCATACCGGAAAAAACAAGCAGAGATGGCTGGGGCTGAGGGGAAATGGAATTGGTGGTGGCGGAAGCAGAAGAAGAGTGACAGCGATGAGCATTGTTAGTTTTGAAGGTGGTTGTCGCCATGGAAGAAGAGAGAGAAAAAGTGGGATGATGAGAGAGAAAGAAGGGAAATGGAATTAGGGCATTTATAATTGATGAATGAGAATCTGAGGAGGGAAAGGAAAGCGCGGGACCCAAACAAGTATCCGCCATATTCCCGGAAATTCCTTAAACAATCAAAATCGACAGATAAGAAACTCTGATTGATGATAGTGGAGACGACACCTTTCTGAACTCTCCTTCGCTTTTTTTTTTTTTTTTCTAGATATTAAATTAATATATTTTTAATTGCATTTGCATATTAAAAAATAAAAAATAAAAAATTCTGATAAAACAAAATTATATGCATCAGCCGGGAATCGAACCCGGGTCTGTACCGTGGCAGGGTACTATTCTACCACTAGACCACTGATGCTGATTGTTCATCCTCAATTACATATTTACTTTAATTCTACCCATAAAAACCAATGGAAATATAAATTTTTCCAATTATTTCAGTATATTCATTTGATTCAATTTACATAAAATTGTCCACACACACACACTATAAATACCAAGAAATCGAATTATTCTTTCTTTGATTTTTTCCCAGAAAATTCGATCCGACGAAAACTCCATGCTACCTTCAACACAAATCGAAAATTTGAGAAACTATCACAAAGAATCAACACACGAAACCCTCTGCCTTTTACGAGGAAAAAACAATTCCTGATCATACTCGGCCGATGCAGACAACTTATCAAGAACGTTACTCAGAGCCGAACGAACCGCATTCTCGTTCGTCTCTTCTTCTGTAGTAACCAAGAATACGGTCTTAACTCTGCCTCCCAATGTAGATATCTCACTCTCCAAAATCCGTGCACGAAGAATGCTGAGAGCTTGTCTCACTTCAGACAATAGATCGGGCCTGTATTCGCAGCAAAGTGAAACCCTCAACAAGAAAGAACCATTAATGGCATTATTGTTATTATCGAGTACTTCGACTTGTACTTCATCAGTATCCATTGGGATATGCAGACCTTCACTCGCTTGCTTTGCAGTCGTCTTCAATTGCTTTACTTGGCTGATTACTTCGGCTAGTAACGCTGCTTTGTCCATCTGTCGAAAAATGAAAATCGAAAAAGAAAAATAATAATTGAGCTCACTATAATGTTCTTTTGTGTTAAAAAAATTAAAAATAAAAATAAAAAAACGAGAAAAGGTCAAAGTAGTGGCAAATGGCAATAATAATACGAACGAGAAAAGGTCAAAGTAGACGAAGTCAAAGACGGACGAGCATCAAACTCCAACTCATGCAGTCTTTAATTAGTGAAGTAAATTAACTTATGTAATTTGTTTAATATTTTCAGCTTTTCAAACATAACTCGGGCGGCTTATTCGATCAAAGTCAACTTCTGCAACCGATGTTACAACATGATTGCAACTTAATCTTTCTTATTAGTCTTATTAAAGTATTCGTAAACGTCTCTTTCGTTTTTTAATATATTCGTATATGCGATGAAACTAGCTATTTTATTAACGGAAAATAACTCGAGGGGTAAGGTGGCAATACAGTCCCATCCAATCGTGCAATTACATAAGCACAAAACTTTCACATTCGAAAACGAAATTAATATCGAAAAATCCCACGGAAAAGATATAGGGACTAACTATCGTATATTTTAGTCAACGCCGCCACTTCTTCGAAAATTCGATACCATAGAGAGTTGACATTTTGAAACTAGAATATCCTTTCCCTTCGCTATAATTTCAATCGTATAACGTTTCGAAAAACAAAAGCACGACCACATATACACTTGATCCACGAAAAATAATCTTGTCCGATTAAATTACATTTTCACGAAAAAGGAGTGTAATAACAATAAATTTGGAAATGAAAAATCTTGATTTTTACATTTACTGACCTTTTCGCTGTCCGGTACAAGTCCACGTAGGCTCGTGAAATGCGCGTTGATTTTCTCTCTCCTTCGCCTCTCCGCCTCACTATGGCTCTTCAAAGCGGCCATCGTCTTCGTTTCCAAACCCTCGATTTTCTTCCCTAATTTCACCGATGATTTAACTAACTCCCCCTTTTCACCGTCCAATACCAACGATTGTCTAAACGGCGTTTCTCCGCTCACCCGATTCTCCGTAAACCCAATCGGATAACGGGACAATTGGTTCATTAATTCCCCCCAATTCGACTCACAATACATATTTTCAGGCTCTCAAATACAATTAAACAGTAATTTGGCCACTAAATTGAAATTTCAAATATTGGATAACTAAAAAAGCTCAATTAAATAAAAAATAAAAATTAGGGATCCAGACCAGGAGGCTGTGTGGCGAGGGCGAACCAGAAAGAAAGCAATTTCGACATGATCGTAAGAGTGGCGGCGGAAGGGATGACGTCAGTTAATGATCGGACGGTCATTATTTTTCTCGGAGTGTAAGAAGGAACGGAGATGGGATTTTGCCGATGGGTTATTTATCGGAAGAGACTAAATTACACTCTTTTTCTGCTTGACGGTTTTGAATTCCTGCATTAGAAAATCCTTTTTTTTTTTTTTTGGATAAAAATCTAATCTTTATATGAATATCTTGTTTGGAGAATTCGATGAAATTAAGAACAATGAAGAGGAGAGAGATTCTCTGTAAATTGGACGAAGCAAAGTGATGTACTTGTTCACTATCATCCCCGCGTCATTTAAATAGAAAATAAATTTTGCTTTCTTATTTATGAATAATAAATAAATAAATTGACTCAACTGGTCGGCAAGTGACGTAAGCATTTTTTATATTTATTAAGGTAAATTACGGCAAAACCCCGATGTAAGGTCAATTTATGACAAAACTCATCATTTTTTGGTAATTACAATCAGACCCCTCAACTATGAATCTTCTTACACGTCCATTCTTACGGTGTCAATTTAGTGAAATATGTTAGATTATGTTGAATATTCTTCATGTTGTACATGTTTATCCCATTCGAGCTCTATATTTTGAAACAAGGTGATTATACGATGTGTCTCTTGATTAGTAAATATCAGATCGTGGTGCATTAGAAACTGCATTTTTACACAAAATGAGTACAAATTAAAGAATATTCTTCAGAATCTAGAAGATTCAGAATCTAGAAGATTCTGTTACATTTGAGACCATAAGAATGGACGTGTAAAAAGGGGGTTGGTTGTAATTACCCAAACATGAGGGGTTTTCTCGTGCTTTAACATTACCTCGGGGGTTGGCTGCAATTTACCGTATTTATTAAGAAAGAAAAAATGTGTAGTGTTTTCCACCATCTAACCAATTTTTTTAATGGCACGCACGCATTTTTTTTTTATTATTTATGTATGCTTTTTTTTTTTTATGTATGCTTATTATATGTGGCTGCAAAGATCTGACTTTTTATATGTGTGAATCATGAAAGTTGCTCTTTAAATTAATAGAATTGTGAACTAATTGAGTAAAATTAGCTGACTTTTGAAATTACAATTTTATTTTTATTTTTTTTGTTAAAGGCATAAACCAGGCCTAAAATAGATTAAAATAGAGCCTAATGAAGAAGATTAACCTCTTAATTCCTATAATTACAGAATGGTTCTATATGTAAAAGAGAGTTCGAATAGTGCACATTTTTTATTAACTACTTTATTTAAAAAAAAAAATCAAATATATATATAACTAATAAATATAAATTCAAGACTTGCTTCCAATAATTAAATGGATGACTTAACTCTGGTAGGTAGAGAGGTGCCTTTCTCATCAACCCTTCAAATTTTGAATAGATTCCATCTTATTTAAATGCACTAGTTAGGTGGTGTTTGCAAATGATTATTTAAAAGCAAAAGTTAGTGATTGTGATTTAAGTTAGTTTTAAGTGTTTATTTCTAAAAGTTGGGGGTGTTTGCAAATATTTCGGAAAATGAACTAAAATTGAAAAAGCAGGGTTATGGATGCTTTTAAAAAAATAGCTTATAGCAGATTATTTGAAGACAAGCAAAAGCAAAAGTTGATTTTGCAAACACCTAAAAACAGATTATGAGCAAAAAAAACCGCATAATCACTTTCAAAAAGCATTTGCAAACACCACCTTAGTATACAACTGTTTAAGTACATTGCACCTGATTCATACAAATCTCTTTTGATTTATTATATTATATTATGTAATTATTTGTTGATTGAAATTGACATTGGAGCCAATATCTTCAAATTTAAAAAGTATTTAATAAATTAACTAATAATATTTATAAGATTCCAAATTAATTATTGATGAATAACCAACATAGAAGTCCAACTATTTCATTTACAAACATTAAACCAATCAAATCTATTATATTAGCCATTGTTGCTTTCAGAGATGGCGACAGAGCGTTCGGGGCAATTTTTATTTATTTAATTTTTTGTATTTTGTTAATATTTTTTTTTAAATTATTAGGACAAGAAAACATGATAAAAAAAATTAAAATTGGATAATCAGCGTACACGAAACTTGTGAATTTCACTCTCATCTTTAACTTGCCGGATTTTCCAGGCACACTTTCTCCATCAAATTGTAACTGGTAACTGATGTATATATATACCTCATGTTTAAGCTAATATTTCACATCAACAAATATTCATTACATTTACCACATTATTATACATACTGTAATAACTCACACTTAAATCTAAGCAAGAATGGCTTTGATGACATCATCCTCGAAGTTAATCATGTCAGCAATATTTATAGTGCTGGCAATGTGGGCTTGTGATCGAGCAACAGCTCGTACAACGCCCGATGCATCGATGGTCAAGATGCATGAGAAATGGATGGTGCAAAATGGACGTGTCTACAAAAACGATGCAGAAAAGGCCTTTCGATATAAAATATTCAAGGCAAATGTCGAGTATATTCAGTCGTCTAACAATGCAGAAACTCGGCCCTACAAACTTGCCGTGAACAAATTTGCTGATTTGACAAACGAAGAATTTCAAGCGTCTCGAAATGGATATAAAATGGGGTCTCGATCGAAGTCGCCATCATCAAAAGTTTCGTCGTTTAGGTATGGAAATGTTACAGTTCCAACTAGCATTGACTGGACTAAGAAGGGAGCCGTTACTCCCGTTAAGGATCAGGGTCAATGTGGTAAGTCAAACGAAAAATATTTCTTGAAAAAATTGTATAATTTCAAGAAAATGATTTTTCGTAAATAAAAAAAAATGCAGGATGTTGCTGGGCATTTTCGGCAGTAGCAGCCACGGAAGGAATCAATCAACTTACAACGGGGAATCTAATCTCGTTATCCGAACAAGAACTAGTGGATTGTGACACGAGCGAAGATCAGGGGTGTAACGGTGGTCTAATGGACAATGCATTCGAGTTCATTATCAGTAACAATGGACTCACTACCGAGTCCAACTACCCGTACGAAGGAGTAGACGGCACATGCAACTCCAAGAAGGAATCTTCACACGTGGCGAAGATTACCGGGTACGAGGATGTTCCGGCCAATAGCGAGTCGGCATTGCTCAAAGCTGTGGCTAAGCAACCTATATCCGTAGCAATCGACGCTAGTGGGTCCGATTTTCAGTTCTACTCGGGTGGAGTTTTTACGGGACAGTGTGGAACTGAACTTGACCATGGTGTAACCGCGGTTGGGTATGGAGTAACTAGTGACGGAACAAAGTACTGGTTGGTTAAGAACTCGTGGGGAAGTAGTTGGGGTGAAAACGGATATATTCGAATGCAACGGGATATCGACGCTGAAGAAGGTCTATGTGGCATTGCCATGCAGGCTTCTTATCCAACTGCTTAAAATTATCCGAAACTTAAGACGAACGTACCATGTGTATATGTATGTATGTAAATTAATTTCCTATTTCAAGAACTACTTGTAAAGAAATGCAGAAATATATATACTAAGATTTAATCAAGAAACGTGATTTCTTCTACAAAATACGATCTCCAAAATACTTCGAAACAAAAAAAAAAAAATAACAACACATTTCAATCCATAATGAATTTGCTCGAAATTACCTTTTAAGTCAAAATCAACACACGCACTCAAGGTGAAGCCCGTTTGCCGCTGATAGGGTTGGTTTTGGTGCACAGAATCCATCTTCCTTTGGCCCGTCTACGCTGAATAACAGCGCGGCCTCTCGTCGTACTCATACGCTTTCGGAAGCCGTGGGTCCTAGCGAGTGACTTCCTCGATCGATTCCTCTTTGTTTGACAAAGTGCGTATTTTTTCGCCCTTATTACTAAGCCGCGCCTTTTATTGGCTACCTTGCCAATGCTAGCTGTCAAATCCAAGCCCAACGATGATCCTGCAACGTATATAAGAAACATTTAAAATCAAGATGATGAAGTCAAAGAATCACCGAGAAAATGCAAAAACGAGAAAACAACGAATGGAAGTTGAAAAATTGAATCGAAAATCAACATATTACGAAAAAACCAAGAATGCAACATAGTCCTAATTCTTCCCGATTTACCTTCATTTTATAACTAAAAGGATCGAACAAATATTTCACGACACCGTCAAATATGAGAAATTTAAACACTATACGCCGTTAAAATGAAGTCCAAGAAACACTAACAAGGCAAAGAACCGCAACTTTGAATTGAAACGAAAAAACTATACGACCATTATTCCAAATTATTTGTCCGTTTCGAGCTAGTGCACGTGTATTACGGAAACTTAGAAATATAAAATAAAAATAAACCTTAAAAAATATAAACCTAAGAAATTGGCTTTTGTGTATATATATTTTTGGGTGTAGGGTTTTTTGCTTTATTTTTTTAGGGTAGTTTAGTCGTTTCCTTATAGATGAATTTTACGGGAAAAAAAAAAAAAAAAAAAAAAACCTTAAAATATTCTTTTGATTAATTGTTTCACTATTAATTCTATTTCTCAAAGCTGATTAAGAGTAGTACTGGCAAAATTGAGAGAAGTACAATTCATTGGAGCTGTAAATTGAAAATAATTACAACGAAGCAAATAATTCTTCATACATTGCTAAATTTGAACAGAAAATCCACAAATAAACATCCCCAATTCAGTTAAATTAAAGGATCAAATTAACCACTCAAAAATTGAAAGAAACAAATTATGAGAAATTGAAGAGTTAAACACCTGCGAATGAAGCGCCGGAGGAGAAAGAAAGAGCGGAAGGGGTAAAGGCACAGTGGAGAAGCATCCCCGGAGAAGCTGCGGCGGCGTTGGTTTTGACGTTGAACGAAACGGCGGTCCTTGTCTGAGAACCTGTGCGGAGGGAAAGTGAAGCTGAAGGGGCATTATAGTAATTTCCTCTGTAACCCACCATTGCTCCCATTGATAAGCAGCTCGCCATTTTCTCTCTGTTCGTTCTCTCTCTCTCTTGTTATCCTTCCACTCTCGTCTGAAGTGAATTTCGCAACCTTATCTCTGAGAATTTTGTAAAAGTGATATTAATAAATAAATAATAATAATAATAATAATAATAATAATAATAATAATAATAATAATAATAATAATAATAAATAAATAAATAATAATAATAATGATAAATAATAATGTTGGGCTGATTTACTAAGGATGAATTTGGGCTTTTTTCTAGGGCCCAATTTTTTAGTGGGCTGCTCTTTTAAATGTGCTTTCTACAATATAGGCCTTAAATGCATTTTGATATATAATGGAAATCGGAATTGTTACATGTCGTTTCAGATTTTGCTAATAACATTTTAACTTTGAACGTGATTTTGACTATTTTCTTATCTGATTTTGGCAAGTTCGAAATACGAAATTTAAGTCCTTCGAGTTAGCTTTCTAATCCAACTTGAATCAGTTAGATTGGAAGTCCGGTGAAATATTTACACATGAATCAGTAACATTGGCAGTGTATATTGATTCATGTATATCTTTCACACCCGACATTCAATCGTAGCGATTCAAGTTGGATTAGAAAACTAACTCAAAAAACGACAAATTTCGTGGTCAAAGCCTTACCAAATTCATAATCGAAAATGATCAAAATCATGTTTGAAACAACATTTATCACATCCCTAATGAAAAATAAGAATTCAAATTTGAACAATTATATTCCATAATCCATCATTATATATGGTATGCTAAAAGTGCATCATGAATAAAATCAGATAAAAAATGGTGAAAATATCAATAAAAAAATCTCCATTTATGTCAACTTACTATATATTAATCCCATTTTCTCGTGTATAAAAATATATTTCCAATTCTTCAATCTCCATTCTAAAATAATTTTCCAAGATGGGATTTAAGCAGCAAACTCTGTTAAGCATTTTTCTATTATTCACTGTGTCAGCAAATTCAGATTTAATTGAAGAAAAAAATGTTGAAGATGGGGACTTAATAGCAAATAAATGCAATTTATTTCAGGGTCAATGGGTTTATAATTCATCGTCAAACCCTTTATATGATTCTTCAAGCTGCCCATATATTGATACTTATGATTGCCAGAAATTTGGCCGTACAGACAAACAGTACCTCAAGTACACGTGGAAACCTATGTCTTGTAATTTACCAAGGTATAACATTTTTATTTAATTTTAATAGTATTATTTTGTCACAATTTCTATTTATTTAATTTTTTTTTTTTTTTTTTTTTTAGATTTGATGGTGTTGATTTATTGAGGAGATGGAAAGGAAAGAATATAATGTATGTGGGAGATTCAATAAGTTTAGATCAATGGTCTTCAATTGCTTGTATGTTACATGCTTCGGTTCCAAATGCTAAGACAACCTATGTGAGGGAATACCCAATTTCTTACATCAAATTCGAGGTAATTAATTTAGTTTTTTACGTATTCTAACATGGTACCAGAGCTATAGTATTGGTTTTTTTGTATTGGTTTTTTTAGTGCTTGTTCACATTTCGATCGGTTCTATCGAGACGAAAAACGCTTTAAATTAACGTTTAATTTTCTTTTACCTGTCAGTGTAATCTTGTTTGTGGTGTTTCTTGTTATTCTTTCGCAAAGGAAAACACTAGAAATTATTGCTCCTGTTTTTCTTTACAGTTTTATTTTCAGTGTTTCTCCGTCTTTCGTTCGGTTCCATCAAGACAAAAAATACCATAAATTGTGTGTGTGTGTGTGTGTGTTTTTCATTAATTTAAGGATGAAAAAATTATTTACTAAAAGAAATAGATGATTTTAATTTAATTTGCAGGAATATGGAGTGACAATATATTTTTATCAAAGCCATTACTTTGTAGACATAGACAAAGAAGCAAGAGGCAGGGTACTAAAATTAGACCACATTGGGGAACAAGGAAATGCATGGAAAGGGATGGACTTTCTCATTTTCAACACGTGGCACTGGTGGACTTTCACCGGAAATGTTCAAGAGTAATATATTCTATATATATATAAATATTTCATTAATCCCACTCTAATTGTACTTAACACTAATTAATTTTTAATTCATAATGCAGATGGGACTATGTTCAATATGGTTCCCGCGTAGTCAAAGATATGGACCGTCTAGTGGCGTTTGACCATGGTTTGACCACTTGGGCTAGATGGGTTGACCAAAATATTGACCCTTCTAAGACCAAAGTCTTCTTTCAAGGGATTTCTCCGGATCACTATGTGTAAGTGCACACTTTTTCTCCTCTAGTCCAATGCCGCAATTAGAACCACGTGCACCGATATGGTTGGCTGCTGATGCTAAAAAAAAATTAATAATGAAATATATGGTGTGAAAACAGGGGTCAAGAATGGGGATCGAAATCGAACTGCGCCGGTGAACAACAGCCAATCAATGGCTCGAGGTATCCAACAGGGAGGCCAAAAGCAGCCAGAATAGTGGATATTGTGCTCGGTAGTATGAAGAAACCGGTTTCTCTGCTCGATATAACAATTCTTTCGCAGCTAAGAAAAGACGCTCACCCGTCGAGCTATACTAAAGACCATGTCAGCACGGATTGCACACATTGGTGCCTACCGGGATTGCCCGATACTTGGAACGAGCTCTTGTATGCAGCACTTGTTTGAGGATTCAAGATTTCATTTTTATTTCATAGAGAAAAATAAATTAATAAATAAATAATACTTAAGTAATTGTCTTGAGCAAATGTTCTATGTATACTTCAATAGCTTTAGAAAAAAAAATGATTACAATGAAGTGATATGAAAGGAATAAAGAAGAAATGATCTTTTTGTTTTCATTTGTTTGTATTTTTTTTTTCTATTTCAGTAATTTTCAATTAAGAATCTTGTTTGTCCGGGCAGTGACGGAGCTAGTATAGGGTTAAGGGGGGCATGGTCCCCCTCCATTCGCCAATTCATATTATTTTATATAGAGATATAAAATATTTTCGTGTACAATAGCTGATGAGATTAAATTAGCCACATACAATAATATAGGTTTTCCCTTTATTTTATTCGATAGATTATTAGATCTTGTCACAGGTTTGAATGTCCAACCTTGTATATTTGAAAGACTACTAAATAATGTAGATAAGATAATGTATATGGAGGGTCCAGTGTATTGAATTCTTTCTTTCAAAAACAATTCCCCCTTTCTCTACACATGAACTAGTATATATACTACTACATCATGGGCCCTAATTGAGTTTGTTTACATTTCCTAGGCACAAAGCCGTCATCCTGTATGTTTTGCCACGTGTCTAGTTCTTATTGGTCATTTTCACTGTCCCTTAGTCAGTTCAAGCCTGTCACCCATCATTTTCCTCCCAGAATTGTCCCTTGCACGCCTCTCGAAGTGCCGACGTAACGCTCATTCCGTGAGACGTGGAATCACTTCGTCAGTCTATCTCGTAAGATTTATACTTCGTTAATTACCCCCTGCGATTCATTATGGTATTATGGTATTTGGCTTTCTTCAGTTTGGCTTGGACCTTCCCTCTGGGACCAAATCAGTTCTGATCATCTGAGTTTCCTTTAATTGGGTTTGGGCCTTTCTTGTAGGCCCAAATCAGTCCGGATCAATAGCATTAACAGCCCCCTTTAAAAAAAATGCATCCGGCCCCCCGGACTTGGAATCCTGGCTAGGGCATGAGTTGTAATTGTTAATGTGTCATTTATAATGTTAGTTTATTTATTAAAAAAAAAATCAGATATTGTGCTCTTTGAATATCACAAATTCAAGTAAGTACAAAATAAAGATGAAGGAATGAAATATAATTCCAATATTCAAAAGGGTCAAATACACAATAAATTGTATAACATAAATAGAATAAGAAAATAAACAGGATCAAGAAATCCAACAGCAGATTTTGTACCCTGATTTTAAATTTGAACAACAACTCAATTAAATTCTACTAGATATACCAATTACATCATTGAAAATGAAAATCAGGTCAAAATTACTAAAAACTCAGCATATATATACATATATATGTATATATACACACACACACACACATATAACTCCATAGCCAAAGAGCCAATCTACAACTTTCTCTGCATAATGGGGTTCAAAATCCAGGCCTTGTTAAACATTTTTGTAGTCTTTATTGTTTATGCAAAATCAGAATTACTTCAAAACATTAGTTATTTTAACGGGGAGTTAGCGAACGGATGCAACTTGTTTCGTGGAGAATGGGTGTACAATCCTTCTACGAACCCTTTATACGACTCGAGTTGCCCGTTTATTGATTCCGAATTCGACTGCCTAAAGTTTGGCCGTCCGGACAAACAATACCTCAAGTACTCGTGGAAACCCGATTCTTGCAACTTGCCGAGGTTTGATAAATTCAACTTTGGATTAAATTTTGTCTAGTGATTAATCCATGCAAAGGTGGTCAAGATATATTTTTTTTTGTTTTTTTTTTTTATGTAGATTTGATGGTGTTGACTTTTTGAGGAGATGGAAGGGGAAGAAAATAATGTTTGTGGGTGACTCACTGAGTTTGAATCAGTGGAACTCGTTGGTTTGCATGCTACATGCTGCAGATCCAAAGGGGAGGTATTCCTTTGTTAGGAAAAGCCCTGTTTCTTATGTTACATTCCAGGTCAGCTTACTATTACAAATTTGTTTTCCATTTTCAAAAAAAAAAAAAAAAAAAAACAGAAATCCGAAACTTTTGTTCGTATTATAAATTTAATTTTTCGTAACATCGTAAAAGAAAACTCAATTACTATTATGCAGGATTATGGAGTGACGATCTTTCTCTACACAAGCCACTACTTAGTCGACGTAGTTCGAGAACCGAAAGGCCGAGTCCTCAAACTAGACTCCATCGAACAAGGCAATGCTTGGAGAGGGATGGACATGTTGATTTTCAACACGTGGCATTGGTGGTCCCACACCGGAGCTAAAGCTCAAGGGTACGATTTATCGAACTATATTTTACCATACACGTATAAATTTATAAATATTTTACACACATCCAAATGTATGTGTGTCATTGTGCGCAAATCAAATAAACATAAAATATTAGATATATTTCATGAGGGAAAAATAATTTTTTGGTCCCTCAAGTTTATCTCGATTTCACATTCGGTCCCTATTTTTAACCAAAAAAAAAAAAACAGATTTAGTCCTCGTGATTTAACAATATAACACCATTTCCGTCAATTTACCATTAGTTCATAGGTTAAGAAGGTGACGGGACTAATGAAAAATTGACGGGAAGGACCAAAAATGTTAAAAATTTTGAAACACGAGGGACTGAATCTGTATATTTTTGTGAACAGTGAGGAGGCCAAATGTGAAACCTATGTAAACTCGAACGACGAAAAAGTATATTTTTCCTTTCATGGTGTTAATCATCCACAATCGACTCTATTACTTAAAATCACATTTTTGTATTGCAGTTGGGACTATGTGCAATACGGTTCGACAATAGCCAAAGACATGAACCGAATCGAGGCGTTTTTGAAAGCCTTAACCACTTGGGGTGGTTGGGTTAACCAAAATGTAAACCCTTCCAAAACCAAAGTCTTCTTCCAAGGGATCTCTCCTACTCACTACCAGTAAGTATATACATTCACATATATTATTTTGGGTAAATTACAACCACCCCTGAGGTATGGTCAAATTACGAAAACCCCCCTCTTATTTGGGTAATTACAATCACCCCTCAACTATAAATCTTCTTACACGTCCACCCTTGCGATTTTAAATTTTGTGAATCTTCTAGATTATATGTAATTTGACCATATTAATTATATTTTTTTTAAACGTAAAAAAATAGGGGTGAAGAATGGGGGTCAAAAAACAACTGCATGGGTGAACAACAGCCAATCAATGGAGGCAGATATCCACAACATAGACCAATAGCAGCAGATGTTGTAAGCAAAGTTTTGTTTGGTTTAAGGAAACCAGTTTATCTACTTGATATTACATCTCTCTCTCAGCTAAGGAAAGATGCTCACCCAACTAAGTATAGTCCAGACCACAGTGGATTGGATTGCAGCCATTGGTGTATTCCTGGCTTGCCTGACACGTGGAACCAGCTTCTGTATGCTGCTCTTATTTGATTAATGAATTTAATTAATTAATAAATCAATAAATATTGAATGTTCACAAATCTTTATATTCTTTACAAAAAAAAGTTGTAGTAGTAGTAGCCTATATATATAGATATAGATAGATATATCTGAAGCTGAGTTTGCTACAGAATAATTAATTAGCAAGAGGGTTTTTGCAGACGAATTTCGATTGGTTTTGGCAGCACGATTGAGCTTTATCTCGAAGTTCTTGAAATGCTCTCATCGTCTCAACATCGAATCCGCCAGCAAACTGTACAAAAATCGAATATAAGTTAATTGTTCACGGGACAAGAAAAAGGCAGAAAAAAATATTTATTTATTGACCTGGTGAACTCGAAAGGCGAACTTGACGCCTTGAAGAATAAGGTCTTCTTCTTCAGGACCACCGCCACCGACGATTCCAAGCTCAGCCGATACTCTCTTCATGTACTTCATGGCCAATTTAACCGATGCCAGCTTGATCTACGTACACAAAAATTTGCAATTTTTTAAATGTGGTCCAATTAATTATTACTAAAAAAAACACGTCCTTTTGTTATTTCACTATCGTATTCACAGCTAATTGTACAGCTGTCACGGAATAAAACTTGCTAAACGAAAAGTGCACTCATGGTTCGATGTACTCTAAAAGTTTCGGGAATTCAGACAGTTTTTACTGCATCAAGGTATGCATTTCCCTTCGTTTCTTTTACTTGTTCGACTAACAACATCGTGTATCGTATTATAGGATATAACAAATGGAAATGAAACTTTAGTGTCATATACTAGACAAGACAAAATTGTAGGTGTGGGCAATATAAAATGAGGCCCTTTGTCATCTAGCCAAAAATTTATTAAGTGTGCCCACTTGAAAAATCGTGCCCATGCACAATTACCGTTACTTAATTGGTTCCCCGTTCGAGTTTTAATTTTATATAAATCACTTGTGAGGGACAAGAAAAACGAGCATCTATGTATATAATATCCAACCTGAAAATTATTTTTTTAGTCGAGCATCTAATTATGTTTTTCGGACGAGACCTAATCTCGAACGAAATTATAAACAGAGGAAATTGAATTTACCTGACTCACGAAACCAGTATCCATCATCCAATTCATCGGAATTTGATACAGTTTATATCGCTTCGATGCCGATTCTCTCAATCTCGAAAGATTATAAACACCGTGCTCCAATCTATTCCAATTGCAAGAATGTTAGTAAGATTATCTACATTAAAAAAAAACTAAATAAATGGACTAATTAATTTCGGGGAAAAAAAATAAAAAATCGTACTTTTCAAACAAAGACTGCATTTTCTTTAGAGCGGGGCCGCTGTGCTGTCTCGGATCATCGCGAAACGAAGAAGCTTCGGATTCAAGCTTCTTTAAATCAGAGTAGCCGAATGCAGCTTCTCTTAATGCATCTGCTTTCTGTTCCGGCCAATCGAAATGCTTCAACACTGCCCTTTCATCAACCTGTATAATTACAGAAAAATCATGATCACTGTAAGCAACAAGACATAGATTTATGTACTAAATACAGATGCTTGTCTGAATTTAAAAATAATTAATTGTACCAGGTAGGAAAGCTCATCGTCGAGCCATTTAACGAAGGGAACAACATCTTCAATGTCGGTAAAAGCAGCGCCTTCGACTTCTTTAATTAAGAATCTGATGAAATCACCTTGTGTTTCTACATCTGTCTTAATCTGCAATTAATTCAATGATTATAGTTACTATCAGATACTAATAATTTCGGAATTGAATAGAAGATCTTAAATTGATTGTAGTTAATTTTGCAACTTTTTATGTTATAAAAATTTGGATTTCGAATCTAAATCCTGCTTTACTACATCTGTAATTAATTCAATGAAATCGGATACTATTAATTTTGGAATTGAATCCAATTTAGGTATAAAACTTTTTATGTTATCAATTTGGATTATTTCTACATCTGTAATTAATTCAATGAAATCAGATACAATTAATTTCGGAATTGAATCCAATTTAGGAATAAGACTTTTTATGTAATCGATTTGGATTTGGAATCTAAACCGTGTCTTATCTTCTACATAGCACCGGCGAAAATTCAGGAAAAAATCCAGAAAAGGACAACGGGGAGTAGTCAGCGTCCGTGACAGAGTGGGGGCGTGTGAACTCAGTGGCAACAACAGTAAATTAAGCATCAAACGGAGGCCAAAAAAGGGAAAACGAAAAAAAAAACTTACCGCCAGTAAATGTGCCGAACGGTTCTCGATTTCTCCGATCATGTCCTTGGCCGAAGCTCCGGCCGCATCGGAGGGGCCACCTCCGCCGCCGGAATCCCGCCGGAAATTCAAATCCCTCCGCATTAGCGAGTGGTAAAACTCGACAACCTCGGGGATTCTACGGACCTTTTCCTGCGGCGGCTTCGATTTCGAACCCTTGGGAGGTGGAGGAGGAGGCGGCGGCGCGGTGGATTTTGAATTGACAGGTGGTGGCGGCGGAGGAGGTGGCGGCGGTGGAGCGAGTTTCGCCGAAGGCATGGGCGGCGGAGGCGGCGGCGGAATGTTGGAAATCTCAGCCAACGCGCGGTCGGCTGAATCCGATAGAGAACCGTAGCAAGGGGAAGAGACGGAGGATGTCAGAGACGAAGACGCCGACGAAGAAAACGACGAGAAAAGCGAGGCTGACGGCCGCGGAGGCGGCGGCTTCGGGACACGTGGAGCGCGGGATCTTATCCCCATTAACGCAACGGAATGTTCTGGAATATCTTCAACGAATTCCTCTTTCTTCACCTCAGCTAATTCGTTCTTCAAATTTATGTTTTCGAATAAATTGGCGGCGGTGCTATTCTGAGTGGGGCATTTTCTCAAACACCTGGCGGAGAAGCTCGATTTGTGGTAACTGTTGGTTACATCGATGAGTTTGGGAGTGGTCGACGAAGAAGAAGCATCCTCTTGCTCTTGTGTTCTCCCCGCAATTGTTCGTTTAATATCGGAAAGCTCACTCTGCATGTACTTGATTTTCTCCTCGTACTTGTGGTTCTGCTTCGTGAGCTCCACGTGCAGAAACTCGTTCTCCTCCCTCAGCCGCTCGTTCTCCGTTTCCAGACACTCGATCTTCTTCCTCGACCGCTCGATTTCCGCGTCCTTGTTCGAAATCTCCTTCTCCAGAACAGGAAGAATTGCAACGGACTCCTTAAGCAGCTTCTGCTCCAAAAGCTCCGTCTTCAACCGCGACTCTCTCTCCCGCAATTCTTCCACCAGACGGAGGAGCTCGGTGACGTCCGGCGGCCGTGGCTGAACCTGCGCGGAGGCGCGTGGGAAGTAAACCCCGAACGAGCGCGTGAATGCGGCGGCGGATCCCTTCTGCTGCTGCTGCTGATTCTTCGCCGAGCTCGGCGTCGATGAAACAACTAACCCCGGCTTCGGTGATGCGTCGGACTTCTGTTTCGTAGTCGCCGGCGACTTCTGCAACCCCATTGCCGTTTTGACTTTGCCAGCAACCATTGCTCTGGTTTTGAAATCTAGAGAGAGAAAGGAGTGATGCACATAGGTCACTGTGTTTTCTCACTGTGTGTTTTTGGCAGAGAAATGATTTTTGTCGTGAAGATTGGTAGGGGTCTGTTTGGGGAAGAGAGAGTGTGTTTACTGTATTAAGTATTAACGAATACCGAGGAACGGTCTTCTTTCTTCGGATCCTGTTTGATAAAATTAGAATAATATCCACTCTAAAATTAAATTTAAATTTGAACCCTCCCCCCACGCGCTGTATTTGTCGCGTGAGGAAAGTTTGCACTTTTAATTTTGAAGGTGGAGTCTTTAATAGTTCAATTGAATCTATACATGGTTAATATACCATATATACAAAAATTTCCTTAATGTGTAAATTATGCAAGGGAAAATTATAGTTTTTATTCCTAAAGTTTTGCACTGATATAATATTTGGTCATTTATGTTTCAATAATTTAATATTTTTTATTATATCTGTCGATTTACCAATAGTCCGTCAGTTAAGGAATTGACGTGCACACGCTTGATTCCCTTAGTACTAACGGAAATGACCAATCGTGTTAAATTTTTGAAACATGATGGACCAAATGTGTTTTTTTGTGAAAACGGGGACCAAATATGGAAAATGGTGCAAGCTTGAGGGACAAAAACTATAGTTTTCCCAATTATATAATGTAGGACAAATTACAAAGACTTCTAAGGTTAGGTTTAGTTGCGAAAAAATCATCATTATTTGTATAATTACGAGAGGGGCCTGAGGTATCTTATGTCTAAAGAATTTACCCTCACAAAATTAACAATAACAAAATCATATAGATTCCACGAAATATCCATTTTGTGGTGGTCGAAATATCCTTGGGGCTCTAATTGTAAGGTTTGTAAAACAATTGTAATTTTATTTTTAAAATTATGTTTCTTTCTTGAATATATTTAGATTACTACATTCTGTTAGGGGTTTTTGCAACGTATTAGTAATTATCTAAACGATAAGGTTTTTTTTATAATTATGCCTTACATCAAGGGGGCCCTTGTAAATAAAAAAGTTATGCTATTTAGGAGGTGTAATCACGCACTGGTTGCGCAGGTGAAATACGGCAACTATTTTCCTTTTCTGGTTTTGGATTTATGTTGTTGCAAGAAATTGAATTCGTAGTGAAAAAATAAAAATAATATAATAAGCATTAAAAGATCGTAAAGTTGAAAGGTCTTTCTAACGGTCGGCTTGTCAAATCATGAGCAGTTGTCGACGCGAGATTTTGTTTAGCATCGGAAGTTAGCTCATTTGAATTACTTAATCCAATTTTGATTTAATTCCAGATATGTAAAGTAAGATTATCATCTTTTTAAGTAACTGTTAATAGTATGGTTAAAGTAACAAAGCTAAATAAATTGTATTATTTATTAGTTATTGAAAATAAAGTTTTGCCGGGTTCCAATTTTGAGTTGTTTGATTAATTGAATAAAAGTGATTGAATTCAAGTTGGAATTGAATAACATTAAGAAATTAAATTTGATTGTATGAAATGAGGATTTTCGAGAGACGGAAAATTACAGTTTACATCCCAAGTTTGTATTGATTTCACATTTGGTCCATCGTGTTTATAAAAAACACACTTGGTCCCTCATATTACAATAATTTAACAAATTCCGTTATTTTCATCAGTTTACCGTTAATTCGTCCGTTAAGGCGATTATGGGCACAACCTTGATTCCGTTAGTACGAACCGAAAATTACTGAAAATGCCTAAAATTGAATTTTTGAAATATAAGGGACGAAATGTATTTTTTTATGAACATTGAGAACCAAATGTGAATCAGTGCAACCTTGAGGGATGAACTTTCCTCTAAGTTAATCTAAAGAACTGGAAAAAAAATCAGTGCAAACTTGAGGGATGAAAATTGTATTTTTCCAGTTTTTTAGATGAATTTAGAGGAGTTCGTCCCTCAAGTTTGCAACGATTTCACATTTGGTCCTTCATAGTCATAAAATAACACATTTGGTCCATCATGTTTCAAAATTTCAACACTTTTAGTCATTTTCGGCAATTTTCCGTTAGTACTAACGGAATCAAGCTTGTGCCCATGACTGACTTAATCGATGAGTAAACGGTAAATTGACGGAAATGACAAAAAATGTTACATTATTGAAAAATGAGGGACCAAATGTGTTTATTGTGCACATTGGGGACTAAATGTGAAATTAATGTAAACTTGAGGGATAAAAACTGTATTTTCCTATTAACTTAGATTTTGCTTTCGTTAATACTGAATGATGATTACTTATTGTAAATTCAATTTCTTTGACAAATTAATTATGAAGTTGACACTGTGAACGTTAAAAAATGTCTATAATTTATTGCAATCATAGAATTAATACAAATAGCCATAGGACGTCATCTTAGGAAAGGAATTAAAAGTTTCTCTAATATAGTAATATGAAAATATAGAGAGATTTGTTTCCTATGCAGAGAAAGTTTCGATAATTGAACCAATTTATTTCCTAATACATTGGGGACGCAAATGCAATATTATATATATTAATAAAAATCTTGTTTTCTTAAGATTTAAAGAATGAAAAATACACTTCCATTCTTTAAATTTGTACGAACTACACATTTAGTCCCTCATGTTCATAAAATGCACATTTGATTCCTCATATTTCAAAAAATCAACATTTTGAGTCATTTTTGCCAATTTTTCGTTAGGGAACAAAACTAACCAACATTTGTGCCCAAATGTGGTAATTTAATTACGACCATTTTAGTAGTAGTTGAAGTAGGGGATATAATTTTCATAAATTTTAATTGGCTGATATATCATTTTCAGACTAGGGTTAATAGGCAAAACGAATGTGACAATTAGCCAACCCTACTTCTTACGTTTCATATTTTTACTATTTTATTATTTTCATAAGGAAATGTAAATACATCTAACTCTAAAATTTATTATTTAATTTGATCAAGTTAGATTTTACACGTTTTCTTTAAACTTTGAATAAAAAATAGGGAAAAGGGTAAAACAGTAAAAGAACAAGAAAAAACACAGGCACATAGAGAAGGAGATATATAATGTGATTGGGGGGGAGTAGTGAGCGGTGAGGGGAAGAAGGGCATGAAAGGAATGTGACATGGGGTTGGGTAACTTATTAATAAATGAAAGTGGTCCTAATTTAAATCCCCAATTTATAGGTCAATTCCATACATTTGGTTTTTTGCTGGCTCAACACATGCATTCTCATCTAGTTCTAACATTTGTCCTACTCTTGTGAGAAATCGGGGGTTCGATTTCTTTTTTCGGTGCGTGTATCGTAACACCATTATATAATTTAAAAATAAAAATAAGAAAATCAGATGCATAAATTTATAGATTCTTATTTTCATGGCACGATTCATCTTTCTGACGTAAATCGTACACAAAATGTGTTTGTTTTTCTTCGGTTTGGGCTTCAATGGCGATATTGAGTCTATTTTGAACTTAGTTGGGCTTGAGAACATCAACGAAAAATGTGCCCTAGATTTTATGAGATCGAGTAAATGGATAGGGTAAAAGATAATTATATTTAGCAGTTCAAGATTTTAGATACATTAAGGTGGTGTTTGCAAACGATTATTTAAAAGCAGAAGTTAGTGATTATTTCTAAAAGTTGGGGTTAGAGATCCATTTCACTTCTCTATTTTTATTTTAGATCCGTTAGTTAATGGGCGGCTATTTAAGTCCGTTTTAAGTGATTATTTCTAAAACTTGGGGGTGTTTGCAAATATTTACGGAAAATGAACTTAAATAGAAAAAATAAGGTTATGGCTGCTTTTAAAAAAATAGCTTGAATCAAATTATTTTAAGAGAAGCAAAAACAAAAGTTAATTTTGAAAACACCTGAAAACAGATTATGAGCACAAAAAAGCTCATGATCACATTCAAAAAGCGTTCAAACACCACCTAACTATTTAAACACGATAAAACTTGGTTTATACTACGCTAAACTGGGTAGATTTTACTATTCATACACACAAACATTAGTATGTAAGTCAGCAATAAGTAGAGTTCCATTTCACTTCTCTATTTTTATTTTAGATCCGTTAGTTAATGGGCCGCTATGTATAAATCGGCCTCAATTATGTTTCCCGTGACACACTAGTTTGCAAATTTATTTAAATCATCAATTAAATGGGCCAACTGTATACATAATTTAGATATGGGGAGTGCTAAATCCTACACTAAAATCTACTAAATCTTGTACATAAATCAAATAGTTTCTCTCTCTACAACTTTTTTCTCTGACTTCTCTCCTCAACACCTTTCACTTCTTTTGTTTACTCCTTTTCCACACAATTATTGATATTCATAAAAAAAAATTTAATATTAAATTAAACAATTATTCATAACATTACTTAAATAACTATTTTAAACATTGTAGAATTATTAAACAATTATTAACGCTTATAAAATAGTTTTAAATTATCGATCTAAAGAAGAAAAAAAACATAAAACATTACTAAATAATTAATAATAATTGTTATTAAGTTATTGATCAAAAGAAAACAAACATAAAACATATACATTAAGAATATTTAATATCATTATTAAATATTAAATATTAATAAATAATTATTATATCTAAATTAAAAAAAATCTGACATCCTTTTGCGTCCACCATGGATGCTTTTTCTTCCACCTTGCATCCACCTTGGACGCACGACTACAACAACCCGCGGCTATGGTGGACGCAGCTTTCTTCACCGCACGGCCACCACAGACACCCACATGTCTCCGTCCGCATTCTTTTATAGCGCGATGTAAAGATTTTTTTGCTCGTTCGTCGATTGAATTGATTTGATTTTTGGGTGATTTGAAATATGTCGTTGTTTCTATATGGATTAAAAAATATTCAATCTGCTCTGAAGCATGATGAATTGAAGTGTTTAGTTTTAGATATAAGGTTTCAATTTTCAATTTTCATCTTACAAAATTTGATGGATGAACGCATTCCATCCCTGCAAACCCTAAGTCCCCATAACCAGAAAAGTACTACTGCAGAGTAAATACTTCAACACAAATTGCAATATTTAACTACTTATTTCTTGATTTGGAGGGTGATTTTGCAAACAATGAGGAGATAAGTATGGGGGGGAAAAGAAGATTTCTTGATTTGGAGGGTGATTTTGCAAACAATGAGGAGATAAGTATGGGGGAAAAGAAGAGGAAAGGAAGAGGGTTTTGGGTGTTGTCGTGTTGAGGATTTTAGAGAGAGAAAGTATTTTATTTATGTGTGTGATTTTGTAATTTTAGTGCAGGATTTAGCATTTCAGTTTAGATATTTAATAGGTGAATTTCACGGTTTAACTGTATCAGGCCCTTTGAACTAAATTGGGCTAAATTGTTGGACTTATTCAGCCCATTGAATAAAAGCGGTTGACCAAACACGCTTTGGTCAAATATTTCGGAATTACCCCTCCAATTAATAGGGTGTTTGACTAAGCTTATAAGATGTTAAAAAAAGCTTATAAGATGTTTTAGAGCTTATAAGCTCTTCCAAAGTATTTGGTAATTTTTTTTAAAAAGATC
Organism: Erythranthe guttata; assembly: GCF_000504015.1. The sequence goes on from NW_012192922.1 coordinate 2,509,772, forward strand.
TTAATTTTTTTAAAAATAAGCTGCTGGAGAGCAAATAAGATCTTTTTAAAAAAAGTACATCTACCCCACCTTTTATTTAAGATCTTATTATGAGAAAAAGTAGGAAATAAGCTAATTATCCAAACACTCTAAAAATTAATCATAAAAATAAGACGTAACAGCTTATCAGCTCTTGAAACATCTTAACAGACGTAGGAGCTTATCAGCTGTTTAAAATAAGCTTAGCCAAACACCCTCTAAATACGAACATACAATACAATACCTTTATTTTTTATTTTTTAATATTTATTTCATATTGCAAAAAAAAAGGTAATGAAATTATTGAATTAGGTGGACCAATGGGGTAATTTATACGATTCCCACTTGAAACCTTTGATAGCGACTTATCAACATAAAGTAATATTCACAAGCAATGTTTATAATTTTTTTTTTTATATTTATCCAATAATTATTAATTAATTAAAACTCATAAATCGATCGAAATTTCATTGAAAAAAATCATCTATATACGATGTGTATACAGATGCAATACTTCACAAAAAAAAAAAAATTCATCTATATATGATGAATCAAAACGAATGATGATGAAAACAAATATTAATATTACAACAAATTGTGAAATTAAAAAATTGAAAAATAAAAAGAGAGAGAAGGTAAGATCTCTAACAAGGAATCTGCTTAGTGAACCACCTCATGACATGAAAGGGAGCTTTGATCAACCCTAGCGCTAACTCAACTATCACCGTCACGCACAAGCAACACGGACACAAGCAACTCAGTGTTATTCTGCGCAATTCTTCAATACCAGATTTCAGTTTCAGATTCAACTTTTCAATTAATTCGACCTAAATCCACCAATTTAAGTGTGTGTGCGTGAGACAAAGAGAGACGTAGAGAGAGAAAATTACCCTCCCATCCATATAATGATGCCGATCAGAGAGAGGATGAT
>NW_012192922.1:2510820-2536805 GCF_000504015.1 Erythranthe guttata
TTTCTTCGATTTGCTGTGGGGAATTTTCAGTGCGAGAATTTGTGAAATTTGGGGAAATTGAAATACAATAAATACTCATCAGTCTCTCCTCTCCTGAACGATAACGGCGAAACTTCCAACTACGTGGGCCCAGGTGCAAAATTGTAAATTTGGTATAATCCAAAAGCTATGCAGCAGCCACCTGGCGGCTTTCCATATCGGACGGCCAATAATCGTTGACTAATTGACTCGAGAATCCCGAGCCAAGTCCAACTATGCCAATTCTCAATTATTGAATTAAATCGAATTGTTCCTCAATTAGGATTCCCAATTTTGAAAAACAAAAATTACCGACAAATACTAATTTGCCCAACAAGGCAAAATAATTATTTATGTAATTAAATATAAAAAATAATTAATTTGAATAATGGATGTAACGGACAACCTGTGTGAGGTGGTAATTAGTTATAATCATGACACCTATTTGACAGGGAAATTGAATGTGGTAGTTCCCAATTTGATTTTTTTTTTTTTTGAGAAAAAGTTCCCAATTTGATTTATTCCGTTGGAAAAATCAGTCATACTTATGGGAAATTGATCCAAACCGTGTCATACTGTCATTGTTTTTCTTTATACTTTAATTGACTTTCTACACAGTCTAATTAGATAACATCATGTAATTAATTAAAATTATTGAATTTTATAAGATTATAATTTGTTTCATAATTTCTTGAGTACTGTATCAATTTATTGATTTATTTATTATATAAAAGAAAGTTGATGTGTTTTATGGAGTCAATTAATTCGGTAATGACCTGTCAGTATTAAATAATATCCAGCCAATTGGAGTCAAGCCACGTCATGTGATCTGGCTTTATATTTTAGGAAGTGATTTTAATTTATAAATATTATTCTAAATAAATCATGGATTATAAAAAAATAAATTCCATTTGGGTTTTTATGTATGGGTACAAACTAGAATGTATGGGCTTTTACATGCAGATTTGTGGCCCATTTTCCATATAATTAATTCGTAAAAATTATCTAAAACATCACAAACTATATATATATATATATATATAACTTATGAGTGTGAAATACACAAACAGGAAAAAAATCAAGAAAACATGTTACATATACCTTCTGAGGCATGCATAAAATGTTAATTAAGTACTGAAAAGTAGCAAGATAATTTGTTCCGTGCATGCATGCATATACGTAAAAAAAAAAAGGTATATAATTAATTATTTAAAATCCTCTTAATTATATCATCATGACAGCGAAAACTAATTCAAAAAAAATATAAAAATGACAAAACATCGGCAAACTGTTTAGAGCCGTTCGATCTTAGTGATGTTGAGGATCCGGCCCTTCAGGTGCCTCTCTATTAATTTTACCACCCAAAACCCTCCTCCCCATACTATTTTTCTTATTAATTATCTTCGAATATTCCAACTCCATTTCGCGTAACATTCGCCAGCTGTCAATGCCGTTTTTCGCAAACCCCGATCCGTCGCTCCGAGCCAGTAAAACATCAGCACTGGAAAACATAACTAATATGAGGATCAAGAATGTGGTGATCATGTTTTTCTTTGAAGCAATTGAAACCGCCATTATGTATAGATATAGATATAGATATAGATATATAGATACAGATATATATAGATGTGAAGTAATTAATTGATAAACATGAAGAAAAAATGAGGGCAAATATATAGTAGTAGATAGGGATTGCAATGAAAAGTGGAGGGAAATTAAAATAATATTAGACAAGAAACATTTGGACGTCGGAAATTCACAAAAATCTTGTCTGTGTGTGATTTAATTAATTAATAAATAAATGGAATTAATACTTTATGTATATAATTATTATTAATATGTGATAATCCTCTTCGTTTACTATATTTTGTTACTTTGCATATTCATAAGATCATAAGTCGCTGTCTAGTCACCTACTTTGTCGACTAATAAGAACCCTATCTTGGACATTAATTCTTAATTGTTAAACGTGCAATAAAGGACAAAATGAAAAATAAATTTTTAATGTTATATATGATTTGTTGAAGTTAAAGTAAATACTGAATCGGGGGTTTGACAAATTAATTAAGGGTGGAAAAATTGGAACAAAATTTTCGATTCCCGTCGATTTCAATCCGAAATTTTCTGATTTTGGCACAATATGTTTCAATTCGAATTCCGCTTTTTCCGAATTATTTGGATTGAATATATATGAGATTCCAATTTTCGATCCGATTAAAGTTACGAAAATAATTCCGAAAATTCCGATTTTTTTCCCGAATATTATAATTGTGTAATTTATATTTAATTTGAGCAAAAATTGAAAATTTTCAAATTCCGGCGTTGCCGATTCAATAATTTTCGATTTTGGAACAAATATTTTCATTCTAATTTCCAAAAGTCCGATTTCCGAAACATTGTCATGTGTATTCCATATATATAGTATCTATCATCTTTAATATTTCAATATAATTATTAATATATTAATAACTAATTATAATATGTGTGAGAGAGAGAGAGAGAGAGAGAGAGAGAGAGAGAGAGAGAGAGAGAGAGATATTATGGTGCGCATTAGGCCGATCGAGCCGCCACGGCCAAATCGGGAATCATCAATTAGATTAAAAAAATATAGAGTCAGAGTCACCAAAAAGAATCTGGCCTTTTGTGTGTTGCCTTAGGCACAATTTTAATTGTCTTTAATTAAAAAAAAACGTTTTTATAATATGGTTTTACAGCTGCATGTTTTCAGTTATTCGTTAGGCCATAATCCATTAAAACCCTCTTTACAAGATTTAGGTGTTGTTTGAAAACGCTTTTTGAAAGTAATTATGAGTTTTTTTTGCTCATATAATCTGTTTTCAAGTGTTTGTAAAATTAATTTTTGTTTTTGCTTCTCTTAAAATAATCTGCTTTAAGCTATTTTTTGAAAAACACCCCTAGTCCTGCTTTTTCTATTTAAGTTCATTTTCCGGAATATTTGCAACACCCTCAACTTTTAGAAATAAGCATTTAAAACTGACTTAAGTCACAATCACTAACTTCTGCTTTTAAATAATCATTTGCAAACACCATTTTAAAGTGTTATTTTAAAGTGTTATTACATGAAGACAAAACTACACCAAGGCCTAGCTATCTATCTATTATGGATGATAGTGGAGATGGAGGCCTCCCAATCACATTTGTCTGGTGAGTCAACGCTTGTACTATACTACTATTATTATATTATATTATTAATTAATCATTTTAATTAGATATATATTGAGGTGTTAGCAAAACATTAATAATTAATTGCTTTATATAACCACTTATCAATGTTTATATACAAGAGCACTAGTGTGATCATATTTGGATCAATAATACACAAGTATTATTAATCCTTGTGATCATGGTACAAAAGAAATTGAAATTGCATTATTAATTTCTTGACCCCATAAGTAGAATCCTTACCAAATGACCATTTCTATATGTTTTTGAGGTGTCTTTCAAGTTGGTAATAATATTTAAGTTGGAATATTCAATTGATCTTCTAATTCATTTTATGAGTCCTGTATAGAAAGAGTCATGGAAGGAAACTTCCTTGTCAAATAAGGCGTTTATCTTTGGGACAAGTAGGAGATTTCTTTTGCTTATAATTATGACGATTTGAGATAGATAAATTACGTGATATATAGATCTCGAGAAGCGAGAGAGACGTTGGAGCGAGATCGTGAGACGTGGAGCCGAGAGAGTAGGACCTAGAGTACTTATCGTGAGACGGTACAGCCGAAATAAAGGCGGAGGACAATTAGCGACGAGAGGATTTCAGGGAGAGAGAGAAGATAGAGATACACTAGAGAGGAAGATAGAGTAGGATATATCTTTTGTGTTTTGTATTTCTCTGATATTATTTGTGTTCGATTAATAAAAGCAGTGCTTCCTTTCCTAGTGGATGTAGGCGTGGTTCTTGGCCGAACCACGTCGTTAAATTCTTTGTTTTTTTATTCTGTTTTCTATTATCGTTCATCATACAAACGTAACTAATTAAAATTTGTATGGTTCTTTAAGTTACTTGTCTCAACAATTGACTGATAATTCTCTAACAGTATGCTTCATCTTGATATCACTTTTCTCGATCTCTTATCATTAATTTCAGTGGTCAACTACTACTTTGGAGGTTAGCTAACACAAATTAAACTTTATGGAGAGCAAGTTATATACCTTTCTAATTATAAATTGAATTAATTTATAATATTTGACTAGAGATCGGATTCTATGGGATTTAAATATAGGGTCCATTTGATATACACCCTTAATATGGAAAATATATAGGGATAGGTCCACCCCTAAAATTCTTCCTTTGAGATAACCCACTCGAGAGGCAAAAATACTATTGTGCCCTTATATCCAATTTTTGCCCAACTGCATTCAGTATTTTTGGTAACTGCATTCAACATTATGGTCAACTGCAATTAGAATTTAGACCTGCATTTATCATATTATCAGATTTTTTAATAAAAAAATATAAATTATTTTTTTATTATTATTTTTTATATATACCTCTGTTGTATTTTTAATTTTTTAATTTTTTTAATTTTTTAAAATTGTTTAATTTTTTGTAATTTTTTAATTTTTTTAATTTTTTTAAATTTTAATTTTTTTAATTTTTTATTTTTTATTTTGTTTCAATTTTTTGATAAATTTACGGTATTGAAATTGACTACACATGACTATTGTATATATATTACATATGATTATATAAAAAAAACTTCATCTACACCAAAAACAAAAATTCACAATTTAAATCTTGATATTATAAATTAATTAATACCCATCAAAAAATTGGAAAAACACAATCATCAATATCACTATACATCAGAAAAAACACATGACTTATATAACAATATATTACTACGAGTTACTACACGTGACTATATATGACTACATGTATATGACTACACGTGACTATATATGACTACATGTATATGACTACATGTGACTTTATATGACTACACGTGACTATATATGACTATATGTATAGGACCACGTGTGACTATATATGACTTGATAACGCAAATCTCTCCTACACTGAAACAAGTACAAGTACAGCCAAGTTACGATCGGGAAAAACATTCTGCAATTGCATTACCCGTGCTCTTATTGGAAAAAAAAACCATAAATCAAAAATCGTTAGAAACATGGTAAAAAAAAATTATTTAAACGAAACTAGAATTCACACGAGCCTATGGCAAAAAACTATTAAACCTTTCCATCAAAAGAAATGCAAGAAGGAGGACGCAAGCTTGTATACTCATTTTATCTGCTTCTTTCTCTCTCATTGCGGATTTTTCATCATCCTGCACAACAAAATTTCATATGTCAAAGACACTGTGTATAACATATAAATTTGAACACTGTCTCACCGAGCACAAATATTTTTCGTCGGCTCGATTAGCCAAAAAGATAGAACACATAAGAGAAATCACATCCACTTGATCCTCAAATTTCAAACCATCGATTCAAAATATAGATCAAAATACACAATAATATATGCATATGTTCTTCAACAAAATAACAAATCATCATCAACATCACTCTACATTAAAAAAAACCCACATAATCCAGACATGACTATATGTTACTATATATGACTAATACATGACTATATGTTACTATATATGACTATAGTAACATTACTATATATGATTATAGTCATCCATAGTGTCCTATAGTCTGAATGAATTTCACTTCATAGCACAATTTTCCCCATAATTCCTTACTGTATAGAAGTAGCAAAAACAACAATCCACGTGACAAAAAAATACGAGTTAGAGAAAAGGAACATAAAAATGGAAAATGCAATTATGCACATTTGAGAGTTGACTTTTAAGGACATAATAACCATTAGACACTTCGGCCAATAACAACCAATAATAGAGAAAACCACATCATTTGCATCTTCAAACTCCAAACCTACATTGAGTGTCTCTATTTTGTTTGGAAGCAAAGAAACACAATAAGATCGGACTTCTGATTCCCACATTAGACTTAAAAATAGTATTCTCAACAAAATAAAAAATAAAATCCTAGATCTAGTGTATTTCACCAACAATCAACCATAAATAAACATGTATGATGCTTATTATATACACACATACACACATTTTAATGCGTGTAATATGTAAATAGAGAAGAACTGTAAGAGAGTGTACCAGAGAAGGGTGATTTAAGATCACTGAAATCGATGTCGAGAATAAAAAAAAGTATTTGAAATCTGATCAATAGTTTCTCAATAGCGGCGGCGATTGGAGGGGTCCAAGGCGAACGGATCCGTCGGAGGAGAACGGATCTATGAGGTTTGAACATGTCCGACGCCATTGATACGACACCGTTCTTCATCTTCTCCGTCGAAATCGAAGAGCGGCGCTTGCGAAATCATGCGGATTTGCGAAGGGTGGATCGGCAGCGACGACGGCGGCTTTCCCTTCTCTAAGATGAGATGGTTTGGATTTTTTTTTTAAATTGTGTGAAGATGGTTGCGGCGGCGACGACATGTATGGAGCTGGGCGGCGGTTGTGGACACGGGGTCGGATTCATAAGGGGGGTGTGGTCGGACAATATAAAGGGATTGATTATTGCTTTATGGTCCATCATCTTAATCGGTGCAATTAAGAAAATGGATTTAACAAAGCTAGTGCTTCTGGTGTCAGGGTAATAAAATTCTACCTAATTTCTAGATGGTGGAGCAGCTCTTGGAGGCGGAGGGGATGTGGGTGGGGAGAAGATTAGGGTTTATCTGGAGATTCAAATGAGAGAGATCGGGAATGACCTTATTTCCCAAAAACTGCATATTAGCCTATTAAGGGTAAATCAGTCATATCACATGGTCTTAGGGGGATCTGACAAATTAAGATCAAAATTTGGGTTTTTGACTAGGGTAGAAAAAATCATTGGACCTCCTCATATATATTTTCAAAACTAGGGGGTTATCACTCATTTACCCTTAAATATAAGCACAAATAAAGAGAAATAAATATTGTTCTAATTATTAATAATTTAAACGATTATATATTAACAAAAGGAGTAAAAAAAGCAAAGGTCGGATCATCACTGACTGGGATTAATGGCTTTTTGTTGTATGATTAACTTGATAACACATCACTGCTGACGATGCAAACAATAAGTTTTTTTTTAATTTTATTTTACAGATAATTTGGTGATCATACTAAATATTTAGGGTTGATCACTACTGCTAATACTGTTTTAATTTCGAGCATGATTTTTTTTTTTTTTAAATATGGAAATCCTTGATATCATTGTCAAACATGATTTGACTGTTACTTACACATCTAATTTATAAGCCGGTAAAGAAAATTGCTCATCGAATAAAATAAAATGCCACCCGGAAATGCTTCGAGACACATATATATATAGACGAAAACACCCCTCGATTAAACATAGAGAGGAGTTTAATTTCAAGATCATATTAAAGGCGTCGAAAATGATGACGTGGATCCGGTCCACCGGGGCTGACTCGATCAGGGAGATTATGGTCATTTTGATCCATCTTCTTCTCCTTCACAAATTGAGCTTCAAGTGCTCTTCTTGCAATTGTTATTTGCCGGACAGCCGGAAGACGACGATGACGACCAGCTTCGATTTCTGCACACGAAACGACCGACACCCAAATCATCATTAGAACTAACATCGAAAACTTCAACCTAATTATTGTCATTTTATATTATCGATTTTTACGATCGAGTTCTTATATATAATAATAACAAACCCTTTCTTATATATATATATAGTTTCTTGATCTGATTATTTTATGCAATATTATTCAGAGTTAGGCTGAATTAAAAGTGCGCACATGGATATTTGATCATATGCAGTTGAAAAAAAGGAATATTATAGCATCACCAGTCATAGTTGAGCATGATGCATGTGTCCATTAGAATACCTCGGACGAGTCAAATTCATGCATTTTAATTAATTTACTTTATTTTTCACCAATTTGTTTCACTACTCGTTTATTATGTGATATCTCATGTTTGTTGGTTGTCAATTATTGATCACTTTCATTGAGAAAAAAAAAAAATTAAAAAAAAAGTTATTAATGATTTTAATTTATTATTAGTCCTCAAATATGGATATTATCTGTCACATTTTTACTTGTTTAATTTGGATTAAAAATTCTATTACACTAATCATATAAATATGTAGACATATATAAAAAAAGTTGGGGTTAATAATTATATGAATTGAATGTTATTACACGATCTTATCTATTCCCTGTCTTTTCATAACTAAAAATTGAGTTGACATATATAGCCAGCCTTATCTTGACTGTCTTAAAGATTCTTAACTCAAAATACTATATACTTATCTAGCTGACCTCAATATACACTTGAACAGATAATTAAGTATTTATAGATTCGGATGGGGATAAATTAAAGACACTCGCTCAAATTACGAAAATATCCTTATATTTGAGTAATTACAACGACTATTCTATTTAAATATGAATCATTTTACCATACATTTTTTATGGTGTCTGATGATGCTAAAAGATAGCTCACCTAGGGTGGTGTAGAAAATGAACTGGGAGAGCACAGCGGATCAGTAGCTTGATAACTTGATGATCCTGAGGTACCTGCGAAATGAGCACACGTGAACTACGCCGGGGGTTGATCCGGCGGAAACCCCTCCGACGCTCAAGTCAGACATGCTGATAGTGGAAATAGTCCAGAGAATACAGTTGATAGTATTACTCAGTTAATAGGACGTATCTTAATAAAATGAGTAAAACCTCTATTTATATGTCGTTTATTGGGTTGGGATTGCTTTGTTGGGCCCAAGCCTTACTTGAAGGTGTTTGGGCCTCGGTGATATTAGTCTTCGATATTGGGCTCGTAGCCCTGTAGGTAAAGAAATTGTAGGCCCATTGGGTTGGCCCAATTAGGCATATCATTAAGCCCCCCACTCTCGAGTTGATGTGGGGGCCATGTTGTGATGGGTCTCAGATCGTGTCGAGAGTAAAAATTGTAGAAGTCGATCGTTGGCGTATGGCCTAATGGTATGCGAAAACGCGTTGGAGCGTGTGTCGGAGGGGCGTGAATGCGCGTTGGCGCATAGCGCGACAAGGTTGTCGCGATGTAAGTTAATTGAGTCATCGGTTTTGTCCCGCGACGATGTAGTAACGAATTATCTCCTCGTGGGAGTTGTCTTGTCGCGGGGTAATAATGTTGATCGAGTTATCTCCTCGCGGGAGTTGTCTCGCGATAATGTAGTAGCACGGATCAAGTAATCTCCTCGTGGGAGTTGTCTCTGGGGTAATCGAGTTGATCGAGTTACGTCCTCGTGGAAGTTGGCTCACGATAATGTAGTAGCACGGAGCTAGTATTCTCCTCGTGGGAGTTGTTATTTTTCGACATTGTCAATGTTTTGACGCGTTGCTTATATGTGTTTACATATAGCCTTGTGCGTGATGTACTTGAGGAGGGGATCAGACTCTCAAGATTTTTTTTTTTATATGGGGGTCGTGCCCCTAGTTAGACCTCGTGGGTTTTAAGTATGTTTGGACCGTGGCCACGTTTTAATGAATGACCCATCGAAAACAAGTAGATAAATTTGAGTAATCAAGCTGGCCAGGCTATATAGATTCTCATAATGTCTCTAAGTGCTTCTAGGGTTGTAATCGTGCTAACTTGAGCTTGTGATTATATAGTGAATTTCGGGCGAGTTGTCTCCTCATGAGAGTTGTCTCGCGGTGAGTAATATTTATCGAGTGAGGTGGTTGCACGTGGGAGTTGGCTCCTCGTGGGAGTTATCTCGCTGAGGGTTCGTAGTACCGAGCGAGTTGGCTCCTCGTGGGAGTTATCTCGCTGCGGGTTCTTAGTACGGAGCGAGTGGTCTCCTCGTGGGATTTTCCTCGCAAGGGGTTGTAGATCCGAGCGAGTTGTCTCCTCGTGGGAGTTGTCTCACTGCGGGATGTAGAAAGAGCGAGTTTGCTCCTCATGGGAGTTGTCTCACTGCGGGATGTATGACAGAGCGAGTTTACTCCTCGTGGGAGTTGTCTCGCTGCTAGTTGTAGGACCGAGTGAGTTTGCTCCTCATGGGAGTTATCTCGCTGCGAATTGTGGGACGGAGCGATTGGTCTCCTTGTGGGAGTTATCTCGTTGTGGTTTCGTAGACCCGAGGGAGTTGGCTCCTCGTGGGAGTTGTCTCGCAACGGGTTATATGACCGAGCGAGTTATTTTCTCGTGGGAGTTGTCTCGCTACGGGTTGTAGTTCCGAGCGAGTTGGCTCCTCGTGGGAGTTGTCTCGCTGCGGGTTGGTAGTACCGATGGAGTTGGCTCCTCTTGGGAGTTGCCTCGCTACGGGTTGTAGGATGGAGCGAGTGGTCTCCTCGTGGGAGTTGTCTCGCTTTGGTGTTGATACCCGAGGGAGTTGGCTCCTCGTGGGAGTTACCTCGCAACGGGTGGTAGTACTGAGCGTGTTGAAATTCTCTCGCGATTTGGTGAAGCGAGGTGAAATCTACGCGCAATTTAGTGGAGAGTAGCAAAAGTTGTGCCCAATTAGGTGGGAGCGCGCGCTCCAAGGTGGCCTTGGGAGGCGCGCGCGCGTGCATGGGAAGGCGCGCGCGCGTGTGAGATTTTTTTTTTTTTTCGTTTTCTTTTTTTTTTTTTTTTCCGGCGCGCGTGCAATGCACGCGCGCGTGTCTGTCCCAATTAGACATATCAGTGTCAAATTTAATGGAATCTTTTAGGATACGTTGAATATGTTCCTAATTATACAAGATTATTAGTGTAAATTACAAAACATATGTGATTAATTGACTCGTCAATCAAATATTCCGAGTCTAATTTCTAGTTATATATCAACCTAATTTAAATTATGGGATTTAATATTAAAATTATGATTAATTACAAAGATATACGATTAATTCCTCTAATACGGCTCCTTCGACCCTACACCCGGTGATAAATACCGGGTGGGTCTTCTGCTGCCATATGAACCATTTTATAATATTTGTATTGGTGATATAAGAGTCGGTTCATAAAGGTAAACCTTACCAAAAAATATATTATAAAATACAAAAAAAAAGACACGTGACAGCAGAAGACTCACCCGGTGTTTATCACCGGGTGTAGGGTCGAACAAATCCTCTTATAATACTAACCCGATTTCTATAAAAATGCGTGTGATATCATTTTGTACCGACTCTTATATAACTAATACAAATATTATAAAATGGTTAAAATCTTAGCAAAATCGTAAAATTTGAACGATTAGGAAAAGGGTTATATATAAATATATATATAAATATATATAATCGACTAAACTTGAATTTTATTAATTTATATTATTAGTTGAACACCCACAACAATATATTAATTAATCCGAACCCCTAATATGTTTAGGATTAAAGATTATAATTATTTATTAGAAACGATGAAATTAAAGTGATGATGTGGATCAGGTCCTCCAGGGGCTTCTCTTTCAGGGACAATATGGTCATTTCCTTCAATCTTCTTCGTCTTCTCAAACTGAGCTTCTAGTGCTTTTCTTGCAACTGTTATTTCCTTCACTGGACGAGCTTCGATTTCTGCACATGAAACCAACAGCCACGTCATCATAACAAACACCGACAACTTCAAAAACCTAGTCATTTTGTGTGTGTGTGTGTGTGTGTGTGTGTGTGTGTGTGTGTGTGTGTGTGTGTGTGTGTGTGTGTATAATATATGTACATATATATATTTTATGCTCTATTTATAAGCCTGTCATATTATTTAAAACTCTGCAATCTTTGTAATGTGATTTTGGTGAGTACCACTCCAAGTAAATATGTGTATATGATTATCTGATTTTTGTAAATTTTCACTTTATTTTGTAATATGATTATCTGATTTTTGTAAATTATGACTTTATTTTGTAATATGAGTATTTGATTTTAAATAAGATTAACTGAAATTTTTTAGGTGTAATTTTATGTCAAAAATTAATTAGAAATTAATACATAGATTAAAGATTAGTCACTGTAATAATATTTATTTTAATTTATAATTTAGAGAAAATCAACACTTTTTATAAAGTTACAAAAATTTGTTTTTTTACTTCTTTTCTACAATTATACATTTTGTTGTAAAATTATAATCGTTCATATACTCAAAAAATTGAATTTAGCAGCATCAGTCCCGTAGCTCAGTTGGTTAGAGCGTTGGTCTTATGAGCCGAAGGTCGCGGGTTCGAGCCCCGCCGGGACTAATTCTTTAAATGCTATAAGTATTTTATAATTATTTTTTTACCCAATTATTTACTAAATTTGCAATTTTTGTGTGTTTTATTATTCGAAAAAATAAATAATCAGTTTTTAATTAATCATAATTAGTCCCGTAGCTCAGTTGGTTAGAGCGTTGGTCTTATGAGCCGAAGGTCGCGGGTTCGAGCCCCGCCGGGACTAATTTATTGTAAATTAAAATGAAAATAATTTATTTTAAAAAAATTGCAAAATTATGTATTTTATTTGCCAGTTCATTGTTTCCATTTCTTTTTTGTACTAATTAATGTTATATTTATAGTTTGTATACAATCACCAAATATAAATATCAACAATCAACACACCACATAAATGCATACTTCAAATAAGTATAAATATTCAACAATAACTAGCAAAGAAATTACCAAAATGGAGTAATAATAATAACTGAATGCATATAGGGTTTCTGCCTCAGGTTCCATAATGATTTTATTCCTTTTGCATAGTCTAAAACTGAATTATTTCTACTTTGTACAATTTATTGCATTATACTTTCCACTTGTCTGAAAATCCCTACCCCAAAATATTCATCTCATTTAACTCTGCTCTCTGTCTGCAGTTGTTACACCATTAACTCAATTCTGCTGTTACACAATCAATTCATTTATTTTATTTAAGGCACTTTGTGTTTTTAAGAACCAATGTGCTAAAACTTCAATTCCAAACCTAATTTTGCTAATCTTCAATTATGACAATAATATTTAAGTTATATATCGTTTAATTTGCTATATATAAGTTTTCCGTCGTACAATTTCCGAGATTTTTTCTGATTATTTCACCATGTGCAGTTCAACGGGTTCAAGAAATTAAACCACGCCCATAAACAGTTATCACCGTAGATTTTGTAGATGTTACATCTGATCTTATGGTATTTGTATTTAATTTAACGCAACCATACATAGGGGTTTAAATCGAACGGATGCGATCGGAATTTAGCCATTTCAGAAATAAAATTGATTATTTTTTTCTGAAATGAAAAACTAGTCCCTATTCCGTTTCCAACAAATCATAAATCATAATTTCGAAAATTGGAACGATAAAACTTGTTCCAAAATCGAAAAAATTTGGGTCGGAATCGGCGGAATTCGGAAATTTTCAATTTTGACTCGCTTAAATATAAAATACATATAACGTAACATTGGTATTTAATTGTAATATAATGTGATATATATACTCCATATAATTGAGTCCATTTATTGTGAGAAATTGGTACAAATGGATCCAATAATTGCACACTCTTCTTCCTCTTTAAAAAGTTTCGCCATTGAAATCATCACATGGGAGCCAATACTATACATCTTTCCAATTTGCATGTGCCCATAGAACCCTAAAAATGGAATTAATTCCACTGATAAATAAAGCTGACAGCTCATCAACCATAGATGCATTTTTTCATTAATAAATAAATATATAATGCCTTTTATTCTTGTTAGATGTTTTAATATATATCTAATTAATTAACTCTCCTAAACATGTAACAACATCATGTAATGTAACATGTTTGCTAAAACCAAGATTGTTTTCTGTTTGTTTTTTTTCTTGAAAAGTATCACATGCATGAAAAGTTCCCTTTATACTATTTAATGATTGATGGGTTGAAAAAATATTAAGGGTAAATTACGGTCAACCCTTCAGTTAAAGTCAAATTACGAAAAAAAACCCTTCATAGCTACCATTACTCTTTAACTATGAATATTTTTACATATTCACTCTTGCAGTGTCAAATTTAGTGAAATCTTTTAGATTATATGGAATATTTTTCAGTTTTCTCCGGAAAATAATCAAGAAATTAGCCATAAACGGTAACATGAAACGAAATTCTTACAAACTTAACGAAGGTGGAATTCATGATATTACAAGAAAATGGAGGAGAAATGTGCTTATATTAATTATATCGATCGAACGTACATACAATATTACGTTGAATGTGCAAGAATTCAACGAAAAAAAAGAAATTTAAATAATGCAGAAAAAGGAGCTACTGAAAAATGGAATTAATTATATTGTAATTATTATTTTCATCATCTTTTAGTAATGTTGCAGCAGCTGTGATACTTGATAGTTCATCGGAAAACCCGAACACCGGAAAATGCGGGATGATCGGAGAATAATTAACGACACTGGACTGAAGGGGTTCCCTATGGCAAAAGATTGGCTGCGCCTGGAAATTTGTTTCCATTAATGTAATATTTCCAGCGTCACAATAATTCCAAGCTTTTATAACTTTCTGCAGCCTTTCGATTTCCGAGCTGTTATTTTCCGTTATCTCCGGACACGTGTCGGTTGTTAATAAGCCAGAGCAAAATCCCTGCCCGAAACCAGGGTAATGAAACGGGTCATAACCCTGACCCGGTTCGACCTGCAAAATTTTACTAAAACCTGAACCGGGTTTATTATCATCATTCAAGATCAATTGAGCTTCGCCATTTGCAGATGGCGGCGGCTGATGTATTAGCTCATGATCGTCTAGGGCATCAATGGCGGATTTAGCTTCCTTGATCAACCAATCAATGGCTTTACTGGGCCGGTCGTAGCCGAGCCGGTCCTGCACATCGTAGAACTGAATCGCTGTTATCGGAGAAAGTCTCAGCCGCCGGTCTCGCGGCCCCCTCGCGGTGGACACTTTGCTGTGCTTGTCTTTTCCGACCACGGCGGCCCGAACTAGCCGGCCGCCTCGGTGGACTTTTCCAATTAACCGATCTTCCGCTTTTCTCTTCTTTGGTTTCGTTAGTGATGCGAAATCGAAACCCTCCTCCATTGTCGAACTCGCTACTGATTTCTGTCCGAAATGCTGGTTGTAATAATTATTGCACAAAGTTTCTTGACCATGCAATTCGTCCAGTTCTTGGAGATTGTTATAATTGGGAGGAAACATGCTTTAAAATTATTTTCTTCTTCTTCTTTCTCTTTTATATATATATATATATATATATATATATATATATATATATATATATATATATATATATATATATATATATATGAAAAAAAAGTAATTATTACATGCTTCTCAATTATTATAGATATAGTACTGGGTAGTGGTGGAAACAATTTTAATTGTGATGATTAAATGATACTGCTGCAAAATCTCTCATGCATGCATGCCTGTTTGTACAATGTATAATTATATCACTACTGTTTGTACAATGTACTACATATATCACATATGTAGCAACCATAAATAATTGACCCACTTAAAAAAAAATATATACATATATGACAATGATAAAATTATAAGATGTAAATAAAATAGTAAAATACAATAAATTAATTGCATAATAAATCAAAGAAGGAAAAATGCATATAATATAATATATAGAACCGTGGCTACTGCAGTGATATACTTGTCATGCAGAAAGGGAAAAGACATGAATTGTTGTGGGAGTGGGACCCTCCTCAGCTGCAGGAACAGCTGCTTCCTGCATGCGTGCATGCATATATCTCCTTTGCATGTGTTACTCTTCTTTACCTTTATCCCGGATTTTCGGTTATTTAAATCGGGTGATTGTGAACCGTAGATCTGCACGTAAGCATTGTGTTTTACTGATCGAGTGGTTATTTTATATAACCTCATCTACAGCTAATAAGCACCCGACGGTCACTGATCATCACTCGTATTTACACGCATTTGTTAATATCTAATACAAAATTAACCGATTTTCTCATTAAAATGCGGCATTAGTAATTTTAATTTGGTACAAAAAGACAGAAAGATATTTTGAAAAAAGTTGAACTTGAAAGGACTGAGGAGATCTAGTCTAGAGAGAGAAGCATGTGGAGGAACCCACTTTGTAATTTGTATGATTAATCGTCCTATTTTGCTTTGTCAAATAAGCCCAATTTTTTACTCAAATTACATATTTGGCCCGGACACCCGATAACTTATTTCGTTTTGAGGTACACATGAAAATGTTTTAATGTTAATTAATTAGGTGTATTTTGCAGGCTAAATTGCATTGTGCACCCTAATATACGACCCTTTTGGCCGAGTTCGCGCCAAAATTTTGAAAATATATTTTCGCCAAGAGTGTCATTTTTACTCCTAGAATTTTAAATTAAAAATAAAAATTGCAAGTGATTAATATTTTTTATGTAGCCTTGGAAAATGTTAGAAAAATAGGTATATTCAACTTCAAGTGTCAACTTTGGGTGCAAAAGGGCAAGTTAATTTCAATGTGAGGGACTGAGGGTGCAAAATAACCTTTTTTAATTGTTGGGGCTTATTTAGTCAAAATGGTCATACGTTGGGTGCAAAACGGCAAGTTAATTTCAGTGTGAGGGACTGAGGGTGCAAAATAACCTTTTTCTAATTGTTAGGGATTATTTAGCCAAAATGGTCATACTTTGAGGTGCGAAATGTAATTTAGCATATTTTAGGAGTAGTTTCATAATACATCGTTGACCAGCAGTCGTCTCTTTGTTTTGCTTACCGAATCAGAAATCCGGAAACCATGAATTCCGACAGTTTCAGAAGATCGGAAAACCTCGTCGAATTAGCCCAACGCCTCCGCCTCAATAAACCCAACCCTAATTTCGAAATTGAAGATTCCGGCGCCGAACTGTTTCCTCGATTCGAAACCAGACCCACTAGAGCTGCCGTTTTGATCTGTTTGTTCGAAGATGAAAATGGCGATCTTCGCGTCATTCTTACCAAAAGATCTTCAACAATGTCCTCTCACTCCGGTACGATGTTGTATTAATTGCTGTATTTTTTATTTTTATTTTCTTTTTTTGATAAATTATGAAAACCTCCCTGAACTTAGACTAAATAACAAAATATACCCCACCTATCTGAAATAACTAAAATCCCCCTGATTAACTGTTGATCGAGTTTTTTTTTTGTTAAATAGGGGAGAAATAAAAGAAAATATCTAAAATTGTGTAAATTCTCTTCCCTAATACAAACAAAAATTCGTGAAAAAAGTTATACCGTAAGGGGTTGGTGTAAGACGAAAACAAACCTCAGAGTTTTTTTGGTAATTATGAATTGGTGGAGGTGGTTTTTGTAATTTAATCTTAGTTTAGGGGGTTTTGTAATTTACCTTATTTTTACAGATATTTTGAGATGATAAAATTTTCAGGTGAAGTAGCTTTGCCCGGCGGGAAGAGAGACGACGGCGATGAAAATGATGCTGAGACGGCTTTGAGGGAAGCTAAGGAGGAAATTGGATTGGAAGCTTCTGCTGTCGAGGTTGTTACTGTTCTTGAACCTTTTCACACTAAGGTAATCCGTTTTCGGAAGATTCCGATCAGAAATTTTCCGATTTTGGAAAAATATATTTCATTCCGAAATTTCGATTTCCGATTTTTCTGATTCTTTTTGTTTTTTCTTGGAATTGAAAAAAATATGAGATTCCTATTTTTCAATTTCCGAAAATTCCGATTTTTTTTTCTCGAAATGTACACTTACAAAGTTACAATATTGATATTATTATGTATTTTGTATGCTTGGTGACTAAAAATTGGAGTTTTCCGAACTCGGTCGATATCCGATTTTGGAACAATTCCAATTTCCGATTTTTCCAATTTTTTTGTGGAACGGAATTCGAAGTAGTTTTTCACTTCCAAAAAAAATGGATTTTTAAAAAAAGTGCTAATTCCAATCCTATCAGTCCGATTTCCACCCCTAATAAGAATCGAACATCTTACCAACTCACTTATTAATTAGCCAGTAGAGAATTAATCCAGTGTAATCTTCTAATCCAAATTAATTTGATGTATGCAACCGAACAAGGCATAATTATTTTGGCATCCTAAGATCTAGAACATTCCAAGTTTCTTTGCAGCGAAACATTACCGTTTTTCCTGTGATCGGAATTATTTGGGACAAGAGTGCCTTCAACCCTGTCCTAAATGCTGCTGAGGTGGAATCGATATTCGACGCTCCATTACTAATGTTTCTCAAGGTTCGTTTTTCTCTAACTAATTAGTTTATTTTCATGCATTTTCACTAATCTTTAAGCTGCAAACTAAATACACCAACACTCGTTCAAACATTTTAGGACGAAAATCGAAGACAAGAGGAACGAGAATTTATGGGCTGTAAATATTTACTCCATTTCTTCGATCACAAGGCTCGTAACGAATCGTATGTTATTTGGGCACTTACTGCCGGAATTTTAATCAAAGCTGCATCAGTCGTTTATCAACTGCCACCTGCTTTCGAAACTCGTATGCCTCCGTTTTGGAACAGAAAATAATAGCCAATGAATTATCAGTCGAGATTTGTCGTTGAGAAATACAATTTGAATATTGCGTAATAAAATAAATATTTCTTGTTTACGTGTTGAATATACACATAGCACACGTGTTGAATATACACATAGCACACGCGCGCACACACACACACACTAGACAACACTGAGAACTTCATGAATAACAAATGTCGACGGAGGGTAGTATCGTCTTTTTTTTAGGACCATCCAAGAACGGTAGTAAGAATATAGACAGTTGCTAGAGAAATCGGGTATAGAGACACCAATATATATCCGATCCAGCGAGGAAATGTGGTGTAGATGCTCGTAAATACACTCATAACCGTGCAGATTATTAGAACCAAAAGAACTTCTGCACACACATTCGTCGACAAATTACGCACGTACACTGGAGCAAGGAACACTATTAGACCTATAATATTGTTCATGTACACTCCAGCATATAACTGTTCAAAAAAAAAATCAGTATTTAATGGGTCGTGCGCTAAAAAAAAACATCGTCAGTGGTGTTTTTAGCAATTCAATATAATACAGGGGTATTGAATGTAATAAACACGAATATGTACCGAAGAGAGTGTCAAAGAAATGGATATCTGTGTCTTCTGTCTGGCTGAAGCAATTGACTGAATTGCCACTCCGTAATTCATAGCAAAGGGTATAGCCAAATACGAAACGGAGAATGTCGAAAAATTTGCAGCTATAGAAAAATCTACAACCGATCTGATTAAAGGCTCGGAAAATGCGCATAAAATTAAAATACCGAAAATCACGAAGAAACCAGCTCTTAAATAATTCGACCAAGAATTCGTAGGAGCCGTTTGGCTTGTGCTCGTGCTAGTCGAAATCAACCCCTGTTTCGATTTTTGGAAATGTCAGTTTTTTTTTTTATAATTATTATTACATTTACACATACGCTTTTATTTAATTTTACCTGAGAATTGGTAGTTCCGTTTGTTGTAGTGATTTGTGACGAAGTTTGATTGGATAAATCGGAAACTAATTTTGTCATGCCATTGGTGAATTCGTCTTGATTGATAACTCCGTCGCTCGAGGTATCGAAAGATGCCATTATCATGCCTACGTCGCGCTCCGTGCTTTTATCATCATTTATGTCCATTTTTACCCCTAGGAGCAAACCTCTGACCTCTGCTGTCGATACTGTTGCGTCGGCGTTCTTGTTGATTTTGTTAAATAGCCTGTCGAATATTATTTATTATAGAACCGAATAAATAAATGCCCCGAAAAAGAAAAAAAAAAAACAGCGGGAGTTACACTAGTATTTTATTAGGATCGGTTTTGCCGTTTGTCGTAATAAGTGTCAATAGCTTGTCTTGGCCATATTTGGTGACCACAAACTGGAAGCATCTATTTTGTATCCATGGCTGGAATATCTGCATCACAAGAAATGAAATTTTCACGAAAAATAATTCGAGTTTATTGCATTTACTACCCCTGTGTTGTACCGAATTACTAAAAAACTCCCCTATGATGCATTTTTTTTGGCACACAATCTCCTAAATAGTGCGCTTTTAGGGGGTAGTTTGCTAATAAAATTGGACCATAGGGGAGTTTTTTAACAATTAAACTAAACACATGGGTGCTGAATGCAATAAATTAAACCTGAAAGAATGCTAATGAAGTGATGAAGTGATGTTTACCTGATAGATAATATAAGCAATTAGCAAAGTAACTGATACGATTAGCGCAATAAGAATAGTGACTCGTTTCCCCGTAGAAGAATTGAAAATTAACGCAAACACGAGAACGAGAAACGGGATCAAACTTATCAACATTATCCGTGCGATGTAGCTAGTTTCGACATCCGTAACAACGCCAGAGCCTGTGGAAAGCGAAAACAAATTAAATTACCAAAAAAATTAATAAAACTAATTTATTTTGAGAAAATAATACCTTTTGGAGTGCTATTCTTCGGTGTTCCGGAACTATCAGTAGTAGTAGTTGCAGTAGTAGTAGACGATTGCGAGAGATCAGAACTTCCAAGAATTACAGAAGTACCCCAAATCAAAGTAAGAAGCATCACTGTAGTCCCTGCTACAAGTCCCATTCCTAATGTGGCCCTTTGTTGAGCAGCAGCAATTGTTCCCGAAAGTGCAGATACTTTATTTAAAAATAAAAAAAACATTAATTTAGTGTCACATTATTTGCAATAATTTAATGCTAACATTAATTTTCAATTTTTTATTTTGAGATCCATATATATATAGAACTCAATGATTAATCACTGATTTCTTAATTTACATTGGGGGTATAATGAATCTCTTTATATAATATTCCATGGATCTTGGAGAGATTATTGAATAGATTATAGAATCCTAATTATTAATTAGAAAACTGAATTAAAATAGATGCAATTAAATAATTCATCCATGCAATTAAACCCTAGATTCTCAAGTCATAGGTAATCCTTTAGTTTCCCCCAAATTTTGTTCACTTAAAACAAATTGTAAAATGAATTTGAAATCCACTACAACGACTCGACAAATAACCTAAAACGAGAGCTAAATTTTTTTAACTTCGTTGCAAAGTAGATTTGTTCAAACGAGTTCGACGAATCAATTATTGTAGATTTAAAATTCATCGCTTCAAATCCTTGAATCCCTCAATTTTTTTCTTCTTTTAAGGCAAATTGCATAATGCATCGTAGACGTTCGAAAATTGTACGATACGGTCCCGTTGTGACATATGAATATTATGAATGACTTATTCCAATTGGAAAATACATAAATATTCGGATGAATGTTTCCTTCTTCGTTAAGTCAGTTAATTAAATTAATCCAAACAAAAATAAATCAGTTAACGCGATAGCACGACGAAGAAACGAACTTTTAAAAAAAACTCGCGTTTTCGCACTACGAAAAAAGTTATAAAAATTTACCAAGAACCATGACAACTTGCGGGATTGTGCCGAGAAGCTGAAACAAGCTGCCACCGAACACGCCGGGCCCGGTAATCTGGAAGAACAGAGTCGAACCGTTGACCACGTACTGCCCTCCAATCGAAAGCAAGATCTCGTAAACCACAATCAGAAACAGCAAACCCCAGAGATTGGTGGAGCACGGTAAGAACCCGTATATCGGATCGCAGGTGGTCTCGGCCGCCGAGAGTCCCCATTCCAAAAAAGACGGAGCGCTAGTACTGCTGCTGCGACGGCCGCAATCGTCTACACCGTCGCACAACAAGCCGTCGTCCGTGTTCCCCGTGATGATCGGACGGCTGTAAGCTAGCTGACTCACCACCAGTACGGAAAGAAGCATAAAGATGGCGAAGGAGAATCTTTTCATCGTGGCCGTTTGATATTAACACAAGTGAGAGAGAGAGAGAGATGATGATGATGAAGAGCAGAGGATATAAGGTGGTTTTCCTGTAAATATGTATTGACCTTAACAGGAACACCTTACGTACGATAACCAATCAAAACGTAATAGTTGTTATATAATAGGATCAATTTGCAATTATTAGAAAGAGAGTTTTTTCCTTTTTTTTTTTTAATAATAATAAGCTGTTAAATTAGCAGCCGGGGGAAGGTGGAGTAATCATTAATCATGTCATTTCTTGAAAACGAAATCACCTACTCCCATTCATACTCATTTTCAGGAGTCAGTACCCCAATTATTGTATAATAACAACTTAGTCCAATATTTAATGGATGAATAGCACTTAGCTCCCTAATGTTTGAGTTTTGTGCACATGACTCCTTGTACTTTCAATATAAGCGCATGATCCTCCTGTAATTTGAACTTTGGTACTATACAACCGCTAAAAAAAAAATCGTGTTGTTAAGATTAGCAAAATGAGGAATTTTTAGAGGCGGTTTGTTAATAAAAACGAATTAGGTGGGTGGTGTAGTTAATAAAATAATAACGAGAGATTTCCTAACAATTAGAATAAACATGTATGTATGTATATATATATATATATATATATATATATATATATATATATATATATATATATATATATATATACAACAGTTGAATGCAAGAAATCCATAATTACGATATTTAATTAGATATATTAATTAGGGCCCTTTTGGTTCGTGGGATAAGGGGTGATTGACAGATTAGTCACCCCTAATCCCGTGTTTGGTTCGAGTGACAGAAACCCGTTATTGACACAGGGCCCGGTATTCAATCACCCAAATGGGTGATAACTTGTCCCACCTCAATAGGTGTGACTAAATTATCCAGGAAGGATTAGTTTTGTGTAAGTACAAAAAAGCCCCCCATTCATAGAAAAATTACAACTTAGCTGTGTATAAAAGCTAAAAAATCCCTCTTTCTCAGATCAACAAAAACGTGAATGTGCCCTAAGGCCTCTCAAGGTTTTCTTTTTCTTCCTCTTCTTTGCTTTTAATTTTTTTCTGTGAAGAATCAAGAACAATTTTTATGTGCTAATTAAAGAAAAGGGGAATAAGAGCCGTAATTTTTACTCGTCATCGATGGACTTCTAATTTTGGAAGCAAATACGTTATACAGGGATTTGCATTCCTCATTGTTATCTCTGGCGGGAAGATTCGTTGGAGCTCAACAAACTTTGTGAAGTCGTGAAAGTTTCTTCCCGGAAATATGTTTATCGGCGACGAATTTCAAGCCGGTGTGTTGAATTTTCCCAAATTTGATTTTGGTGTTTTATGGATAGCTTATGCGTCACCGTTTTGAAACCCTAGGCCATCTCAGTGATGTGATTCTACTTAATTATCCGTATTTTCTTCAATTGGTGAATTTTGTGTAGTTTAATAAATGCGAATTTTCAACCTTAACTCATACACGGGGTTATTTTCTGGTTAGCTGGGGAACAACGCCCTTTTTTTTCGTTTTTGTTTTCCGATTTTTTGTTTGTTTCTATCAAATTGTAAACTAAAGTAATGACCTTTCTTCCCTTGAAATCAAACTCGCTCAGTAAGATGATATGTTTTTAATTGTATCAGAGAGTTGCTGATGTTATGTCTTTATTATTATTATTTTTTTAAATAGATATTGAAGTGTTACCGAATATATTGCAGAGGAAGTATGCACTATTATGAGGAAGTTTACAAGGTAAATGTCTCTTATTTAGGTTGGTTGTTGGAATTGCATCTCTAATTTCTCAGATACAGGTATAACCGTACATGTAATAATGTAATTAAGCCGTTTGCATCCCTTTTGTATTATTTGGGCAGTACTTCGATATTTTAACTGTTGAGTATTTGGGGTCTCTTTTTTTCTTGAAATTTATTTTAGTATATTCAAAGAGAAGAGAATGAAGGCCATAATTTTGAGTCGTGATCAATGAATTTATGCTTGACCGTTCCATGTAAATCAAATTGAAATTGGAGTAAGACAATAGGCAGATAGTGAATTAAAATTTGATTTGAGAAAAAATATGGTTCTTTCTGTTTTCTAGAACTATTGGCTTTTCGTTTGAGAACAATTGACAAAATTATTGGAATATATTTTTTTTTATGTAAAAAAGATTTCATTCTGATCTGAATGAAATAGTAAGAACTAATTTAGATTTCATTCTGGTTTGAAATTGAAGCTAATGAAGCCAAAGACATAATTTGACCAAGGGTTGTTTTTGTAAATTCAAGAATAATCAATCATAATCATTATAACCAAATATTAAATTTAAGTTATCAAGTATTAATAATCCTTCGTACCAAATGAGATATATTTTCTACTAAATAGTGGTGAACAGTGCAATAATAAATAATCAATCCTATGTTTGTAATCCCATCCTACCAACCAAAAGAGCCCTTAATATATTATCATCAATAAGTCTAGGGCTGCGTGGGGCTGGGTCGCGTAGGAAGAAACAGACGCAATTGAATTTAATAATTTAATACTCCTATTTACTGATTCTGAAAGGGAATACAAGCAAAAAGATCCGGTCAAATCCCATTTGGCATATTCCACTGTAGGCTGCTTCAGTTGGGTGCACTGAATCAAAAAACACATACTTGGAGGGATTTTTACACACACTTGATCTTGAATCACACATAAATGTTGTCTCCACTAGTCCACTCCCACAGCAGCCGCAATTCACATTCTCAAAACCTGCATAAACTAGTTTGTACTCGTTTTGAACAAAATGCAGTTTCTAATGTACCATAATCTGATAACGGGTACAAATTGGAGAGTATTCTACATAAATTAGAAGATTCCACTAAATTTGACACCGCAAATGTGGACGTGAAAGAAGATTCATAGTTGATGGATAGTTGTAATTACCTAAACATGAAGGGTTTTTTCGTAATTTGATTTTACCTCAGGGGGTTGGAAATAATTTACCCTTATAATTACTCAAACATTAGGGAGTTTTCGTAATTTGACATGACAAGTGGTTGTAATTTGCTAATAACTTAAGACTCAACTCACAAACTTTTAATAATACTATGTTTTAAAATTGGATTTATAGCAATAATAATTACTAATTATTAATAAATTAAAAGCTAAAAGTACTACTAACCAAATTGGGAGGGGGTTTGAATCATATCGTTCAACGGTTGATATATATCGGCATAATAAATAGCAGAGGAGCTAGAATTATCCATAGCCGTTAATTTGTTCTGAAGCTTCTGATTGTAATCCAAAGCAACGGTTGATAGAGAGTCAACGCAGCGGCGTTGACCATTTGCCTCGCCGGAGGTAACAGTGATGACAATCGGCATGCAGCCAATTGGCGGCAGCCAGGGGCGGACCCAGGGGGGTTTTTTTGGGGGGCTGAAATATAGGGGTAAGTTGAGAAATAATTTATTTTTTTGTTTTTAGGACTAAAGTGTACAAAATGAAAAGTTTGGGGGGGCGAAAAATCGAAAAAAATAATTATATCATATAAATCGAAAAAAATAGAAGAATTTTACTAGAAATATAGTGCATTTGTCATACTTGTATAAATTGTTGTACATTTTGCAATAAGAATTGCTGGTAAGTGGCAATATCGTAGTTTCTGCTTCGAAAAGGTGTGCCGAAATAGTTAACGACGAAGTCGTTCGTCCCGGCGCTTACGATAAACGCGGCCATGCTTATCAGAGTTTTCGTTCTTTCCTTACCAATGGCGGTCTCCAGTTTTCGTTTGTAGTCTTTGAAATATTCCAGTTGCTTCAGTATTGAAATCACTCCCTAAAAAAATTAAATAAAAGAAAATTGCACAAATTTATTAAATGCGCATGCAAATTAAATGTATAATTATTATAGCCTTGTTTCTTAATATGACAGTTAATTTTAAATGAAATGAGTTAAAATAAAATAATAAAAATAAAAATAAATATAATAATAATAATAATAATAATAATAAAAAAAATAATAATAATAATAATAATAATAATAATAATAATAATAATTCTTATATTCTTTCTTTATCCTCAATTCTTTCTTCTCTTCCTTAGTATAGAGTCGCCCGCGGCATGCAGCTGACCTGCCGTCGTTGAGAAAAACGGTAGACACCCCTCTTTTTTTTTTTTTTTCTTTTTTTTTTTC
>NW_012192922.1:2538997-2605446 GCF_000504015.1 Erythranthe guttata
TCAACGTAGGTTCCTAACGTAGTTGTTATTGCCTGAATCAACTGTCGAATCACCGGAAAACCAATATCGCCGAAATCGAATTATTGAACGGCCTTTTGATTTTGTTTTCGAGTTCTGCGTCAATAGTGGAAACTAGTATCATAAAATGAAGATTGAAAAACAGAAAATGGCGAAAAGACGACATCGTTTTGAGAGAGAGAGAGAGAGAGAGAGAGAGAGAGAGAGAGAGAGAGAGAGAGAGAGAGAGAGAGAGAGAGAGCAAAATCAAATGGCTTTTTTTGGAGGAATCAAACTTTGTTTTATTTTCAAATAATGTGAGTGTGACAAAGAGTTGGTTAATGCAATTCCAAAATATATTTAAAGCTGTGAATAGAATCCAATTTATGGCAAATGTGGATTGGGTATTATTAAATTTGTGGGCCCAAATATGAATTTAAGAATTGGGCCCAAACTTGATTAATTCTTGGTGGCCCGATTCTTGGAAAGCTAATTAAAGCCCGGCCCAAAGTCAATCCTCTTGATCTTGACTGTTCAATTACTTCGATTAATCGTGGACGTTAGATTCCTGCAAATTGATTGGGCCTATAGTCCGGGCTTTTGTATATGGACCATCAATTTTATAGCCCAATAAAACTGAATTTCCTGATTAACTTAAAACAGAATAATCAGTATTAATTAATTTATTTATTTTTAATTTTGAGCACGAAGTATGAAATTACGTGCATGCCTGTCAGCTTTATAAATAAAAAATAAATTAAGGTGAGAAAAAGGTTTGAATGTGACGAAGTCAAAATGTCAAAAATGTCAACCTTTTTCATTTTATTTATTTATATTTAAAGCAATAAACAATTACAGAATAATATTTGTTGAAGAGATCAAAATCAGATGGTTGGCACGTTATAATTAGCAGCCAACTGCTCTCTAATTTGACGTTCATAATTGATTAAATTCAACATTAAAAAGTAGGGTAAATTACAAACAGCCCTGACGTATGGTCAATTTACAAAAAAAAAACCCTCTTGTTTAGATAATTACATCTACCCCTTTAACTATGTTTTTTTCTTATACCTCCACCTTTATGGTGTCAAATTCAACATAACCATCTACATTTCGTGGAATGTGCTATAGTTTGTACTCGTTTTGTGTATAAATGCAGTTTCTGATGCACCACAATCTGATATATACAAGCCAGAAAACACATATTATGATCATCTTGCTTCGAAATGTATAGTTTAAATGGGCTAAAAACGGGTACAAAAGTGATCATATTACATATAATCTCGAAGATTCCACTAAATTTGAGGAGTTGAGGGGTGATTGTAATTATCCAAACAAGAGGGGGTTTTCGTAATTTAACCATACATCTGGGGTGGTTGTAATTTACCCTTAAAAGTCTAATTAAATTAGGTGGCTTTAATTAAAGAATTTTTAATTTACTTGGGCTTGCTTTAAAATTTGATTGGGTCAACAAGCCCAGAAGTGGGAACAAATAGATACCGGACCCGGATCCGGATCCGGATCCTTAAACGGGTATGGAGCATGAGTTTCAACAGTCTCCTATAAATGTGGAGGGAAAAAAGAATCGAACAAACCAAAGGACTCATTCTTCATTCTTCAATCAAATCAAAAGAAAAAACACAAAATTGAATAGAGAGAGAATTCCCATTCCCCATGATGAACGAAAACGACGATCGAGATAAACCTAATTTCAGTAATCGAGAATAAGAGAAGAGAGAGAGAGAGAGAGAGAGAGAGAGAGAGATCAACGAAGCAGGGAAGAAGAAGAAGAAGATCGCGCAGCAGAAACAAACAAATGGGAGCGTACAGAGCGGACGAGGATTACGATTACCTCTTCAAGGTGGTTCTGATTGGCGATTCCGGCGTCGGAAAATCGAATCTTCTGTCTAGGTTCACGAAGAACGAGTTCAGCCAGCAGTCCAAATCCACGATCGGCGTTGAGTTCGCGACGCGTTCGATTCAGGTCGACGATAAGGTTGTCAAGGCCCAGATTTGGGATACCGCCGGCCAGGAAAGGTAATCAATTGTTAATTTCTCCGTGAATTTCTGAATACGAAGATCTTATGATGCGTACTGTGATTCGTTTGATTTTTCATTTCTGTATGCCTGATTTTTTTTTTGTATTTCTGTGATTTTTGCTTGTGCCGTAATGAATTGGTTTGATCGGTCGGAATTTCGAATATTTAGCTGGATCATTTCATATGTGATGGTGAAAATGTCTATCTCATGAGAATTCTGCCCAAATGCGTGTTTTTTTTACGTCGAAAATGACGATAATTTCTTCAAATTTGAATTATGTGGGACATAGAAAGTATATTTTCGGGATAATTAGCTCATATGTTTATATATATATGCTTATGTATAGACGTACTGATTGAAATCAACACGACCAATTGACGATTTGATCAAATGTCACTGGTTACATGTCGAATCGTGTTAAACCGTGTGTTTGTCTGCTAAAAACAAAATCGGTAACTGTGTGTTTGTCGACACGAAAAAGAAAAATCAAGGTTAATTTATTTGCATAAGCTCGTCAACATTCATGAGTGTTGACGGTGCCATTGTTAACTTAAACCAGAAGCGTATTTTGTTAGGAAATGTTTACGAATCTCTAACAGCTTATTAACAGTTGTTCACATCGGAGTTATTGATGCAACGAAGGGTATGGAAACTTGTAGTAAATATATAGTATTTTCTGGCATCATAAATTTTAGCCATATATAACCATCTACTACTGCAGTTTCATCCCGTTTATATCATCACTTAACAAAATGCAATTATCGTTTTTCTTTAAACAAAGGTACCGAGCAATTACAAGCGCATACTACAGAGGAGCAGTGGGTGCATTACTTGTTTACGACGTGACACGTAACGTGACCTTCGAAAACGTCGAGAGATGGTTGAAGGAGCTTAGAGGCCACACAGATGCAAACATTGTCATCATGCTCGTAGGTAATAAAGCAGATCTACGTCACCTTAGGGCGGTCCCCACAGAGAAAGCCAAAGCATTCGCTGAGAAAGAAAACACGTTTTTCATGGAAACTTCTGCCTTAGAAGCTCTGAATGTAGAGAATTCATTCACAGAAGTTTTGACACAAATCTATCATGTGGTGAGTAAAAAGGCTCTCGATATAGGCGATGACCCTTCGGCTTTGCCTAAGGGACAAACGATTCATATTGGAAATAAAGACGATGTTTCTGCTGTCAAGAACAAAGGCTGCTGCTCTGGCTAACACTAGCAGAAAAACAAAAAAATGACGAAAATTCAAATGTTTCGGTGTGGAAGAATTTGGGGAAGGTGTTATGTATAGCAGAAACCCGATTTTCGATTCTTTTATAGTTGGTTTTTTTAATTAACAGAAAAGGAAGTTGAAGAAAACGAAAGATCGTGTGGACGGTTTTATGATCAGCCTGTGAAGATAGGAATTTTTGTATTTGCTTTAACTGATTATTATTCGAAGTTCGGTTACGTACTCCCTTTTTGTAATGCTTGTGTGTAATTTGATGCGACGATTGAGGTTAGTTTAAGGTTGTTTATTGCTGCATGCAGACATGGTTTTTCTTCTGGTAATTTGTTTTTTTTCGGTTTGGAAAATGATTTTTATTTTATTTTAGTGTCTGCTGGCTGGCTACATTGTGTAGCAGATTGGACTAATGAAGATTGACCAAATGCTGGCAATTTTTGGCATGTGTTAAATGTTGGTCACACAATGTACTGTCTTGGAAGTTTCTAACTGGGAATTTTAGCATGGATTTCTTTTTTAAATTAGGAGAAATTGGCAAATTATCAAATTTAAATTAAATTGGAGAAAAAAATAGTTAAATTTTTTGAACTGCATGCATATATGTCGTTAATAATTTCTGCAATCAATAATAGGACCGGCACTTGAGCTGAGCCTAATCGAGCCCGATAGTTCGGCACGGTTATATTTGGGTCCAACTTATTTTTAGTGAATTGGGCCGAGTTTGAACCATTTTACGAAATCTGATTTATTTATGAGTCGAATTTGGGTCTACTTTGGCTCAAATCGAACAAAGCCCGACCAGTTAAATAAATAATAAAATACAAAATATAGTTATTATTTTAATGATATGGTTCAACATATAAATTACAACCGTACAACATTATTTTATTTTACAAAAAGAAATAAAAAGTCAAAATAAATTTAGAGGTGGCGGTGGCATCGGTAAGACCAAATGCAACTAGATCTTAAAAAATCATATTTGTACAATTTTTTTTGTAAAATAAATTGACTTCAAACTATATTAATTTTCTTCCAATTTGTTATTTATTTATTTATTTTGGAGAAGAATTCTTCCAATTTGTTATCCGTAGGCATTTATTAGAATTTGTTTTTTTTTTTTTTTTGTTAGGTGCAACTGAAAGGATGGCCACACTAAATAATATATTAAAAAAAGAAAAGAAAACTAACGCGTTGGTGACGTGCCATCCTTTCGCCACATGTCATCCGACGTGGCACTAACAGAAACGTGGTGGCAGCCGTTAATCGCATGTGGAGAAGGGAAAAGAGCGTGGCAAACTCAAACCGCCGCGAGCTGACAGGCGCCAAACACACAATCACCGAGAGCCAATCAGAATCCACCACGTCGACAAAAAGAGTTCTTCCCCTTCCCACCACGCAAGGAATATTTACTGGACCGCGTTTCTTCAATTAAGAGAGAGAGAGAGAAGAGAGAGAAACAAACACCCACGCAGATAAGTTCGTTTGGTTTAATCTCTCTATCAAAAGAATTCTTCTCCCCTTCAAATTCGTCGCCACCTTTTTCTTTTTCTTTTTCTTTTTCTTTTTATATATATATATATAAACAGGTTTTCTTCTGAGGGTCTGAAGATCACAAATTTTCAGCATCCTCGGATTAAATACTCTGTTTTGAATTCTCATTATTCAATAATTAAGAGAGAGGAGAGAGAAAATCATGGACGGCGCCGCCGTGTTTCTCAGGCAACCAATTGGCCTTTCGTCTTCCGGCTACTCCGCCGCCGCTGCTCCTCCGCCATCCTCGAAAACTTCATCGGCGTTTGTTGCTATGCGGCGAGGTGAAATCCTGTCGTCTGGGTTTTGCGATCAGGGGCATTTGCAGTATTATTACAACAGCTGTAATAATGTGGGCCCCACTTCTTCATCTTCTTCTTCGTCTAGAATGAGTGTGAAGCAAGAGAAAGAGAAGTCAGCGAAGAAGATGAAGAAGAAGCAGTTGAAATTGCTGAAAGGGCTTTCTCGGGATTTATCAAACTTTTCTCAGATTGGATTCGGATTGGATTCAGATGGGTTGATTGATCAGGTCAAAGGCAAAACTCTCTCGGTATGAACACCACTTACCATTTTTTTTCCTTTATTGTGAAAATTACAGTTTTCACCCCTGAAGTTTGCACCGATTTCACGTTTGGTCCCTATGTTTACAAACAAACACTTTTGGTCCCTAGTGTTTCAATAATGTAACACTTTCGGTCAATTTCATAAATTTAACGTTAGTCCATCGGTTAAGGCAGTGGCGGGAACACATTTGATTCCGTTAGCTTTTTAACAAAAATAACAGAAATGACTAAAATTATTGAATTTTTGAAACATGAGGACCAAATGTATAATTATTGCAAATTTGAGGGTCGAAAACTGCATTTTTTTCCTAATCTTTATTTAATTCTCTTGATCTTAGTTCTCTGACTAATTCGATTTGATCGAGATTTGAATTATCAATTCTCAATCTCACAAATATTTAATTTGAGATTCCATCTAAAGATAAAAGCTTGAGTAATGGGTACTAAATTGTCAATTGAAAATTCATAAAGATTTAATCTTTATACCATGTCAACAGAATTTTGATATTAACCCTGTTTCTGTTATGCTCTGTTGCAGGAAGCAGCAGAGCTTTTAATGGTGGAGCTTCAGAAAATTAAGGCAAATAAAAAAGAACTAAAGAGAAAAGCAAAAGAAGAAAAAGCAAGGCTAAAAGCTTCCCAAATCAAAAACAATTTCGTCGACTGCGAAATGTCGTCTTCGTCCTCCTCATCGGAATCGTCAAGTAGCGACGGCGAATGCGGAGAAGTCGTAAACATGAAAACCCTCAAAAGTGCACAGTCAAAACAAGACAGCCCACAACAAGTCATCGAGGAGCCAACTCCAACTCCGATTACACAAACCGTTGCTCCGTTAGTCGCTCCGTTAGACGCCATTGTCGCAGAAGCAATCGGGGTTTCAGTCGAAGAGAGAGAAAGTAGCTCTGTTGTTTCAGTCGAAGAGGGAGAAAGTAGCTCGGTTTTAGCGGCGAGTTCGAAGAAGATAGAGGTTTGTTTGGGTGGGAAATGCAAGAAATCGGGCGGGGCTGCATTGCTGGAGAAGTTTCAGAGTACTGTGGGGATTGAAGGTGCAGTTACAGGGTGCAAGTGTATGGGGAAGTGCAGAGAGGGTCCAGTTGTGAAGGTGTGTGGTGCAGGTGTAGCTGATAATAACTCTGCTGTGAAGGTTGCTGCAGCCGCTAATTCGTTGTGTATGGGTGTCGGTTTGGAGGATGTTGATATGATTGTTGCTAATCTTCTTGGCCAAAGTGCTAATCATCTTGGTTTAGTTGGTGCTTCTTAGGATTAGTGTGTATAATTCTTTTACTAGGGTTTGTTGCTATTGTAAATCGAAATACAAGTTGTCGAATGCAATAATCTTTTCTTTTTAAGGGGTCGTTAATGCTGTTATACACGATTTTTTATTTTTACACCCCACCAAAGGGTGTGATAAAATCTACTGCTGTTGCAACTTGGAGCAATACGTATTTTCTGATGGTCGATTCTATGCTACACTCAATGAAGTTTACATTTTATAGATTCTTATAATGAAGTTTACATTTTATAGATTCTTATCGTTCATCTACACACACCAACATGGGTGTGTGTTCTTGTGTGAGAATCAAGAAAAATATACTAAAAGGCAACAAAAATGTAACTAATCAGCTTTCACCAAGATAGAGGTGTGTTGGTGTGTGTTCTTGTGTGAGAATCAAGAAAAATATACTAAAAGGCAACAAAAATGTAACTAATCAGCTTTCACCAAGATAGAGGTGGTCGTTCAACATGGCATTAGAGTCGGACCAATAGTGCAATCAAACACGACGACACAAATAAATTGAAAAGTAGACGAACACAATTTCCGCATACGAAAAAAAAACAGCTACCGATAATTATATTTCAACACTCCAACATGCACTGCAGATTGTGAACAAAACCATCAATGTAAGAACTCTCGAGCCCTTTAGTCAACAAGAAACTCCTCCACTTGACCCGATTCGCTTCGATTTCTCTCCCGATCTCGCAGTCATCGTCCATCACCGATCTCACAGCTGTCACCACACCATCTCTCGTAAACAAACCGTCTTCATCACCTTTCTCAACCTCAACCCCCACTCGTAAATCCCCGCCCATCAATCTTGCATTCACAAGTTGGTCGCCAACGTGTGGCATTAGCACTAACCTGCACTCGTTCACCAAAGCCTCCGACAAAGAACCCCACCCGCAGTGCGTCACGAAGCACCCCACCGAAGGGTGCGATAGAATCACCTGTTGTTGCACCCAACCTCCCTCAACCACCCCTCTCTCCATCGTTCTCTCTCTAAAACCCTCCGGCAAAGCCTCCTCCACCGTCGCCGCCCCGATCGGCGGCTTCAGGGCGGCGAAAAACGGGAGTCCGGTTTGCTCAAAACCCAACACCAATTCTTGAAATTGTTCCC
The DNA here is from genome assembly GCF_000504015.1 of Erythranthe guttata. The sequence continues at coordinate 2,546,750 of NW_012192922.1, forward strand.
TTTGTAGCCTAGCTTCGCTTCCGAATGCACAATAGATCACCGACTTGGGCTTGAATTGATCCAACCAATTAGCCCATTTCTCGTCTAGGGTACAAGTTGGCGGGTCGGGCAAAACCGGACCCGCCAGAATAACCCGTTTCTTGAATTTCCTCTCGAGGAATTCAAGATACGGGCCCTCCATTTCTCTGCATGATTTGAATCCCATAGCGTCACACTCATTAGCCGACATGATCATACGCTCCACGTACTTCATTTCCGAGCCGAATTCTTTCTGATTGTTGATCCGATAAATCACACGCGCCTCGTGTTTGTAAAGCTTGATTTTTGACGGAGGGAAATCTGACGGGGGTTCGATATAATCATCCACCGTAGGCTCATCTCGGAAGAGAAAAGCCGCGGAAGCGGTGGTTATGATGAAGTAGTGAATCGACTTAATGCCTAAGCTTCGAGCCAAAGAAGGTAGCCATGGAGTGAAATCGAAGAACACGAAATGGGGTTTGATTTCTTTAAGGAGGTTCTCGACAGTTGATTTTGTGAGGTCCATTGCGTGGCGGAGGAGTGAGTACATCGTAAAGGGCACATCGGACGTGGTTTCGGTTCCGTTAGGGAGGCCTTCGACTTCAGGAACGGTTATCGGTATGAATTCGATTAGGGTTGGATGGTGGTTGAATTGGTTTAGCTTGGACTGTACTTTTGTGGGGAGTATGAAGAAGATTTTGTGGCCTTTTTCGGCGAATTTGTTCGATACGTGAAGGAATGTTGTGAGATGCCCCATGGCGAACCAAGGGTACATTGCAATCTTCATGGTTTTTTCACCCATTTTTACTTGCTATGAAATCAAAATCAAAATAAAAATAAAACTGTTAAGAGTGTATATTTCTTTTCATGAAGAAGTGGGAGTGTTGGTTTTATGGAGAATTTCTGAATCTTGATGGTTGAGATTTTTTGGGGATCTAATGAAAATTTGACTGAAAACTAGGATCACTTAGGTACGACCACCCTGAAGTAAGAAGATCAAATTGCAAATAAATCCTTCATGTTTGGGTTATTACAACCACCACCTAATACTTCAGAAGATCAAATTGCAAATAAATCCTTCATGTTTGGGTTATTACAACCACCACCTCAGCTGTGAATTTTCTTACACGTCAGTGTCAAATTCACCCATTGAACGAGGGTTGTTTTCGTAAGACAAATACATAATTGAGGGGATGATTATAATTATCCAAACAATAAGGATTTTTTCATAATTTGATCTTTTATGGGGGTTGACTGTAATTTGCCCTAAAAACTACATGAGAATTGATCAAACTTTTTTGTCGCTCTGTGCGGCTAAGAGTTAAAATAGGCAAGAGAGTTGTGGTCAACGTCCATTTATTTAGTAGATTTATGGTCAACGTCTATTTATCAAAGTAATTCACAATAAAGAAAAAAGCGAAAGATATCAAATCAATTATTAATTTATTTATTTTTTGAACAGAATTAAAAGTTAAAACTCTTAATCAAAATAGTGCAGAATTAGAGAAGCCAGGATGTTCATTCTTTATATACCCAATGAGTAAGCTACACGTGGCTTATTTTGTAAATATTCACCTGAACAAGAAAAGTTCATACACCGAACCATCTTAGCAGATAAAACATGATCCAGTATGTTATGACTGTATATATATTATCGAAAGATTCTTACCGAAGTTTGCAAACACCAATCAAGTCAAATAGTAGCCGTTGTTATTGTCAACAAGATAATCATACGGTGCACCTCCCCTCGGGTAATCAAACCCTTCACCGGTATTAGCCTTGCTCCTCGCCTTAACGATTCGCTGATTACCATCATTAGGGAACTCTGCATTAAGCCTGCCCATTTGCTTCTGCAGATCAACAACCGAGTCATTACCCATTTTACCCTTGGGAGTTTTCCTCCCATCGACGCGCTTCACTTCGAGCCTATACAGAGCGCACATATCGTATCTATTGATTTCGTATTCGTAAAGATGCCACTCGAAGTTTTCCATTGGCTGTGGGTCCATGTAGTAGGATCTTTTGAGACCTCCGAATTCGTTCATCACTTGCTTCCTTGACTCGTGCCAGCCTCGGCCGTTGTAGTCGGGGAGGGAGCGTTGCTTGCGGGTCCCGCTTTCGAAGGCTCTTCTTGGCTTGTCGAAGAAGAGCCACTCCCTTATTGTTTCACCGTCCAATACCATGAGATCGAAGAGCTCTGTTTTTTTAAGAAACAATTGCCTCGTTAGTGTTCGGAAATTAAAATCAGATCAGAAATCGAAATCTTATGTATTCCAATTCCGATCCAAAACAATCGTATATCGGAATGACAAATATTGTTTCATAATCGGAATTTTCAGAAATTAAATCAGATAATAAATCGGTTGTAATGTGTATTCCAGTTCGTTTCCAAAAAAAATCAGAAAAATCGAAATTCGCAATGAAAAAATATTATTCCAAAAATTAGAAATTTCCGCATCAGAATTGGCAGAATTCAGAGACCCCGTCTCCAATTCCCACCCCTACAAAATACAAAGGAAGAGCAAACTTACCAGGGGCATTCCAAGGGGATTTTGAAGTAGCAGCGCCCTCACATTCCGGAATGCCAACATCTTTGCCTCGTGACTTTGCACCAAGAGCCGAAAAAAGCATGTTATCTTTCAACCCAATGCCACCTGGCCTTATTACGGGGGGCCTACCAGGGTAGCCTTCACCAGGTGCTATGCCAGCATGATAGCTACTGCAATAGTCGTCTGGATTTTGTGACCATTCTAGCCCTAGTGCTGGTCTCGGACAATCCCAAAGGGCACATTTGGCACCTAAAAAAGCAGAAGGTGGAGGGGGAATACTCTGCTGATAGATTGGAAACTGAGTCGTCGTTTCATCGAACCCCGAGAAATAGTGGGGCCCGATTTCTTGATTGAAATCGAATGAAGGGAAGTTGGTTTGGCACTGTTTCTCCAAACACATGTTGTTAGTTTCTATAGTGGTGGTGGGTCCCATGGCGGTGTTTTTGCACTGGTCGAGTAATGGAAAGCCTTGTTCGTGAGAATTATTGTTAGACATGTTGAAACCCTGCCAACGAGAAAATTGCACAATTCTCGAGTAAGGCCCAAATAAGAAGCAAAACAAATCTGAATTTCTTGCAGTCGGAACTCAGAATTACATTAAAACAAACAAAGTCGTGTCCTCTGTCAGTTGTAAAAGCAGCTAAAATTGGTATATGTTAAGCTCTCGATGTCGAAAAGATGTATATATAGAAGCAAAAAACTGACCTCTCGAGAAGTAAATCCATTCACAACCTTCGGAACACCGGGCTCTGGCTTTGGTGGAGCTAATAAACTAGTTGCATCATCTTCCTCCTCGTAAAACTTCAGCAGCCTACAAATCTCAGACGAAAACGACCCCAAGCTCCCTCCCTGTCAAATGATTATCGATCGCATAAAAAATCAGATGTCCCGTTTTTTTTTTTTTCAAGAATTCAATACCTTATTCTATTTTGCACAAGATACTCCACCAACAAAAAACACCCATTCAAATCGATCCATAAATGTCGAAAGAATGGAGACACTGTAAATATAATAATCATGCAGCTTCATATAGGCATAAAATATAACGCGAGTAAGCATATATGCAATTTAATGTGATGAGATATGATTACCTGCTGGTGCAAGGAAGAAGCTGGCGAGGGCTCGTTTAGTTCGGCCTTCCATTCTCGAAGCATCTGGTGAACTTGCTCTTCGAGCAAAGCCACATCAATTGAGCGGCTCTCTTTTCTGGCTGATTGAAGATCGCCGAACATGCCTTGCAGATCATCCACACGATTCTTTGCTCTATCCTTGAAGAGGTTGTGTGATGCCGATTTGCATGCACCGCTCTTCGAACCCTTCCCCATCCAAATATATAATAGCAGAAAAACTTCTATCCTCAAATTGTCAAGAAATTTCTGCACAAAAACACAGAGCAAACAGTATTAACATCAAAGATTGGGAATAATTTAAGGATAATTACACATACAATTCAAATAAGTAACTGAAATTGAAGACTCTAAAAATCAAATACATGCCACAAAATTGACATAAAAAACGTGAGATTAATAATCAAACAACTACAATATATATATATTTTTAAATCGTTCAACTAAACAGACACACACACACACACACACACACACACACAACAAAATTGCAAGCAAATCAGAACAATTTCATCCAATTTCGCAAAAAAATATGCAGAGTAAATACACAAACGCAAGGGTCAGAGAAGAAACAGTGACAAATTTCATGAAATTACACACGAAAATGAAAAGAAAAAAAAACACCAAAAGTAAAGCGGCAGTACTGGCACAAGTGAGCTAGAGAGAGAGAGAGAGAGAGAGAGAGAGAGAGAGAGAGAGAGAGAGAGAGAGAGAGAGAGAGAGAGTATACCAGTTGAAAATGGGATGGAGTGAGGGGTTGAACGGTGATGATTGAAGAGGGTAAACAAAAGGTAGAGAGTGGAATTTGTTCTGCGAATTACTCCATTTTTTTTCTTCTTCTGATTATTCAGTGCGCGCATATATTGATTGTGAGATAAAAAAGCAAATACAGTGCCACACGCGGCAAACGGTGTGGATGAAGCTGCAGCGATTTAGGGATTTTTGGTATTTTACACTTTTACCCTTTTAACAAAAGAAGGTGGTGGCGGTGGTGGTGCTGGTGGTTGGTTGTTTATGTGTTGTTATTAAGATGCAAAAAAGCATATTTTATTCTTTTTCTTTTCTTTGGTCATCATTTGAAATTGAATTGATCGGATGGGGTCTATATTAATTGTTTTGGATTCTATTTTGAAAAAGAAAAAAAAAAGTTGGAAAAATCAAAAAATCGATCGAAATTAGCACTTTCGGATCGGAAGTGAAAAACTAGTTCCAATTATGTTTCGAAATTGAACTGAAAAAACTTGTTCCAAACTCAAAATTTTTGGATCACAATCGACGGATATCAGAAATCGTAATTTTTTTATTCATCTATGATATAAAATAATAAAATACATAATAATAATAATGACACTGTAAGTTAATTTTTTAAAATAAAACAATATTTATTTTTGGAATTATCTTTAGAAAATAAACTTCAATGCTATCTTTCACATATTCTTTTCTATTTTCTCTTTTTGGGCATTTTTTATTCTTGAAAATAAAAAATAAAGCTAGCCTAATTTCTATAAGAACTATTAATCTCAATCATCAATTGATATAATTATGTATTTGACTGCAAATTAGTATCACTAACTCCACGTGTCAAAATATTATTAGCTACAAAACTAAAATAAGACAACAAAAGTGTAAGAAGTGTTCCACCAAGCCAAGAACCACCAGTTTAAAGGCCTTCTTCCGTGGAGAATAAAAGGAAAAAAGAAGAGAATAAGCATAGCAAGAAACGTATAAAGGGTACAATCCACCACCATTTATATATATTCCTCTTGTCAATTATTTGAGATGGAACATAATTAAAATAATTTATTATCCCAATACTAATCATCATTTAAAGATAATTATAGCATCTTTGAAATATAAATAATACTCAAGTTTAGTATATGTTCAAGAATATAAGGTCAACAATTTGATTTATTTGGGGGTAAATAGCACTTAACCCCTGTGATTACAAGCTTTTTGCAGATGACCCCTTGTGCTCGTAATAGCAGCACATAACTCCCTTGTTGTTTATGGGGTGATTTTTGTTAGTTTTTTCTGTCTAACTTAATCTCGTGTGTCAAATCCAATACGAAAACAAAAAAAAATTGTAAATTGCTAATTCCAATAATATACAATTTTGGGCCGAAATTATTTAATTAAATTGGGCTGAGAACTTCTTGTACAGTAATTGGTCGTCCTACAACTCTTTATCAGGGCCCCACTTTCAAAAGCCCAATCCCCGTAACATCCATCTTTAATTCTTTATAACTCAGAATGAATCCAAGCCGTTGATTAGAAATAATCCAACGCCGCAAAACCTCTCTACCAACAAACACAACTTAGCAGCGCCACGTCAACAATCCGTAAGCGCAACCGTTTTCACCGTAGATACACTGACTAACCAACGCCCCCGATTACTCTTAATTCCCCGCCTCTTCGCCACGTCATCCATCCTAACAAAAATTTACTAAACAAACCACAGCCGTTGATAAGAAACCCTAATCAACGGCTAGAGCCAATCTTCATCCCGCCCAATTTTCACACCCCCATGTATAAATAAATTCCCCCCCAATTCCTCTTCAATTCACACACTCACTCAAAATCAAATTCCCTCTTCCCACTCTGCAATTTCAAAAACCCTAGAATCAGCAAAATTCAAAAAAAAAAAATGGCACGTACCAAGCAAACAGCGCGCAAGTCCACCGGAGGCAAGGCGCCACGTAAGCAACTCGCAACTAAAGCCGCCAGGAAATCCGCCCCGGCCACCGGCGGCGTGAAGAAGCCCCACCGTTTCCGCCCAGGAACAGTCGCCCTCCGTGAGATCAGAAAGTACCAGAAGTCAACCGAACTCCTCATCCGTAAGCTGCCATTCCAGAGGCTCGTACGTGAGATCGCTCAGGATTTCAAAACAGATCTGAGGTTTCAGAGCTCCGCCGTGGCGGCGCTTCAGGAGGCGGCGGAGGCTTATCTGGTTGGACTCTTTGAAGACACTAATCTCTGCGCTATTCATGCTAAGAGAGTCACAATCATGCCGAAGGATATACAGCTGGCAAGGAGGATTAGGGGTGAAAGGGCGTAGATTTAGGGCTTTCTATTGGCTTGTACTACTCTGTTCAATTATATTGTAATTTGGTATGAATGTTTTTTAATGAAATGCTAATTAATTTCAATTCAATTCTATGTTGCACGGACACGGATACGTGTACACGGCGATACGCGGATATGGACATGGTGATACGGCATTTCCAAAAAATTAGGATACGGACACGCGAGGGATACGTGTAAATATAAAAAAATATAGGGGTATATTTATAAATAATAAAAATACAGAGGTACATTTATAAATTGTAAAAAATATGTATAAGTCGTCATCCCATAATAGAACCGCCCGCCCTTGTTGCTCGTGTTCTTGGTCGCCGTCGCATGTTAGACTTTTGGAGTTTTGGGTGGACTTACAAAGAAAACAGAGAAAATGTGTATTACAGAGAAAATAAAATGCGCATTTTTTTAATCTTCACCTTCTAGAAGTGTCCATGCAGCATAGATTCAATTGTATTTTCTCTCTTAATTTTGTTTAATTGCATTTTATTCAGATATGATCTAGCTTTAAATCCGGCCCATTTTCATATTCAAGATTCAATTTTTACAGTAAACATTGTATAAATATGAATTCTGTGTACACCAATAAATGTTTTTAATGAGATGCTAATTATTTTCGATTCAATTATATTTTCTCTCATAATTGATTTTAATTGCATTATATTTCATAAGTGATTTTAATTGCATTTTAATTTCGGCCCCTTGTTCATATCCAAGATTCAATTTTTACAATAAATATTGAAATAAAGATGAATTCTGTGTACACCATTGCATGTTTTAATTCCTCCACCATTAAAAAACCCCTATATTTGTGGATGTTTCATATCCAGAACAAAATTAATGGTCTGAAAACCTGTATTCCTTTTTAATAGGCTACAATCATGTACAGCCATTTATTTCTACACCCTTTTCTTCCTTCTTTCCTCAGTGCAGAAAAACACAACCCATTCCAATTTACCCCTAAGCAAACTTTGTGAGATATTGTAAAGAAAACATTCTTTCATATCCCTCTTTCTAAATTCTCGTTCAATAAGAAAATGGCAGGTAACGTGTACCTAAAAACCAACCGCTTCGAAGTAAAACTCGAAGGGATCACATTCAAGACGAAAGATTTCGAGTATTTATGCAAAATTGATTTCCTCTTTCCGGAAGGTAGGGTGTGGGACCACCCACCGATTGTGGGCCTCGACGTAATGCGCCACCCTCGTGATCCGTCAATTCTTCTCATCTTACTAAGCTTCGGCGTTGGCTGTGTAATCCTCAGGTTTGTTGCAGGGGAACCACTTCCTCTTCCGATCCATAAATTCCTTTCAGACAAGAGAATCCGCTTTGTCGGGTTCGGCATACCCGAGAAGAAAAAATTGTTCCCATTTCAAGAATTGGGCTTGTCCAAAACCAAAGTGGACATTGGATATTTAGCAGCAAAGATTCTCAAAGAACCAAAATGCAAGACATGGGAGCTTGCTGAGCTGGCCCGTAGGGTTCTTGGTATCAAGAGAATGATCGGCATGACAGAGGCTTCGTCTTTCGAAAGGCACGAGCAGATAAAGTGTGCCATTTGTCAGCTCTTTATTACGAGTGTGATTGCAATGGGATTATCCAAGGCAAGTGAGAAGAAAAAAAGCTCGTTTCTCAAGAATTTGAATTCCTTACATATCTTGGCCGAAGGGTGGTTCTTCAAGCTTCCGAAAGGTAAGAAGAAAAATCAGACAGTACAAGTGGAGGAAGAAGGAGACAGCGTACATGTCCACATAGGAGAAATGGAGGATATGCTCGGAGACGATTTCCTTGTCCGAATGAGCCCGTTCGGTGATTCCAAAAATCAAGAAAGTGACGACACGGAAGAGTATTCGTCTAGTTCGAAGGTCGAGCAAGATTCCTCTGGTGAAGATTTTTCGGATGACAAAGACACGTCGGATGATGGCGAAAAGAACGAGTCTTGTTCGGGTAAACTGCCCTTGAAAGGAATCTTGAAATGCCCATCCACGAATAATATGTTTCCGTCCGAGCCAGTATCTCCATCGGCTGAAAATGATCAAAATGGTATGAAAGGTGCGCTAAAACGAGCCAATTCAAAAGGATGTAATGTGAGGTTTAAATGTCAATAGCATTGTATTAAACTAGCAGAGGTTGTTCTGTAAGTACACGGGACAACCTAGTTTATGTCCTTTTTTTAATGTTGTTTCATCAGATTGTTCTAGGTAGAGTTGTAGCAATTGAAACTGCTGTATCGACTCAGGTGTAATTTCTACCTTTTATCCTAGAAATGTTTGAAGCATTTAGTTTCGCTTTTTATATAGGAAGATTAAATAGATGGAGTTGAATCTGCAAACTAAAATCTACAAGCAAAATATGAAGAACTAAATTTGACATGCGCAGAGTATGGTAATAAGACAAACAATGATCATCGTAAACTATAAATTTTAAACTTCGATTAGTGGTAATTAAGTTTTCATTTAAATCCGTATAGATTACAGAGAAGCCATTAAGAATGGATCGACAAAATCGTACTCATCTCAGTCCTAACTTAAGCCAGAAGCCACTCCACAAGTGCTACAAAAAAATTCAAATTCCAGAGAAATTGCTTGTTTTTGCAGTACACTCAAGCAAAGTCAACTCAGCTTAAAGCATAAAAAAATCAATAATCCCACTTAATAACTTCTAATCGAGATTTTATGCGTCGACAAACTAAAGATATAAAAGGAATCGAATTCTTGATTTTGTACGATCATTACACAGATACACGATGTTCGAAAAGGAGAACCTAGACCTTGTTTTGGTCCCGTGTGGTCTGCTAATTATGTTCTCGTATCATCTAATCCTCCTCTACCGATGTCTTAAGCTTCCTCATACCACTGTCATTGGCTTTGAGAACAACGACAAGAAAATTTGGGTCCAAAAACTTATGCAGGTCAGATTTTGCCTTAGTCTAATGATTATAAACGAATTTCGGATAGAATCGAGCCGAACAAATGACTGTTCAAGTTTATTTGAATTTTTTTTTATCGAACTTTAAGAGTTATGTTTGAGCTCGATTTAATAACCAGAACTTAATGTGATAAACAATCAATTAGAGCTGGAACGAGCTTTTATTGAGCCAAAACATGATTGTTTTATTGAGCCGAACACCAATTTAGCTCTAGTAGATTGATTTTTTATACACATTTTATCATGTATTTCTAATTAATCTCAAGCTCGAGCAAAACCGAGCTTCGTAGATTATCGAACAAAACATGTCCACACGAGTATTTAACGATGGACCACAAATTCAATATCTAGTAGTTTGATTTACTTTTCACTTATTTAACATTAACTCATATAAAATTGATTTTATTTTCAGATTAATCTGTAATTCATTGAATGCTAATGGTATGCAACAAACTCACCTTAAATCTTTTGGTGGTGTTGAATTTTTGGCAGTCGGAAAACAGGGACGTGAAAACGGCGCTGGACGTGCTATCGGCGAACGTAACGGCGGCAACTAACTTAGCGTCGGTATCTATAACCCTAAGTGCGCTGATAGGCGCGTGGATCGCCAACAACTCCAGCGTTTTCCAGAGCAAGTTGATCTACGGCGACACGCGACCCTCGACGATGTCGATCAAGTACGTTTCCCTCCTCGTCTGCTTCCTCCTGGCATTTTCCTGCTTCGTCCAGTCATCGAGGTGCTTCATCCACGCCAATTATCTAGTCAGCACCGCCGGCGGCGATTTGTCCGCGGAGTACGTTGAATTGGTGGTGATTCGCGGCGGCGATTTCTGGTCCGTCGGCCTGAGGGCGCTGTACTTCGCGACGCCGCTGCTGCTGTGGTTTTTTGGTCCGATCCCGATGCTTGCGACCTCCGTGGCTACGGTGGCGCTCCTCCATTATCTGGACAGCGACACCGCTTCGCTTAAGAAGAATCGGAGCATCGGAAAGCACAAGTTGCAGAAATTAGACGAGAGGATTTGAAATTTGCTTTTTTACTGAATGAATTTTCGTCAGTAAATTGTGTTCTGTCCAGAATAAAATAATTTCATCAATAAATTATGATGGAATTATGGACCGTTTGGTTGTTAAGATAAGCTATGATTAATTAAATATTACGATCTAATTTGACGTTTGGTATTCTCAATAAGTAATCATGGTTTATGTCTTCTAGGTTATTTTTTTTGTTGGAGAAAATTATTGAGTTTTATTAAATTATTTAATTTTATTATAACTAATTTTATCTTGATAACTAAACGAGGCTTAAGTATAAATAGATAAACAAAGAGAAATTCATCAAAGTAATTCCAATACATGGAGTTGTTATTATTTATCAATGGCTCAGTACTCAATAATCCAATCGACGTTCATAAATTCAAATTGTGCCAACTTCAGAAGGTGTCAAAACACACATAAAGACATTCAACTTCACTAATGCTGAAATCCCAAACCCTATATCTAATCTCACACTCAGATCCCTTCACTCCGTTAAGCACATTCAAAATCACTCAGATTTCCTTCACATAAAAATGTATCTCTCACTCACAGAAGAATGAAGACCTAAAACGAAGAAGGAAGACTCGTATGTATGTCACACTTTCTCTCTTACACCGAGGCAGACATTTACAGTCTGAAATGTAACCGTAATCAACGGATAAACTGCCTCAAAGCCAAGATCAACCATAGTTAGTGGCATTTGACTCAAATGCGGAAAAAAATCAATAGAAGGACGAAGGTACAGAATGAGACGTAGAAAAAGAAAAGATTAGACATAATATATCATACTAGAAATAAGCTAATTAAGGCCATCACAATATACTTCAAGCCCAAAATATTCAGGCCAAACTGGCTGGTCCATCTAATTGGGCTTAATTTCATAAAGTTGTGATCTTTGTATATAGAAGTCCATTAATTTTTAATTGAAAATAATTATATTTGATCCTCGGAAGATGCATCAAAATTGAAAGCTTATAAATTGTCTCATCAATATTAATTAAAAAAAAATAATAAATCAATTTTCACTTTCTATATTATTTTTAAATTGAATTATCACAAATTAAAGCATGTTATACATATTTTTTTTAATAACACTATATTAATTTCATAATTTACATAATAAAGAGTAAATAAATATAAACTCCACCAAATTAGTGTGGAAGCTTTTGACTAACCCATTTGAATAATCCCATTTGAATAATGACGTCAGTGTTTGCATCAGCATAAGAAAGGTCACCCACCGTCCAAAAATGAGAAAATTATGGCAAAAGCCGTGTAAATACACAATTTCCCACCTACCAAATATTCAATCCCAATTTAAATTATGTAAAACTATTATTAATAAATATAATAATAATACTTTTTTCTGAAATCGGAAATTCCGTTCTAATAACCGTTGACCGGATACCGAATTCGTAATATTAATTACTCCTAAATATGATTTTTAAATATTTACATCCATATATGAAAAACATATTGCAAGAACTTTGGCAACTTTGGTAATTATTAATTTTCAACAGGAATGTTTTTTATAATATATTAATATAATTTGATTTAATAGTGTGAGTAATTACTTGACTTATTATTTAAAGGAAATTTAATCCGTCATCAAAACGACGTCGTTGCCTAATACAGCTCTATCCCCATAAATTGGTGACGCAGTGACACGTCCGAAACAGCAACCGTGACGTCGTATATTACATCACAGCCGTTGACGTTAGAATCGCCCCCCGCCCCCTCTCCACAGTACTATAACTACCCCCAAAGGCCCCAATTACACAACCGCTCTCTCTCTCTCTCTCTCTAATCACTTTCTCTCTCCTCACTTTCTCTCTCTTCGAAAACCTCACTCATCAATTCATCATGCAACAGGCGCTTCCATTTAGGGATTGGCTCACCACCGCCGGCAGCGGCGGAGGGGGTAGATCCGCGGCTGCCGCAGCGGCGAACGCCAATTCGGTTAGTGAATCGACGATCGGCGACGCAGGGAGCGCGAGGAAACTGGTGGCGGAGAATGCGGTGGTGGTTTTCGCGCGGCGAGGATGCTGCATGTGCCACGTGGTCCAGCTTCTGCTGCGCGGCCACGGCGTTAACCCGTCGATCGCCGACGTCGATGAGCAGAATGAAGCTGATTTAGCCGATGAATTGGCGAAAATTGCCGGCGACGGCTCCGCCGTGCCGCAGTTGCCGGCGGTGTTCGTCGGCGGCGAACTTTTTGGTGGACTGGAGGAAGTTATGGGCGCTCATATCTCCGGCGAATTGGTGCCTAGGTTAAGAGAAGCTAAAGCTTTGTGGCTTTGATTCAGTCTCTGGTTTTCCAGTTCTGTAGAATTTTGGTTTAGAAGGATCCTGAAATTAATATTAATTAATTAATTTTTTTTTCTGTTGTTTAGAATTTTCTTTTACTGTTTTGTATTTTCTAGAAATTGAAAAATGTTTTATTGAAAATACAAGGCAGAATAAAAAAGGTTGAAAAAATAATGTGGATCTGCCAAACTTGTTGAATCATTTTGTAAATATTATTCTTATCCCTTCAGTTGTAACTTTTTATCTTTTTATTAATTTCTATGACCTTATTTTATTATGGAAATTTGCCTTCTATGTATATCGGTAAATTGCGGTGATAATGTCAAATTACGAAAAAAGCGTATTATATTTGGATAATTATAATCACCGTCTCAACTATGAATTTCCTTGCCCGTTCATCCTGAAGTATTAAATTTAGTGGAATCTTCTAGATTATGTGGAATATTTTCTTGTTTGTTCTCGTTTTAGCTCATTCGAGCTCCACATTTTGAAACAAGATGATCATAAGATATGTCTCTTAGCTTGTAAATATTAGATTTTGGTGCATCGAAAACTGCATTTATGCACAAAACGAGTGCAATCTATAGAATATTCCACAAAATCTAGAAAATTCTGATGAATTTGACACCATAAAGGTAAACGTGTAAGAAGATTCATAGTTGAGGGCGTGATCGTAATTTCACCTTACTTCAAGGGTTTTTTATAATTGACCGTAATTTACCCAATATTAAACTACTTAAAAATCGTTATAGATGAATTTTACAAGAAAAAATACTTTTAGATCTTAATTAATGCTAATTTTGACAAATTAATTGGCTAATGATGTAATCATCACTTCTCTAATTTTGCCACTCTAGGCATGGAAAATTAATGTACGTGCCCAAAAAGTCACGGGTGTAATAACACATTTGATTGAGAAATTATTTCTCAACTGCCAATAGTGAATGCTATTAAATATTTAATAACGAATATTTAATATTTATAATTTCAATTATTCAGATTCAAACAATTTCAAGATTATATGGTTCACACAATAACAAGTTGCTTCATATATATGTGCCATGTTTTGCACCTGTAATTAAATGTACTTTTCAGTCCCTATTCTGCATAGTGGTCAATATTACTCGATCAAAAAATACATAATTTATCTAATCATTAAAATTGGAATATTTTAATTATATAAATAAAATAAATATTACGTAATTTACGCGTGGCAATTATTTTATTACAGTAATTTTGTATGTTGGGGTAGACAGTGTGACGTCAATTAAGGTAGTTATAGTGAAAACATTTCATAATCGAATTAAATCCACTCAGACCCACATCTCGTGGTTGACGTAAATTGCCGGATGGGCTTTTATTTTTATTTTTTTTATTATTTTTTTTTCTAAATAAAAAAAAATATAAGTAAGTTGCAGAATTATTTTATTATTGATCGGTGACCATTGATTAGTTCAAAATGGGGTATACCAAGATGATGATGATGATGATGACGTAATATGGCGGTGTTTGAGAAGTCAATTTTTTACATGGGATTTAAATAATTTGATTATATTTTCTCCAAAAAAACAAAAAATAATAATAATAAATAAAAATAATTGATTATGATGATGTGAAATGGCGGTGGGTACGAATCTCTCTTCACCATTCAATTTGTGTGGAAACTTTTTTTTACTTTTAGTGGAAAATTAGGTTTATATATTGTTTGTAGCATTTATGTATTAATAAATTAATTAATACTCATATTTAAAAAAAAATGTTTTTAATAAATTTAAATGTTCAAACTCTGATTTTAATATTTTTCTTTAAACTAATTAGATGCTACATATTGGTAAACTACAATATGAGTCTTGGATTTCTTTGACTAATCTATCTATATCTAAATAAAATAAATTAATTAATTAATGAATAAACCTTATAAATCAACCTTAATATATTTCCACATGAAGAAGCAACAAAAGTGCCTTCTTCATTGTAATAACCTATACATACATATAGTCTATATCTATCTATCCAAATCTATAAGTATTTTCCTCATTTGCCTTTGCTTGCATGCGAAGGCAAACGAATAAACGACGATCCATCTTCTCAACTAACAGCATCGATCGATCACGGCATTATTGTATAGACGAGATAAACGAAGTAGTACTATTACGATCATAGTACTCCACAAAACTCGCGTTTTTAATTATATTACTACTACTACTAATAACTATTGCATCTTTCGTGACGTTCGACGAACCGCCGCATTGCCGAGGCTGCGTTTGGTAGAACACTTTCGAGACGACTAATTCTCCCTCCTTTTCGTCTTCGTTATCGCCCAAGTGGTACTGGTGCATCACCCAATTTGTCTTCTCGGGTTTTCTTTGCCTCCCGTAGTTTGTGTAGAGTACGAGTATTTTTTTGTAGCCTTTGATAATATTATTATTTTTTTCGGATAATAATAATAATCCAGCTGTCGAAACGAATATTGGCCTAGTTTTGCCTGTCTTGTGCCACCTTGTTTCGCCTCCGTCTATGGTGTTGTCGCTGTTGACTTTTCTTCGTTTACGAGTCCCCGTCGTGTACGCCTTTGAGGGCCTATGGAAAAAATGTCGTACTTGTCCATCTTTTTTCACTCCTATATACGTATATACACGAGCAGAAATAATCATTTAAATCGAACACTACGCGTTCGGTACATCCTTAGACCTCGTTTGGTTGGTAAAATATATCACGATTAGTTGATTTATCGAGAAATTGTGTATTAGTTAGATTGACATACATAAGTAGCTAGGCGTCATAATAATTAGATTAAGCAATCTCTTAGTTACATTGACAAATAAATTATCCAAGTAAAGAAATTAAAAAAAAAATTGATTCATAAAACATATATACACCTGGTAGCTTTTCTGGATGAGTGTAGCAAATTCCATTTTCGCCCTCGATAGTCGGAATAAATTCGTCGATAAGAGGATGTAATTTCCGGGTATCGGAGAACACTTTGGCTTCTAGATGTTGAAGAATTTCTTGATCAGATGGATCAAATTTCACACCAGCAGGTAGTCCAGGCAAATCTTGAACTCCAGTCTAGTTAATTCATCAATATTAACATATTTATTATTCATCATCATTTAATTTTTTTCATACATATATTAATAATATGATTAGAGATGAAATAGTATATATAATAGTTATTGCATAATTATATGAAGATTGAACATGTACCTGATCTTGGAGCTTTACGGTGTGGCCGCACGAAGGGCAGATTACGGTCCTGATTCGATTATTGTTATTATGATCATCACACCATTTCATTTCTTCTAGAACTTTCTCCACCTAGATCTCCTCTCTGAAAATTAAACCTAGAGAAAATAAATTAACAAGCTAAGAGAAAAATCAAGAATTCTATCTTCAACTATTATATTACTTATATATATACATGCAAGAAAATTAAATAATGAATATTATATTAGTTGTGTAGAAAAAAACAACTAGGTTGCTTGGACGCAAAGTCTGGTTTTGTTCTATACATACACTATACATACACAATATATATACACAAGATCATATATATATATATATATATATATATATATATATGAATTAATTTGTACTGTGTGAAAGATGGTAACAAATTAAAATATGAGAAGTGATGTAAGAAGGAATTAACTTAGAGTGCAAATGGGGCAACAGTTATTCTTTATTTTTAGACATTTCACCTGTTTTAATTAATTTATAACTATATATACCTAAGAGCTTGTAGATCCAGTGTCAATTATATATATTCTAGAGTGTTCTAGAAGCTTTTTCTTTTGTGGAAAACACAATTTGCTATAGCAATATATACATATATGTACCAACTAATGTGATAGTAACAAATTAAACCACGGTTATAATATATATATATATATATATATATATATATATATATATATATATATATATATATATATATATATATATATATATATACCAAACAACATATGTATTGTTCTACTTGTGTATGTATCATGTATGTATTATTTCTTGGAGTACAATTCTTCTTGCAAGCAAGGCATATTGCTTCAATATGTACTCAATATATATAATACACCTATAAATTTGTTGTTTCTTTGTTGTGAATTAAGAATGAAGATAAATATTTTAACTACCATTTTACTTACTTAATAATCTTTTTTGGCTAAATTACAACCACCAAACTGTAATTAGAAAATGGTGTTAATGTAACAAAACTACAAATTGCAAGGTGGATGTAATGTAATTATGGAAAAATGAGGGGGTTTTCGTAAATAGACTTTACTTCAAGGGCGCGGTTGTAATTTACCCTAGCTTTCTAAGGTCACTTGATTTCGACGACACTACACTCTCTTTTGAAACTTGTTTTTCGTAATTTGATCTTAACTCACTGGGTGACCGTAATTTACTCTTAATTTTCATACATGACGTATAAGTTCGGTTGGATCTACAAAATAATGACGTCATTACCTATATTTATATTCTTCCATCAATTGGAAAAATGCAAAATTCATAATCATTTTATAGTTCACATTGAAAGTGTTTGTTTTCGAAGTTATTTGTGGCTTTAATTTGAAGCTTTTTTGGTTAGAAGCCAAAAAGAGGACTGGCTTTTTGAGAAGCTATTATGCGTCATGTGGCTTTTGTGCATGGAAATTGCATGACAATCTGGATAACTACCAATAATTTTTGTTTTCATTAGAATAAATATTATTAAGAAAATAAATGAAATTAATAAAATGCACATTATTTAGAGTTTAAAATATTTAATTTTACAAAATTAATTATATTTATGAATTTTGATTATACTTGCATGAGATCATGAGGGCCACAATTTGGTGGGGATGGACAATTGGGAGACCCGAAACCGACCCATAATTTGGAGCGTTCGGTTTCGGGTCCGGGTCGGGTTCGAATAGTTGTAAACAAAACATTGAAATTACATGTGAATGACAAAAAAGATGGAAAAAATACGTGTAATGAATCGATCACACCACACTTTCTTGATCGTTAGAAGCATCTTCGTAGTAATAAGGCGTTAGTTTACCGTCTTTGTCGACATTTTTCACCTCGTTTATACCGGCTATTTCTTGCATCATCTTCACAACTCGTCTCATAGAAGGCCGATTAATCGGGAGTGCGCTGGTGCACAGTAAGCCTACGTTGAGGGCTCGGCATATTTCATCCTTGAAACAATAATCGAGTTTTGGATCAATCACACTCTCTAATCCCTCCTTATCCAATGTCGAAAACACCCATTTCACCAAATCCTTCGTCTCGCCAAACTCCGGATCCACCGGAAGTTTCCCACTAATCAGCTCGAGAATCACTACACCGAAACTGTATATATCACTCTTTTCGTTCACCCGAAGCGTGTAAGCATATTCTGCGATTTAATAAAAATAAGTAAATAAAAATGTAATTTTGCAATCAAGAATTTCGTATTTTTTAGTAAATAGAATATTTTTTTCGAGAACCTAACCTGGCGCGATGCAGCCGCAAAGACCCTGCAATAAAGGACATGGATTTCGAATCGACCATCTTTGCTAAACCGAAATCCGCAATTCTTGCCCCGAATTCGGAATCCAATAATATGTTATTCGATTTCACATCTCTATGAACAATCGGAGGGTCACAATCATGGTGCAAGTACGATAGCCCCTCAGCAGCATCCATTGCTATCTTGAGCCTCATCGGCCAATCCAATAAACCCCTTTTCGTACCGTGAAGAAAATCGCCTAAACTACCATTAGGCATGTACTCGTAAACCAAAAGCTTAGAATCCCTTTTAGTACAAGAACACCACAATTTTACGATATTCTTGTGCCTAATCTTCCCCAACGTCTCGACCTCAGCATCAAAATTACCGCCGTTACCCTTAGCTTGTCCGGAAATTCCGATTTCTCCCATAGCTTTTTGACAGCAACGGCCAAATTACCATGACTCAAAACAACCTTGTAAACCTTACCCGACGACCCACTTCCGATCACATTATCTTCATCGAGAGCATCCATTATTTCGCTCTCGTTGAATCCCAATTTGTGGAATGACGTTATCGTCCACTTCGATTGATCGTTGGTCTTTTTGATTTTCTTGATTTTCTCGAACTTGAAGTACAACCCGATTATGCCGAGTAAAAGTACTAATCCACAAAGCACGAAAATTGATTTCAAGAACCAAATGTACCCCATTTTCTTGATTTCCCTTCTCCCATTAGATAAACCTGGATTTCCCAAGAAGCTGTCTTTGTACAAACCCTTTCGAATACAAGGGCGGAATATCGCCGGTGAGATTGTTATACGATAAATTCAGCTGATTGAGCTTCAAATTCTGAATCCCGATTGGGATTTTACCCGAGAATCGATTTTCCGATAAATCGAGATAATTTAGAACAGGTAAATCCCCAATTTCGTTCGGAATTTCGCCTGAAAAGTAATTATTCGCTAAATTCAGCTCGTTTAGCTTCTTCCAAGAATGAATTCCGTTCGGAACTCCACCGGAAAACGCGTTGTGATGAAGATCAAGCTTTACTAGTTGCCCTAGATTCACTATACTACCAGGTAAAAAACCAGAAAAATTATTGTTATTACCTGAAAACTCCAATAAACTGTTCAGAAACCCTATCTCCGGCGGCAGAGCGCCGGAAAAATTGTTGCCGGACAAAATCAATTGAGATAAATTGGACGCGCCGGCAATGGTTTTTGCGATTCCACCGGAAAATGAATTGCCAGCTAGCTCAAGTAATGACACGCGAGGGAGTCCCCAAAATCCCGCCGGCAATTCACCGGAGAATCTGTTGTGCCCTAACCTCACTCGCAACAAGCTCCGGCATTCACCTAGACTCGCCGGAATTTCGCCGGAGAACGAATTTTCGATCAGTAACAGCTCCTCTAGAGCTCCATTGGAACACAGATTCTCCGGTATTTGGCCGGAGAAGTTGTTTGTCGAAACATCAATCCACTGCAACGGCGAGTTCTTACCGAGATCCGGCGGTAAATTCCCCGATAACTGATTCCGGAAAAGCTTTAACTCGTACAAATTCGGAGAATTGGCAACGCCGGCGGGTAATTCACCCCCCAAATTATTCTCGTACAGATTGAGCGACTCGAGCGGCAACTCACACAACTCGGCCGGGATCGGCCCGGTCAATCGGTTCGTGGACGCGTCGAACCGCCGCAATGACGTCATATTCAACCACCCGTTCTCCGGCAGTTGACCGGTCAACGAGTTATTGTACATCTCCAGCTGAACCGCACCAGTCAACCCAGTGAGCGAGCTCGGAATTTGACCGGTCAACGAGTTGTACGCCACGTCCAAATCAGTGAGTCTGCCGAGCCGACCCAACGAGTCAGGGATTTCACCAACTAAATTAGTCTCCGTCAGCCACAAAACCTCGAGTTTGGTGAGATTACCGAGCTCCGGCGGGATCCGACCCGGGTAAAACGGGTTGTAAGAGAGATTCAACTGCTTCAACGTCGAAATATTCCCGAGAAAAGACGGAATTGCCCCTCCCAGCAAATTCTCCACCAATGAAAGCACTTCGAGTTTCCGGAAAGCTCCGTAATTATCGGGGATGTCACCGGAAAAGTTGTTCCCGGTCAAATCAAGGTACTTCAAGTTCGGGAGATCCGCTAGTGTGCGGGGGAGAACACCGGTTAGGTAATTTTGCGCCAAATCAAGGTGCTCCAGTTCGCGACACGTGGCGAGGGCTTCTTCGGTGAGGGTGGAGTTGACGAGGTTGTCGTAGAGAGAAATGTAGGAAATGCTTTTGAGGCGGCATAGGATGGAAGGGAAGGGGCCGGAGAGGCTGGAGCTGGAGAGGTCGAGGGAGATGACGGAGGCGGAGGCGGAGTTGGAGTCGGAGTCGCAAACGACGCCGTTCCATTTGCATGGGGTCTCGTCGCGTGGGTCCCAGTCGGAGAGGACCCCGTTTGGGTCGTCGAACCCGAGCTTGGCTATCTGGAGGTATAATCCTTCTTTGTTGATGCAACCAATATGATGAGGAGAAATGAGAACGATGAGTAGGAGCATTAGACGGAGACGAAGGTCGAGCATTTTTCTAATGCTGTGGTGGACGGTAATATTACTTGCTTTAATTATTTAAATCCATATATATATATATATATATAGATGGAAGAATTGTGTGTCCTTGAAGTTAGACAAGTGAACAGATGTGATAATAACGATGAACTGAAAAAGCAAGAACACATTTGATTTGATGAAAGGCAGGTATAATTAATGTTTGTAGATTTTAGTGAATGTTTGGAGAATTTAATGATGTCGGATCTCAGATAGTACTACTGCTGCTTTAACATGAATTAATTACTGTGGCTATGAAAGCTGATATTCAGCCTTGTCTAAAGTGGGCCCATCTTTAACAAAGTACTATATTTTATTAAGGAAGTCCCATTATTGTTGGTTAAATTTACGAAAAGGCCCCTTTCTTTTGGATTATTAAGATTATCCATTCAGTATAAATTTTTTTACACGTCTATTTTAACGTTTTACGATGTCAAAATTAGTGGAATCTTGTAGATTATGTTGAATCAAGTTTGTACACGTTTTACCCCATTAGAACTCCACATTTTGATTTGAAACAAGATGATCATAAGATGTGTTCTCGACTTGTAAATATCAGATTGTGTTGCATCAGGAACTGCATTTTTGCAAAAAAAACGAGCAGTACAAGCTAGAGAACATTCTACTGAATCTAGAAGATGATGTTGGATTTAACATCATATGGGTGAATGTGTAAGAAAATTCATAATTGATGAGTAATTTGTAATTATCCAAATATAAAAGTTTTTTTATAATTTAATTTTACTGCAGGAGATTTACCCAAATAAATACTTATAAGAGATATCATTTGCTGTTATTGTCTTTTAGACCTGACTCTATGACCAGACATAGTAATTGAAGACATAGTTAATATGTGGTAATAATAGTTTCTTGCTGTCTCATTACTGCATGCTGGGAAGTTGACCAAATCAACAGAGTCAACATATAGTTAAATCAAGGCACAAAATTAGTGAATAAAAATCCTTTGGTTTTATAGCTTTGCTTTGATTTTACTCAATCATGATTGCATCTCATAATCATTTATTTACCATGCCCAAACACTGATTAATACACCTGCTAAATATTTCCTACTAATAATACATCATTGTCGTGTAAAATAAATTAATTAATATTTGCAACATATATAACGTCACAGAAAAATCAGAATTTTAATCTCAAGGGTAATTTTGTAATTCATTATTATTTTTATAATTTAATTAAAGAAATCTTTTCTTAAGCCAACTTGAAGCCACTAGTGATCCATTAAAAAAGGACTAAAGCGGCCACATTCTAACTTAATCCAATGATGATTAGTCCTAATTACATGTTAGTTAGATGCTAATTAGTATTTCAAGATTGGAAGATCTTTGTGGGACCCAATTATTAGCTCTTTTGTAAACTCTTATGCAAATAGCAAACTTTTATATCTTTTTATATATAAAAGTAAGAAACGATAGTTCAATCTAAAAAGCTCTAACGGTATATTCGTGATATTTTTAATTAATTATAAGTATTCTTTTCTTCTTCTATTCCATATCTTTTGTTTTTTTTAATGGGTTTCGTAGCAAATCAAATTTGCCAATTCGCCAGTAAAATCCTAATTTGTTTGCATAGTTTGTTCTTTTAACTCCTTCTCTTTCTTACACACCGATTATAATTTGTTTTAATACAATTTAATTATCATATATTTAAATTTTCAGAGCAAAAAAAACCCAATGTACGAGATTTATAACGATTAAAAGAAAAGGATAAGAGTTTTTAAATAGCAAGTACATAAATTGTTTCAAAAAGATAGCCACTTTCATCATTGTCATCTTATCCTTCAACCAACTTCCTACCCATCCCACCACCTTCACTTTTAATTACATTTATTGCAGATTTGTTAACTATAAATTACATACTTTATATTTTTAAATGTGATCTTTTTTCATTAATAATAATAATTTATGAGTATATATATATATATATATATTATTATCAAGAAGTTAAAAAAATAAAATTTAATATTTCTTGGTGGCATGGAGTCCAATTGAGGGTCACGTGGAACAGTGAGGACGAATCAATCAGCTTTCATTTCTTAATCGTTTACCTAATACCTCACTTTAATCCCAAAGCATCTCTCATTAAGGCAATAATCATGGGGCTAATTATTGTATCATGTTAGTCAACTTATAATAATCATGCAATTAAATCAATCACCCAATCTCCTATTTGCAGCCAAATTAATTCAAAATAAAAACAATGATATGGACTACGTCGCGCATATGGGCCTCGTGTATAATGACAATATAAATCACTCGTAAAAACTCAGAAAGGGCAGTCCAGTGAAGCCCAAAGCGGTAGGCTCAAGCCTCTTAAGAGCATGAGGAACCGTAAATGATGATGTCATGGTATATTCCTGTTACGATTACGTCGCGCAGCAACACGAGGTGAAGACACAGAACTCTAGAACCTATGGTATGACCTCGAATTGGGGATTTGAACGACGAGATAACACTCGTTTAACATAGCCCATTAAATGCGGTCGGACGTTGCAGGAACGTTGTCCAACCGAGATTCTGACGGGAGATAAAGACCAACGCAAGCAAGTCTAGACCGACATCATCACACCGACAATCGAAACTCGATCAAACCGATTGATTTTCAAAATGTCACTTGTCAACAAAAGTAATTTTTTGGGCCTACAATTTCCGAATTGGATTGGGTGTCTAAATATTTAACTCATTTTAGTGGCCCAATTTATGTTATCGAGTAAGACTGAGGCCCATGTCTAAAGTTCATTCCTACCAAATTGGGCCTTGGACTATTTCGTAAAAAGTACGAGTTCAAATCGCAAATCGGAATTTATGAAGACAAAAAATCGCTCCAAAAATCGGAATTTTTCTGATCGAAATTGACCGAATTCGGAAAATTCCAATTTTTTGCAACATGAAATACGTAATACTTTTGATATTTTTAGTGTAACTTTAGGAAAACAAATTCGGAATTTCTGAAAATTTAAAATCAAACCGAAAATTGGAATAATCCAATTCCAATCCAAAAAAAAAAATCGAAAATCTGAAACTGCATTTCATTTTCCACCCCTACTGAAATGAAAATAAGATTCTAAATTTGTAGAAGTTAGAACATAGTGAAATAAAATAATGGAATATCCCTCATCTAAAACATTATTGGTACAAGACAAGGAAAACTAAATAAATAAATAAATATAGATACCTAAATAAATAGGAAAGATATTTGAGGAAAAAAAATGATAAGGATGTAGAGGAATTGGATTGCAGGCATTGGACAAGACAAGTTCTTCCTCACAGACCTCTCAATTGAATCCTGATCATGGATAAGATAAGACTACCTTGCCCCACTTCTGATTTCTTGATCTAATAATTCCCAATTCCACTTCATTTTGCCTATCCCAATTTTGATTTACTATCCCAATTTTCTTTTCATTTAATCCATTTTATTTTATTTTATAAATGCACCTCACATACATTTAATTTACAAAACAAGAAAACTTGCAGGATTTTTTTTTTATATATTATTTTAATCTAAATCAAATTTCAGAAATTATAAAATACAAAATTGCAGAAAAAAAAAAAAACGTTGTGTAATTTAGACAGTAAATTTAAATAATCTTATTTTTATATTGAAGTGATTATATAGAGATAATGCAGAAAAATTAAAAAAGTGTAATTACTTAATCAATGAACTTTTGATTGTAATTACATGTATGGCCTCTAATTTATCGAAAAATAACATTCAATATATCAAAAAACATAAGACACAAAAGAAAAAAATAATACCAAAAAATACATATTATCCCATTTATCTAAAAGAAAATAATAATAATAAAAAAAAAAAAAAAAAAAAAAATCCCGCGAAGCACAATATCCGTGAGAAGATTAAAAATCCAATTCAATGTGGACCGCTCATTTCATCACCTCATAAAAACCACTTAAAAACAGTCCTCCCATTTCCCGTGCAAGTTAACCTTTCCGGCGCACGTTAATTCCTCTGCATAGGAACACCGGAGTACTCACTGCTCACTCTCTTCTCTCTCTCTCCACCACTTCTCTTCTCCCCTCCCCAAAATTCCGGCAATGGAGTCTCGCGTTCTCACCGGCGCCACCATCCGCGGCCTCTCACTCCCCTCGAAGCCCGCGGCGAGGCTCGCCGGAAACAGCAGCTTCCCCACGGTGAGGCTCACCGGAAAACTCAGCGACGGCGGGAACCTGATATGCGGAAGGCAGCTCCGCCCCGCGATCCTCCTGGAAGCTTCTCCCGTGGCGACCGCATTTTGTTCTCCGGTGAAGAAGAGGGACAACCTCCGCCCTTGCCTCGCCGCCGCTTCTTCGCCGGCCGGCAGTAGCGATTCCTCCGGGTGAGGTCCGTTTTCATGATATCCGATCGGTCACTCGACCCGTTTTCGAAACCCTTACCCGTTTTCTCTTGTTTCCGCAGGGGCGCCAAAGTCGGGTTCCTCGAGAAATACCCTGCCCTCGTCACCGGGTTCTTCTTCTTCATGTGGTACGTTTCATTTCATCACACTACATAGAGAGAGAGAGAGAAGCTTACTTGAAATTACTTATTTACCCCTGCTGTTTGCAGGTATTTTCTCAACGTGATTTTCAACATCCTCAACAAGAAGATCTACAATTACTTCCCTTATCCCTAGTAAGCAAGCAATCAATCAATCAAACCCTCAATACTAATTAATTAATTCTGCATAATTAACTATTAATCCAAAACAATTAATTAAATCTGTTAATTGTGTCTGTGCAGTTTCGTATCGGTCATACATTTGTTTGTTGGTGTTGTCTACTGCTTGCTGAGCTGGTCCGTCAGCCTCCCGAAACGAGCCGTAAGTTTTTTTTCCGAACCGCAATTTAAATAATCAATTTATCGATTTGTTGCACCAATAATGCAATCGTTCCGATAACGACATTTGTACGATGAGTTAGTGAATATGCCACATTTCATATATATATATATATATGCAAATTTCGAGTGAATACGTTGATCCAATAATTTAATTCCGACATTTATTTGTTCTGTTTTTAGCCGATTGATTCGAACCTGTTGAAGCTGTTGATCCCGGTGGCTGCTTGCCATGCTTTGGGCCACGTAACTAGCAACGTTTCGTTTGCTGCAGTTGCAGTCTCGTTCACTCACACCATCAAAGGTGGATATATTTTTATTTTTTCATATGATTTAGGAATAATCATTTTCATTAAAAAATGCTCTAATTTTTTTTTTTTTTGTATATCTGATCAGCACTCGAGCCTTTCTTCAACGCTGCGGCTTCACAATTCGTTCTCGGACAGTCGATTCCGATAACTCTATGGCTGTCATTGGCTCCAGTTGTCATCGGTAATCTCTCACATTCCCATTCCCAATTTAATTTTACTTTGCTTCTTTCATATCATATCTTAATTCTTAAATCAATAAAAACCAATATAGAGGTGGTGTTTGCAAAAGCTTATAAAAATCGATTATGAGCCTTTTTCTGCATATAATTTATTTTTAGTTGTTTGCAAAACAAGCTTTTGCTTCTTTTAAAATAAGCTGCTATTTTTAGTTGTTTGCAAAACAAGCTTTTGCTTCTCTTAAATAAGTTGCTTTAAGCTGTAATTTTAAAAGCACCCATGTGCCTGCTTTTTCTGTTGTAGACTTTTAGTTGATTTTCCAACTAATTCGCAAATACCCCAACTTTTAGAAATAAACACTTAATTCCAACTCAACTCACAATCACTAACTTCTACTTTTAAATAAACTTTTGCAAACACCACCAGAGTAGAGTTTCCGAAGGTTTTCTCAAATTTTCTTGGAATCTTTTTATTAAATCAATAAAAATCAATTTAGCTTAGAGTTTCATAAGAGTTTCTCGAATATTTTCTTGTTTTTTTTTTTTTGTTTTTTTAAATTGGTATAATTTTCTTGGATAATGACTATTGAGTTCCACGATCCGTAACTAGACAACAATTTTTTCGAATTTTTTTAACGGTTAAAATCCGAGTACAGGTGTGTCGATGGCATCGTTAACCGAGCTGTCGTTCAATTGGCTGGGATTCGTCAGCGCTATGATTTCCAACATCTCGTTCACTTACAGGAGCATATATTCCAAGAAAGCTATGGTTAAGTGATTGCTAATTTTTATTTTTCTCGATATTTGCCGTATTGAAATAATGTTCGTGCTATTACTTACTAAGCGAATGCTTTTTCTCTGCAGACTGATATGGACAGCACCAACTTGTATGCTTACATTTCGATTATCGCTCTCATCGTCTGTATTCCTCCTGCCTTAATTGTGAGTTCCTAGTTTCAATCCTCCCTCAAGTTCGTTTTCTACAGTTTCTACTTTTTTCTTCTTACTTAATTTTTTTTTAATTTAATTTAATTTAATTTATAATTATTAATTACACAGATTGAAGGGCCTCAACTATTGAAATATGGGTTTAGTGATGCAATTGCTAAAGTGGGCTTAACAAAGTTCATCACTGATCTTTTCTGGGTTGGAATGTTTTACCATCTCTACAATCAGGTACTTAAATCTAACGTGCCCGATTAAAAAATTAATTACGAAATTAAAAAGCTAATTATTAATTAATTCTTCATTTGTTCTTAGCTTGCAACGAACACACTCGAGAGAGTGGCCCCACTCACCCATGCTGTTGGAAATGTGTTGAAGCGTGTCTTTGTCATCGGCTTCTCAATCTTGGCCTTCGGTAAATATATATTTTATCGACGATTTTTTTTTAATGTTTTTAATTTGGATGTTTATTTATTAATGATGTAATTAGAGGTTTAATTGATTTGATTTAAACTTTTGCAGGTAATAAGATCTCGTTGCAAACTGGTATCGGTACTTCCATTGCAATATTTGGAGTTGCAATGTACTCCTTCATCAAGGCTCGGTTGGAAGAAGAGAAACGAGTAAGCACAAACATTTGCACTTAAATCTAATTCGGTTATATAATTTTCTTTAAATAGTTTAATTGGAAAATAATCAGTAAATTAATTTCATCGTTTTTTTATTTACGACACGACAGCAAGGAAAAGCAGCTTGAGTACTGATGCTCTGCTGGGAGAAGAAGTATTATGAGTTCTAAATGCGACCATTCCTCGTTTATGTAATAAGTTCTTTCGATATTCAATTTCTTTTTAATTTAAATTTCTGATTTATGTACGTCCTTTCCTTCGTTCGATTCGAGATGACTGTAATAATTCGCGATTTCCTCATGCGGTCGACATTTTGATCGGATTAATTTCGAGGGTCGAAGTTGTGAATAGTGTCATTTTCTGTGGGAACAAATCTGTTACAAATTTCCTTGCATCATGCCATTGTTTACTTTCTTGTCGGGTATTTCTGCTTCGTTTGCTCGACTATAAAATATAAAATATATAATCTAATTTGGTTTATTCGACATGTTCATCAATCGTCGTTTATTCTATGATACATCGAGTAAAGTACACGAATGTATTATTATGGTTTATTTACACATAAAAATTGTCATTTGTCAGGCATTCAAATTATTAGGTAAGATTAAATTATGGAAAACCCCATCATGTTTGGGTAATTACAACCACCCCTGAACTGTAAAATCTTCTTACAGGTTCATCATAGCGTCGTCAAATTTAGTGGAAACTTTTAGATTATGTTGAATATTCTTGGCTTTGTACCCGTTTTACCTCATTCGAACTCCACATTTTAAAACAAGATGATCGTAAAATATGTCCATTGGCTTGTAAATATCAAATTGTGGTGAATCATAAACTGTATTTTTGCAGAAAACGAGTACAAGCTAGAGAACATTCCACGGAATCTAGAAGATTCTATTTAATTCGACACCATAAGGGTGAACATGTAAGAAAATTCATAGTTGAGAGGGTAATTGTAATTATCCAAACATAAGGGGCTTTTTCGTAATTTACCCTAACTTAAATGAAATACTAAAATATGATTAAACCAAAAAATAGCGGGATCAGTTTATATATAAACAATAAAAGAGAAAAATAAAATAAATTCATACGCAAAACACAAAGTCTCAAGTCAAATCAAGATTAAATTTTTATATTTTGCCCCAAGGCTTTTGTTTGTTGTTTGGTTTGATTTAAAGGAACAAAAAAAAAAAAAAGAAAAAGAAAAATCTAAACATGGAATTTGATCGCGCGATAGATTACTCCAATCACAAATACTACAGTTGTTTTCGTGTTGATAATTTCATCGCTGCTTTATTCTTGTTAATTCAGCCCTGGATCTCAATTTTCCCCTTTATTCCTCTTTCCCCAATTATTTTTTCACGTCCGCATTTGCAATCGCACCCTTATTTACAAATTAATTTTATTGGTATATGTACATCACTCGCGCGTCAAATTCCTCTCATTTGTTGTGTTTTTCGATAACGTCGTTATCTCGAAACAATTTTTTGGGGGAATTTTTGGGCTGCTAGGGTTTGTGGGCAGCCGATTGATCTGTAATGGAGGCGGGTTCTGAAGAAGAAAATAATATGAACATGGACCAGATACCGCCACCGGCGGCGGCGGCGGCGGCCTCTAAGAGGCCTAAGCGTCAGATGAAGACGCCCTTTCAATTGGAAGTGCTTGAGAAAGCCTATGCAAGTATGTGTTTCTCTTCTTATATCTAATGAAATTGTTATGTATCTGTTTGTTTGTTGGTGAGTTTTTGTTCTCTTCCTGAAATCTGGATAATGGGCTGTGTTGGGTGTTTTATGAAATTTTGGTCTTGTGTTTGATTTATCGAAGAGATTTGTATGTTGCTTTGTTGATGGCAATTTTTGCTCACTTTGTAATTCATAGTTATGGGTGTAATTTGATCAAGTTAAACACTGTTATTAGTTTTCATGATGTTGGAGTGCGTGTTTGTGTGCCAAGAACCATTTGGCTTTTGCGTAGAGATTTTGTTGGTTTTTTGCATCGGAGTGTTTATCTTTGAGTGACGGCATTTTGATTTGTTGTGGTTCTTTTTATGCAGCCGATATGTATCCATCGGAGGCGGCTCGTGCAGTTCTGTCAAAGAAATTAGATCTAACGGACCGGCAGTTGCAGATGTGGTTTTGCCATCGAAGATTGAAGAATAAGAAGGATTCCGTAGGCATGGCAGCCACAAAACCTGACACAGCTGGCTCGGTTCAGAGGACAGGTGTCAATCACTCATCCAGAGAGGAATTGATGGCTTCTGATCCTGGCAGCAGACATGGCTCTGATTCTAGGTCTGGCAAGCAAGACTCTGGCTCGGGATCAGGATCGGATTCTGGTTCCAGCCAGTTCAATAATGGAGACGGTATGCCAACAAGGTATTTTGAGTCACATGGAACAGTCATGGCGCGTAGGGTGATAGCTCGTATGGAGGCTCAGTTGGGAGAGCCATTAAGGGAGGATGGACCAATTCTTGGGGTGGAGTTTGATGAACTACCCCCTGGTGCATTTGGTGAACCTACAGGTAGGTACATACTATTCTCGAGTTGTATCTGATATTTGGGTTTTAACTTTTAAAAGTATTCAGTAGTTGCTTAATCGTGAGTTAAATAATGGGGCAGGTCTAGAGTGTGATTCAATCCAAATATATTGCAGAGTCCATTAGTGTATGGTATTATGGTAAAGTATCGATTTAATCGCAGTGCGGAGTCCGTTAATGGTATCATTTGGCATGAAAGTTAGATAAGATCCTCCGTATGTCTCTGTACACTACAGTTGCCTAATGGACTGTTGATGTGCTTAGGCATGATTGTTTTAGGATGGTTTCTCTTTTTTTCTCAAATAAACTTAAAAAAACCGAAAATTAAATGATGAGGAAATATTTTTTCATGTGAAACCTAAATTTTCTAAAGCACTGCAATTTGGCAAAAGAGATAAATGCTAGTCAACTAAAATGGTTTTCTGCTGTTTCCAGATTTGCGTCTCGAGGGTCTTGTAGTTCCGTCTTTTCTTTCTCCAGTTGTTTTTTAATGGACCACTGACATTTTCCATTATTACCTATGAAACAGTGCGGATAGAGGAGAAGGACAGATACAAACATTCTTATGATCGCAATTTATATGGACAATCGGATGTGAAGCATATGAAAGTGGGTTCTCTATCTTTTACATGTGAATTTATATTTTATATTGTAATTTGTGGACTCGGCATACAAATGGTGATTGTGGGTTAGATAGCAAATTTTAGATGATCTGAATTTCTTTCTCCAGGAAAATTCTGTTTTTCATTATGAAAGTTGTATGATGATTATTCTATATGGTTTTTGGGATATAGAACACACAATATAAGAATATTTAAGTGTATTCATTGGCTAAAGGACACTGTTATGTTTAAGTTTTCTTGGGTCAGTCTCGCCTAAGAAAAGTTCACTACCCCCACTCCCCAATAACTAAATGCAAGATTACTGTAAAAATAATCTCTGAATGGATATATTGTAATCATTTTTTCCCACTTCATAGCAGACTGACAACATTTATCTCAATCAAATATTAAAAGAATTGAACTTAAATTGTTTTGACTCTCAGGCTGCATATGATGGCCCTTCTGCAAAAACAATGTCTATTATGCGTGGAAATGGGCATGTTCCCAGGGGATATGGTGCTGAGAATCAGGTGTCAAGCATGGATATAGTGTCTCAGTCTGGTAGACATGTCCAGCCTTCTTCATCTCCAAGGAATATGAACCTTATGACAAACCACGAAGACAATCTGCATTTAGAGAGGAAAAGAAAGGTACTTTCCGAATAGTGAATTTTGTAGTTCAAGATTCTTAGTATATGTCTGCTGCAATTTCATTGTTGTCTCATCTTGTAGAGCGATGAAGTTGGAATGGGAAGAGAGGTCCAAGCCCATGAAAAGAAGAATCGAAAAGAACTTGAGAAGCAAGATGTTTTAAGGCGAAAGGTTTGGACGTTGGACATTGTTGTTTTATATTTGAGGGACCTTGAGTTGGTGTTTGCAAATGATTATTTAAAAGCAGAAGTTAGTGATTGTGAGTTAAGTCAGTTTTAAGTGCTTATTTCTAAAAGTTGGGGGTGTTTGCAATTATTCCGGAAAATGAACTTAAATAGAAAAAGTAGGATTAGGGGTGCTTTTAAAAAAATAGCTTAAAACAGATTATTTTAAGAGAAGCAAAGACAAAAGTTGATTTTGCAAACACCTGAAAACAGATTATGATTAAAAAAAAGCTCATAATCACTTTCAAAAAGCTTTTGCAAACACCACCTAACTATCTTTGTTGGAAACTGCTTATATTAGGTGAGTTAAAAGATACACTTTGTTTAATCTGACATTCTCATGGCCATTTTCTTTCCCTCAGAAGGAGGAGCAGATGAAGAAAGAGATAGAGAGGCAAGACCGTGAAAGACGAAAGGAAGAACAGCGGATAATGCGGGAACAGCAGAGGCAGGAAGAGAAATTTCAGCGTGAAGAAAAACGTGAAATGGAACGTAGGGAGAAATTTATGCAGAAGGAGCTTTTACTCGTATGATCAAACCCATATCATCTCTTGTGACTTCATATTAACTATTTACTTACTAATGCAATTCTGTTTAACTTTCCATGTCTGCACTTTCCAGGCTGAGAGGAAGAAACAGAAAGAAGAGCGTTGCAAAGAGAAGGAAGCAGCAAGACAGAAAATTGCTGCGGAGAGAGCAGCAGCCCGAAGAATCGCTAAAGAGTCTATGGAGCTAATGGAGGATGAGCGTCTGGAACTAATGGAATTGGCTGCTTCAAGCAAGGGATTGCCTTCGATTTTGTCTCTTGATTACGACACTTTGCAAAATCTCGATTCCTTCCGAGGTTGGTGTTGCTTGCTATGACCGAATGTAAACGAGCTTTATCTCCACCATAGATGTTTTTTAAATTGAAATTTAATCTGATGTTGGATGTTAGACCGGTGAATTAACTGCATATTACTGCCCAAATGTTGGATATTGAACAAGCACCAACAAAATCTTCCTTGCATGTTACCTCTTTCCTCAAATCCTTTCTATATACAAGTTTATCCTGTGTTTGTGATTTTCTATTTGTCCGAGACCTTAAAATGTATAACTTGTCCCTTATATCAAGTGCTTCCATTCATTTCTGCTACTTTATTCACAAATAAAATTCTGAGTGAACTTTCTGTGATTCAGACGCTTTATGTGTATTCCCACCGAAGTCTGTGCAATTGAAAACTCCTTTCGCTATTCAACCGTGGATTGATTCGGAGGAAAATGTTGGCAACCTCCTGATGGTATGCATTTTATATTTTTTCTTAGTTTTCTCCCCGTTCTACTTTTATTACCTGTTTTTTCGTCAAGGAATAAGAGTTTGTTCTGTCAGCAATTGCTATGTTCTTCGTAAGTTCTGAAATGATGATTGTGCTTTCAGGTTTGGAAATTCTGTATCACTTTTGCTGATGTTCTTGGGCTTTGGCCTTTTACCCTTGATGAATTTGTACAAGCTTTTCACGACTACGTAAGTTTTTAGGATGCCTTTATTTTTTAATCTTTACCTTTTCCCTATGCTCTTCTTTTCTTTTAAAAGGATTATGAATAATTTCATGCTTCCTTTCACATTTTAACAGGATTCAAGGCTGCTTGGTGAGATACATATTGCTCTTATAAAAGTAATTATAAAAGATATTGAAGATGTTGCAAGGATGCCTTCTGGTGGACCAGGTACCAATCAGTATAATGCTGTTAATACCGAAGGTGGACATCCTCATATCGTTGAAGGGGTAATTAATTATGCTCAATTATGTTACATACTTTTGCTTTGCATATATATGGTCTCTTTTGCTGGACTTATGTTTATATCCTATTATTATCGCAGGCATATTTATGGGGTTTTGACATCCATAGCTGGCAGAAACATTTAAATCCATTGACGTGGCCTGAAATATTAAGGCAATTTTCACTCGCTGCCGGATTTGGACCACAGCTAAAGAAAAAAGGCATTTATCGAGTTGGTGCAAATGAAAATGACGAGGTACCTTTTTTCACTTCTTTGCGCTTATAGCCTTTACCATTCCAAAAGAGTGTTGGATGATAAGTTGATAATCATTTCATTGTGATAACAACACTTTTTATATTTCAGAGTAAAGGTTGTGAAGACATTGTATCCACTCTGCGAAATGGTTCAGCAGCTGAAAATGCAGTTGCAATTATGCGAGAAAAAGGAGTCTCCTTCCAACGCAGATCAAGGCACCGGTTGACTCCTGGAACTGTTAAATTTGCTGCATATCACGTTCTTGCTCTTGAAGGAAGCAAAGGGCTAAATGTTATTGAGCTCGCAGAGAAGATTCAGGTAACTGATAGCTACGGTTTTGTAATGTAGTCTATATTAATTTTTTCTCGTATCTAATTTGCTCTTCTTGTAGAAATCTGGGCTTCGTGATTTTACTACAAGCAAGACCCCAGAGGCTTCTATATCTGTTGCCTTGTCAAGGGATCCAATACTTTTTGAAAGAATTGCTCCGTCTACATATTGTGTACGCCCGGCTTTTAGAAAGGATCCAGCTGACACTGAATCAGTAATTGCTGAAGCAAAAGAGAAGATAAGGAAATATGCCAATGGTTTTCTAGCTGGTCAAAATGCAGATGAGGAAGAAAGAGACGACGATTCAGATGGTGATGTTACTGAAGCTGTGGAAGCTGATGTTTTAGCAACTCCATCTGATGCAAACAAAAATAATGAAAGCAATGAAGTTGGCTCCTGTTCTGTGAATGACAAGGACAAAATTGCTGATGGCACTCCTCTGCAAGAAGGAACTATAAGAATAGGTAAGAAATTTGACATGTTTTTCTTGCGTGTTTTATTCTGGAAAATTGAGACCTGTTAATGATCGATAAATTTAATTGATGTTGTTTCTGTAGATGTGGAGGGTAGTCCTGATCAAGATGTTGAGATTGATGTAAGGAAATCTGGTGAATCTTGGGTCCAAGGACTCAGTGAAGGAGAATATTCCGATCTATCTGTTGAGGAGCGTTTGAAAGCCCTTGTCGCCTTAACCGGTATTGCTAATGAAGGAAACTCGATCCGCGTAAATTTAGAGGTCTGATTTTCTGATTATTGTGGGTAGTTGAAAATTGAAATTTAGAGCTTCTAGTCTTCTTCTACTTTTTAACAACTGAAGTTATTGCAGGATCGGCAGGGTGCTGCAAGTGCTCTTAAAAAGCAGATGTGGGCAGAGGCACAACTAGATAAAAGGCGAATGACAGAAGAGATTAATACTAGATTGTATAATTCATCTTTCAACGCTGTTCTTGAGGGTGGTCTCAGTCCATTGGTTATTGTTGAAAATAAATTACATGATCCATCAACGAGCACTTTAGGGAAGGACGGGTCTTCTGTTGTTATTGAGGATGTTAATTGTTCTGTTGATAATCGAACTCACGATACATCTATGGATCAATTTATTTCCCAAGCGCAACAGAATGGTTATACAACAGAGAGGTCTCGATTGCAGCTAAAATCTTATATAGGTCATATAGCAGAAGAAATATATGTTCACAGGTCCTTGCCTTTGGGTCAAGATAGAAGGAGAAATCGTTATTGGCTCTTTATAGCTTCGACTTCTAGCCTAGATCCTGGTTCGGGCAGAATTTTTGTTGAATCGCCAGATGGCCATTGGAAACTTATTGATTCTGTGGAGGTAGGCACTTGTCAAATTCTACTCCAAACTTCCTTTTTGTTTTATTGTGGGCTTCTGTTTGTTACTGTCCTTTTCTTCGTCGTATTCCGCTTATTCATATATAATCTTGAATTTGGGATTGTAATTCACTTACAGTTATTTTTATGATGTGTGTTAATTTTTTTGTGCAGGCATTTGATGCTCTGCTGACATCGTTGGACACTCGTGGAACTAGAGAATCTCATCTGCATATAATGTTGAAGAAGATTGAGGCATGCTTCAAAAACTGTGTGCAAAAGAATCGGTTACTCCATAGTATCTCGTATCAAAATAGAGACGGGGGCAGAATAGGAGCTTTGGAAGTAAATTCGAGCCATGTTTGTTCAAGTGCCGAGAGTCCTAGGAGTGCAGTCTGCAGTTCAAGTTCCGACGCATGCGAACCATCATTTTCCTTCAGAGTTCAAATTGGACGAAACGAAACAGAGAAAAAAAACTTCTTGAAGAGGTACGAAGATCTACAGATTTGGATGTGGAAAGAATGCTTCAGCTCCTCGTTTTTATGCGGCA
Source organism: Erythranthe guttata (assembly GCF_000504015.1). The sequence continues at coordinate 2,583,021 of NW_012192922.1, forward strand.
TGGCGCATGAAAAGAAAAGATGTCCGCCTCTATTGGGAACTTGTGATGTCTGCTTTGGTACTTATGATGCTAAAAAGGATCATTGCCCTTCTTGCCATGGTAACAAAAGAAGTACTTTAATAGACGAGAGTTCTACAATCACTTCAAACTTATCTCCAGTGAGAATCGGATTGATCAAGGCCCTGCTCACTTTACTCGAGGTACGGTAATTGTGTGCCTGCACAATTGCTACTTAACATTCAATCTTGACATGTCTAATATGTTGTACAACTAATACTTGCCGATATATCTTCTTACAGGTAACTGTTCCCTCTGAGGCTCTTCGTTCTTGTTGGACAGAAGATCTTAGGAATACATGGGGATCAAAATTGCAGCGTTCTTCATCCAGCGAGGATCTTCTACAGGTTTCCACTCCATTAATCAACACTTCATTTCTCGTTTCGCCTTTTTATTTCCTTTTTCCTTCCTGCTATTTGTTAAGTGGAGACACTGAGACATAACCCTTTTCTTTTTTTTTTTCTTTTTTCCTTTTAAAAAATTGGTGCAGATCCTGACTGAGTTTGAGGGTGCTATAAATCGCGAGTACATTACAGTAGGTTTTGAGACAACAGAAGAACTGCTCTCTTCGTGCGTCTCGTCAAAAGGTGCTGCTTTTGAATTTATCGACCTGGGATCTGTTACTCAGCTTCCTTGGATACCAAAAACTACTGCTGCTGTGGCTTTGAGGCTTTTGGAGCTCGATTCATCAATCTCGTACACTCCTAATCAAATTGCTGACTCTCAAGTGGAACCTCCTCCAGTTGAGTTCTCTCTCTCTCCCCCTCATACACACACGCACACACACAACACAGTAATTGGACTAGAAACGATATACTCTACAACACAAGAAAAAAACAAGTCGAAAGCTGAAACTTGTGTAGTATGTATAAGTGCATCCCAAGTGCTCAATAACTAAACTAGCAATAGTTTCTGGTTTAATGACTCCATTACTTCAATCTCTCTTTGACATAATTTCTTAAACGTACTTTTGTTGTCTGCAGAAGTTCACTTTAAAGTACGCTTACACAAAGGACATCCACAAAGCTGAAACTATTGAATTCAGCAGAAGTGGATTCGTAAAAGAAGAAAACCGAGATCATTTCACTCCTCGCATCTCTGGTAATAACAGGCAAGTAGTTCGTAAGAAAGGAAGTGGCCGACCAAGCAAGTCGAAGAAAAAATCCGTGGGTTCATTATCAAAATCTGGCAAAAAACAGAGTATTGCAGAAGGCGAGTCATTGGCTCAAACTCTCACACACGGACAAAAGCATGGAAGGGGTAGAAGAACTGTTAGGAGGAGAAGAACAGAGCAGAAGAATGTTACGGAAACACTAAACGAATACTTTGAAGACCAGCCAATAAATTCTGGCAAAAATGATGGCTCGATAAATAATATTGTAGTTGAAAATTACGAGAGTAGTCATCACAGCATAGAAGAATCTGATGATAATGCCAATGAGAACGTTTACGAGTTTCGAAAATTGGGTGCTACTATTCCAATGGATGTGAGTGAAGAAGAAGAAGAAGATGCTGATCAAATTGATGATGAAAATGGTTATAACGAGGAGGAAATTAATGATGAAGGGAACCACCTTATAGATGAAGGCTCGGAATCTGATGCGTCTGGAGATTACAGTGACTAAAGTTGCACGATTTTGAATTAATCCGATAATCAGAGGTTCGATTGTTTGACCAAATATATACGAGTAGTGTAGTGATCTTGCATTCCTTTTTGTGTTGTATGATTCGGCAATTGACTCGTCTGAGTACCGTGTAACATTATATAGGGGAAGCTTAAAAGGGAAAAAACAAAAAAACAAAAACAAAAACAAAAACAAATCAAGAGCAGGAATAATTTTTAAATATTGGCACAGTGTCAATATAGATATTAACAGGTACATATAATGTAATTGGGAGAGCAGGAATAATTTTTATTTTATATTAACAAACGTTTTGAAGAAAATAAATCAATATAGTGATCTTGCATTCTTGTGTGTTGCCCGAATTTGAGCGTGCAATTTGAAGTTTTGGGCCAATTTGAAGTACATAATGTAATTTGGAGGGTAGGAATATATATATATTATTAATTAAAAAACGTTTTGAGGAAAATAAATAAATAAATATTATCGAAAGCGTGTTTATTTAACTTTAATACTAATTGAGATTAATTTGTAAAGAAAAAAACGTTAATTTTATTTCTTCAAATTTACCAAAACAAGTAAACAACTGTGTGCGTGAGAGATCAAAACGATCCTCATCTCGCTGGGTTAACTCAGTTGCCATGGCGAAATCTTTGATACTGCTTCACGCTATATTCCTCTCTGTTTTTGTCTTTCTCGCCGAATCGAACGCCCTATCTTCTCCGATCGGTGGCGAAACGACGTCGTCTTGTTCCGAACAAGGGAAGGGAAAGTCTTTGGCATGTCAGGTGGAAGAGGCCAAGCTCGAAATCAGTCGATTAGGTATTTATTCTATGGTATTTTCCCCTAATGTGTTTCGTTGTATTAATTTCTGAGCTGAGACAGTTCGCCATCGCAGAATCGATCCTCGAGGAAAGGATTGGAGATATGAACGCGAAAACTCGGCACTTCGAAGACTGCGAGAAGAAAATTGAGGATTTGGCTACGGTGATTGATCTTCTGGTAACCGATTTTTCGAGATTTGAGAATGATTCCTCGCGTGCGAGTGAAAAATTAACTGACCTTGAAGATGAGGTATTGTTTAATTTAGTGATGATGGTTTACTTCTGCTTATTCGTATTGGATTATTGGTTCGAATTTGGGGGTTTGGAAATTAGAATTAATAAATGGATTTGCTGTGATCGTGTAGGTTCGGCTTCTATGGGCAGCCTCTCGGAAGAATAACTTCGAAATCTACGAGATGGAACTCAAAGCATTAGGTGCCGAAAGAAGATTGAGAGAAGTTACTTCACAAGTTGGAGAGGTTATTTCATTTTATTGTTTGAGGAGAATGTTCCCCATTTATAGTTTTGTTAATATGGACTGTTTGATCGAATTTTTTCCCCTAACCCTTAGTTGCGAATTGCGATGCATTAGAAATTTTCGGATAATTAGTTTTTCGATCCTAATTGCTTTAAGGTGGAAGAGAGCATTTCATTCAGTAATGATCTGATTTGTTTTACACAAGGTTTTGTGTATCGTAAATTCGTAATACATACTAACTGCCAAGAAAAAGAAACGATACCTGGAAACAAATTAGCGCCGGTTAATAGCTCCCCTAATTTCATGTCTTCTGCGTGCAGATGTCTGAAATTGTATCAGAGCAGTGGATCCAAATTCAGCAACTTGAGCAGGCTGTTCACATGGCAGAGGTACTTGTACATTTCTTTGTTCTTCTTGCAAGGTTTATGTACAAATCCATAATTAAATATGTGTTACAGATTCGAGCGTCGAAGGTTAGAAAGAAACTCTGGAAACGATGCCCGTTTGTAAAGGTATAAATAGCGCAACACTTTGCTCCACATTGGGGATCTACTTTTTACCATTTTTTGACATATTTTAGCACAATCTGAATCTTTTCTATTTCCCGGTTTCATTTTTCACATGAAGTTACGAATGCTGACAATTATGCTATTTTGCTCTGTAGTCCATTATTGCTTATTTAAGTGATTGCCTCAAAACATTAAAGCGGATTCTCGATCCTTACGTTTCAAGATATGCGTCTTTGTTGGTTTCCTGCAATTCTCAAGCTTTGCAGATGTTTGCATCTGCAAAGGGTTATCATCATCAGGTACTGATTTTATCATTCCTGCTCTTCCAAACAGGTTTCTATTAAATCTAAATTATTTTGTCAATCTTTTAACTTTCAAGTTAGACGATAATTTTTGTTAATTTCGATAATCAATAATGCAAAAGTCTTCAGTGCAAATAATTAATTATGAGATTTGCCCTTCTTTTCTTATGTGTACATGTGAGTTTCCTCAAGGGTTGGTTAGCTAGTTAGCTAAATAAATTGAACTGAGCTAATACTGTAAACAATGTAGCTTGCAGCTGCCAGCTAGGCTCCTCTGCTCCTGAATAGACGTAACATTCGAAGGACCATAAATTTTAGAACGAAGCAGAAAACATCATTCTTTTGTTTTCAAAACCTACTGGTCCCACATGCTTCCTTCTAGGTCCACAAGTTTGGGACATTATCGATCTGTGTGTTTTCCGTTAAAATTGTTAAGACGTTCACCGTGGCTTCATTCATGCAACTACCTACCGAAGGTCCCAAACTACCAAATTCTGAATGCTATGATGCCCTTTCTAGCTATTTTACTTTACTCGACTGATAATTTTTTTTTACAATGAGCTGAATTTTGATGCAGTCGATTTTTGTGTATAAAGTTTGCCTTAATTTTCCGATTAGGGAAGCTTGAAATCAATGCAATAATTGGTAATTGAGCATTACTGTATAGTGAAGGTTTATATTGTTCGGTATATTTGCTGTTATATATACTGACAAGTGTTTCCAATGTATAGCTGCAAGATTTGATAAGATATGCAATGCAAAACAATGAACTCACTGCAGTACTTGCACACGAGGAGGTGGTCTTTTTCGTGGTACGTCTTTTTTTCTTCTTCTGCTGCTAAAGAACTTCACCTATTCGACCCGAATTTTAATCCAACTTACGAATTCAGGCATCGGCACTGGTTGCGTTTCCACTAATGACTGCCTGCATGTTGCTCCTATCGCAATTCAGCTAGCTGGAAATAATTATTGCCTTGTGACCAAGGCACCATACCACTACCCCTAATGCATCAAAAAATTTTATCCAAAGGAATTTATGATGCCGTTGTGGCGGTTAACTGTCAGGAAAGTTGATAACGACCTAAGAAATTATCGAGGCATCTTTGATGGTCGCCTATCAGGACTACGACGAGGACATTTCTAATCGCAAATTCTGCCACTAGCTTCTCTGCACTGGAATTCTCGATCTTGCACCGTCGTTACGTACATTTAACAAGGTAAGATTGCAATTAGATTTTGCTGCTAACCTTTGTCTTACCCGCATAGGAGCATAGATTAGAACAACTTTAGACATTTACTATTTCGATTATTTATTTATAATATAATCTAGAATTGTGAATCTGGTATGGATGTTCATATATAGGTAGGGGACACTGTTCATGTGATTTTGTTGAGAACAAAGGAGCCATGTGCACATGGCTTTAAATGTTCGGCAAATATCGAACGATGGTGACTGGACTCGATCAATTAATTCTTAGCTGAATTAGTTTCAGACACAATTGAATTATTCTTTCTATGTAAAAATTCACAAATATATTGTTTCTTTCTAAAAAAAAAAAAAAAGAAAAACATTAAATATGAGACAAAAATATTTAGTTGTATATCTACTTCTCAGTTAAGATGTCTATTTATTTTCCCCCCAAAAAGGCAACCTCTACATAATGAGAAGTCTTTTCTTTAATTTTCGAAAAAGCTGAAAATATTGAATTCATGGCCGTCAAGCATTTAATTATCCCAGAAAATATAACTACACATACTAAAACATTTATTTTTTGGGTAAATAGCACTTTAACCCCCGTGGTTTGAAGTTTGTGCATATAACTCCTACTTTCAATAAAAGTACAAGGGATTCATATGCAAAATGTTCAAACTACAGAGGGGTTAATTGCTATTTACATTTACTTTGTTTTATTTAACAAAGTTCAACCTTGGAAACGTTGACCAATGGATTCAAACTCGAGCATTTGACTTCTCGCTTCACCAACGAAGCCATTTTTACGGGCATTAGAGAAACACTTCAGAGAAATGGGAAAAGACGTATTTGTCCTTTCAACTAAATTAATACTTCAGAGAAATGGGAAAAGACATATTTGTCCTTTCAACTAAATTAACCGATTCATGAAAAACATTGTGGCTTAATTATGAAATTTCATAAATGGAAATTTATAGTATGGCATGCATTTTATGAATGAATATGACAACATTTGAAGATGGGCACATGCCTTGTGTTCTCCCATGTTATACATAAACATAATTAATCACATTGCTTTATTTATGTCTATTTTTTTCTTCTATCAGAAATTTTTGACCTGTAATTTTCCTAACTCAAAAGGAAATCTGTCAATGCACATTTATTACATACAACCATAATACCTACTTAACCATGCAACTTTCAAATTTAGGTTCCCATCAATTTTTTCAATAAAATTCATTTATAATATTGATTAAATTACAGCCACCCCATGTAGTAATGTCAAATTACGAAAAAGTCCTTCATATTTGGATAATTACAACCACTATTCAACTATGAATCATAATGCATGCTCACCCTTATGGTGTCAAATTCAACATAATCTTCTACATTCAGTTTGTACCCGTCTTGTGCAAAAATGCAGTTTCTGATGAACCATGATGTTTACAAGTCAAGAGACACATCTTATGATCATCTTATTTCAAAATGGTGAGCTCGAATGAGGTAAAACGGGTACAAACTGGAGAATATTCCACGTAATCTAGAATATTCCACTAAATATGACACTGAAAGGGTGGACGCATAAGATGATTCATAGTTAAGAGGATAGTTTAATAACCCAACATGAGGGGTATTTTCGTAATTTGACTTTACCTCAGGGAAGTCGACGTAATTTAAAGTGACCGATAATAAGAAAAAAAATATTTAAGAAAAAAAAGACTAAAATGAAGAAATTATATATATTATAGGTGACCACTGCCACGTGTACAACACAATACACACTCTAAGAGAGAAAACCCTCTATAAAAGAAGCCATATACACTACCACAAAGTAGCATATCATCTGTTTCTCTCTCTAGCTATCCTTCTTCAATGGCGTCCTCTGCAAAACCTTTCTCTCTCTTCCTTCTCATCATCACCCTCTTAACCACACTACTCTACACTACTCATGCAAGAGAGAACCAATTCTTCAACAAAGCCTCCACCACTAACACCAACAACGACAACCTCGTACCAGATGACGTCGAAAAAGAACCTCTGAACAACCAGCCCGATTTCCTGCCGGAAAACGAAAACGGCTACGGCCTCTCCGGCCACAACTCCGTCCAACTCCCTCCTTCCGCCGCCACCACCGAATCCAAGCGGCCTCTCCCAAAGTACCTCCCAAGAAACTACAACCCAGTTGCGTACGTCACCGAACCAGAAGCCACCAACACATTTGCAGAAGAAAAAAGTTATTACAACAATGGCGGCGGCGGCGGTGAACGAAACTACTACTACAGTAACAACAACAACAACCAGCAACAAGAAGAAGAAGAAGAGGAAGAAGAGCCGCCGTACCGGAGAAGCTACCCCAACACCAGAAGCAACTACTACAACGGCGGCGAATTCCGGCGGCCGCAAGGAATGAGTGATACGAGGTCGCTGGAAAATGGAAAGTATTATTATGATTTAAATACAGAGAAATACAACAGTAATCACCCGTATGAAAGATTGAGGGCAAGAAATGAATACAGCAACGTCGTTAACAGAAATAACTACCGTGGGTATGAATCTAACGGCCGTGATAACTCCGTTAGAGGATACCGTCAGAACGGCCGTGAGGTTGATCAGTACTTTCAAGATGAGGGTTATAACAATAATTTGCCTTGAAAAAATATGAGATGCATGATAATTCAGATAACTACTTGTTTGGATTATAATATTTATTAATTAATGGTCGATTTGTAAGATAACGAAATTACGGATTAGTTTATATGTATGTATTTTTATTTTATTTTTTGATTTAAGAAATGTGTATGCTTTACACATTTTTTGGATGTCATTGTTGGAAAGAGTGATAATATAATATAATGGGATTTTGAGTTGTGTGTTATATATATCATATATGTTGATTAAAATTTATATTAATCAGAAATTAAATTCATAGCTAGGGTTTGTATATTATATTGTATCAAGATTTGAATTCTTGTAGGCAAAAAAATAAAAAATACAAAAAATGTATAAATTAAATGCGTACCACCTAATTAATTAATACTATGCCTTCTTGAAGCTTAACATGCCCAAAAAGCAAAAAAGAAGGGTTCATCTATTTCGAGTTTACGCATTTAAGTACATTCAATCCACATTATGACATATCGGACAGTTAATTTCTATGTTATACCCGATGATGAAGGTTATATGAGGGGGATTTTTATCATTGCTCCACACACACCAATGTAATACGCGTGTGTGTTTGTGTGTATATATATGATGAAGATATCTTCTACTCGATGTATCTCACCTAGTGTAGCATAGTATAGACCCCAGATCGACCTATAGTACTGTAAGGAATTACATTTACGATTGTCTAAGAAAAAACAGTACGTAGTTGGTTTATTTATGTTAAAGAGATCGAGCGGGATACTTTTGGACGAAACCATAATTCTAAAAACAAAAAAATGATGTGGAACCCTAATTTAACTCAAAAATCGCAATTGCACAAATTTATATACTGATATAATTACGCGAGTAGTCATGAACACTTAGATCTCGTCTGGTTACATATATTGGATTTATTGGAATTAATTTCATACCAATTAATTACTTATTTGAATTAGTTGGTACTACTGTTGGTAAAGATGCAATGGTTCCTTAGCTTAGTATAGATCTATCTAGTGTTGTATTTGTAATTAAAATATGTTGTTACATGTGATCTTTGATAACAACTCTAAGTGATTACTAATAAAGATATCGTAATTTGTTTTATTTCAAGGATAAAATTATATTTTTTTCAGTAACGCTAAGCTATCCTATAAACTACAGTAATATTGCAGTCTTGAATTAGTTTGAATCTTATCAACCGAACATGTTAATAAGTTAGTGAACACAACTTATAATAGCAATGCCATTCTTACTAATTAAACCATTCAAGAACTAAGCAAAGTACCATACACATCAATCCAAATTAAATCATTAATATATATATATATATATATATATATATATATATATATATATATATATATATATATATATATATATATATATATATTTTGAATATATCCTTTTGTGCCATGTACATACAGATTTACAGCATTTAATTTGCCATATATTTGGGATAGTGTTTTGGACATTTGTCATTGTCAAAAATAGCTGTGTAGCTGGGGAAATAACGAATAACAATTTTTTAGCCATGAATTTTGAAAGAGTAGTGTCAAAAGTTTTTAATGACAAATAGGTCCAAATTTTGGAAGAGCCAAAGGTTGACAATTTCCCCCATTTTTTTATTTTATTTTTATGTTCCAAGCTATGCATCACGGACACGGAAACGGTGATAGGGGGAAACGGATACAAAAAAACTGCATGTCCAAAAAATAGGGATACTGGAATTTGGGAGAAACGTGTAAATATTAAAAATATAGGGGTATATTTATAAATATGTTATATAAATATATTTAAATTTTTATTTATATATAAATTATTATTATCAACTGTCAATTTGCAATTGATCATTTAATCATGTAAATAATTAAAAAAACAACATTTTTCTAACTTTTTAAAAATTATAAAAATGACCCATAATGTATGTGACAGCTATCCTCAAATGTGGACCCGAAACCTATCCGAAATGCATGCGGATACGATAAGAAATTGAATTTTTCGTGCTACATAAGTCCCAAGCTACTTTTTTTTTTACTATATAATCAATTAATTAATTAATTAATTAATTATATATTTTTCTTTATAAGTAATTGATTAATTATATCAAGGGGCATACATTTCACTTTCAGCTGGGTTGGATTGGCTGGACAAAGGAATCTATACGTACTCTCTCAACTTATTCCATGGACTTAAGCAATTCTATATGGCCCTCATTTGTAATTTTACGTAATTGGTGAATTCAAGATTCATTTTTTATTTATTTATTTATTTATATAATTGCAGGCTCAATAGTTTGTATTTCTTATTTTACAGTGAAATCATGTCTAAAGGTGTTAAAATAAATTATTATAGAAACTTAATTTGAAAAACAAAGTTATTTTTCTTTTTCTAGTGAATATTTCTTTTTTAGAAAATCATTAATTAATCAATTTAATTTAGAGTTTGGACTGCACATATAGCCAAATATGGGCCTTGTAAAAAGTTCAATCCTTACGAGGACCTTCAAAAAGCCCAGTATGACGTGTCAAATTGTATACGGTTCTTTTCTTCGTAATGCCACGTGGTAATTTTAATTTTATTTATTTATTATTAATATAAAACAAAATTTTGGTAAATCCACAGCTTTTATCTAACGTGTTATTAATACTCGATAAATTAATTACCTCGCGTAAATAATAATTTCTCCTGGTCCCGACTCTGTGAAAACGTATTAAATATTAATTTATTGATAGAATTTTGATAGTCACAATTATATTAATTTATAGAGATTTAACTGTATAATTATTTTTGTACGGATAAATTATGTCGAAACTTATCAAACAATATTTAAGAGAAAGACAGTAGATCCAACCAATTCGTCCCCTGCACTTGAATGTGGTGGGTGAATATTGACATTTTCACCAAACACTTGTATGACATTTTAGCTTACTTAAAAAATAAGTACTTAACGTTTTTTTTCCTTTTTTAATTTATTATTATTATTATTATTATATTTTTTGAGAAAAATGCTTAACAAATTGATTGATCATTATAATTAAGTGAAAATAGAAAAATACTATTGTTCTTTATTACACGTAGATTAGTGTAGGGATCTTTCAACCAATTTATATAATTAATTAGGTATAGTTTTTATTTTTTAATAATTTTTTTTTTAAAGAATCAATCTTGATCACTGGACACAAACAAACCGGATCTTTCAACCGGGCCCAATAAAAGATTTGGGCCTTAACTTATGACCCATGTAACTGATTTGGGGCCATTCATTGGTGGAGAGGTTTAACGTTAATTTTGTGGTAGTATGGAATCAAGTCTTTTCATAATAAATTAATAATAACAAGAGATTAAATTATGGGTGGTTCAGCCGATATTTAATATAAATCGAGTTCCACTAATTTTTTGACATATGGCACTCTGAAGTCTTAACTCTTAAGAAATCACGATGATTATAATTAGAGCAACTCCAATGGAGGAACTAAATGAAACATCAAACTAAAAAACTACCACTTTGTGATAAGGAACGTCAAATTGGATTCCTGTTGCAAAATAACTATTTAATTCGGAGAAGGGTTATTAATGGGCATTGGTGGAAATATCGAAAGAAATTATGGAAAAATAAGGGTTTTCGACGAACTCAAATCGTAGTTGAGTACGAAACGAACTTTATCTCAAGTGAAACGGTGCAAGGAACAAAACTCATGAGCAAAGCTCATGAATCACGTCCAATTTCAGCAATCCAACGTCGTTTAGACTCCTAAAAGTTCGTTTTTGCTATTTTAGGTAAGTTTTAGAAAATTAATATCAAATCATAGAAAAATCGGATTAGGATTCCGTAAATTGGGTTGTTCCCAAAATTACGAGATCTACTAGAATCAGACTCTAACTCGTTTTTGCCGTTTTTGGTAATTTTTAGTATTTTCTTATTTTAATTAGGGTTTTCAGTTTTTTAGTATAAATAGCTACCTTAGGACTCTATTTTAGAAGAATTTCGAATTTTAATAAAAATTTTAGAGTTTTCTCTATTTTCTGGTGGATTCCAGAGTTTTCGGTGGATTCCGAATGTTATTTTGTTCTATAGGATTAATTCGTAGAAATTAATTCTTTACCGTGCTTCCGTTGTGCGTTACTTTGATACTCCAAAATTAAAAGATTCTCCTCCAATGGAAGCATTAAAGTGGGAATTATTTTGATACTCAACCACCCGAGGTGCAAAAATACTCCCTGGAAAATGAGGTATCAAAATTATAACCACTCCATTAACCTATCACAATTTGACATGTGGCGTTGAAAAATATAATTATTCGTATATTTAAAATTTGATAATCTATTTGATACTTGTGGTTGGAGTGAATTTTTTTTTCTATAAGCATGAAAGTATTATATCAAGTATCAAATGAATATTTTAATGTTCCGTTTTGATATTTTCTATTGGAGTGCTCTTAGGGTTAGAGGGATTGTAGGTTATGCTGAGTTTTTTTTTTTTTTTTTTTTCCAATTATTAAAATTCTAATAATATTTTTATTTAAACTATCAATGTGTCAATCATCTTATGACATTCAATTTTCCTATTAAAACAGGTCATCCGATCTAAAATTAGACCCTAATAATAAATTAATAATTATGTTTGGTGTGAGGCAACTCATATTGTTAACATGTCTCTCTTCACCTTTTGACTTGTAGTTGCAGATAAGAAATAACTTCCAAGAGGGGCCATTGCCCCTAATATCGTGTTAGCAGCAGATTTATACACACCTATATATATGTGCGATTAGTGATAACTGTATCGACGATTAACAAATTACCAGATGTAAATAACTCGATGTAGCATATAATTTTCCCATTAATACGTAAACATGGCCCATAATTAATTTGAAATTAATTTTTCTGAATAGACTCATCACCTCACAAAGCTGTCAAATTACTCTTAAACGTAGGCAACAAAAACCATTAGCTTATATACAAACCAATCAAAACCCTTTGCTGAATATGGCAATTAAAATTCAATAACATTAATTTTTTTTTAAATAAATAAATAAATAAAATAAAATAAAAAACACAAGTGCCGACAAGTTATTTACGAAGCTGACCTATTGAGTGGGACACTCACACTTTTGTATAACTCATCAAAATATAATAATGAAATAATTGAAAATTAAAATGACCTATACATATAATTTTCCCCTTCTATATATTCTTTAAATCCCTGTTTGGAATGATCATATTGAATTCATGGAGGTATTTTAATTTTAATTTTATTTAATTTCTTGGAGTTTATTTTTAAATTCTTGTTGAATTTTTCCTGAGTTTCTAATATTGTGTATTTAATAGGGTAATGATGTAATTATAGCTAATGGATGGCCGCTTGGTCTTGGAAATATGAACTCCAGAATCAGGGTGGCCGCCGCCGCCGACACCTCCCACACGGCGGCGCCGCCGCTAGCTAACCCCTCTCCGATCCTTCGAATTCGTACCTCAAGTTTCTCTTCATTCTCATCCTCTAATATTGACACCGAGGTTAATATAATTAATTAATATATTTCAACAATTTTACATTTTTTATTATTTTTTTTGTTGCACATTTTAACATATATAGATATATGTTGGTCATGTAGTCAACGGCGTCTTTCTTCCCTGACCGGAGTGTGTCACTAGGGCGGCTGATCGGAATCTTGCCGGCGAATAAAGGAATCTTGTTGTACGGCGATGAACACCGCCGGAAAATGCCAGATGATCGGAGGTCTAATCATCCAGCTGGCAAAGAAATTCATGAAAATAATTCTCGTGGGCTTTGTGTTCCATTGCTACAACATGTGATTGGGAAGATTAGCAGAAGTGGGGGCAGCTCAAGATTTAATTAGATACTAATTACTAATTAATTATGCATATTTTTCAATAAAATTCTGATTAATTTAGGCATTAAGTAATTTTTTTGCAATTTTTTCCTATCAAATGATTTTATTTTTTTGGTATTTTTCTTGGATTTATTTTATGCTACATTACAATAATTAGAATTTGAAATATGCTGGTTATATAATTACTGTTTATTTACACACTAAAATACACACATTTGTGTTGGTTTTATTTAGATTAGTTCTATTTTGGTTACTAATAATACAAATAATTATAAGAAAACATAGAAAAAAATATTAATATTATGCTAATAATAAAATAATAAGTCATAATTAAGTATAGTATATTGACGTAACGTTATAAGAAAATATTAAAAATCTGAAAATAATAAACAAGAGTGACCTTGGAGGGTGTATTAGGAATTTCGAGGAAAATTATCCTGGCAGCACAACTTTTAGCCTGGCAATTTATTCAGTCTAATGTTTAATTCATAAAGGTAAAGAGAAAACGAAGCTAAAACCCAAGCAAAGCCCTACTTCTCTCTCGTCGGCGCATTCGATCTGTCTGCACTTTCATCCGCCATGGCCGCCGTCGCCGCCGCCAGGTCAGTCCTGCGGTCCGCCACTACGTCCGCTCGTAGCGCCGCCCCGAGACTCTCCGCCGGCGTCAAGCCTAAAGCTGCTCCATCTCCATTTCGCATCCCATCTCAAAATCCCCAATCTGCTCGCATTTTTAGGTTTCTCACCACACAAAACAAATTCATTGATTTCTGGAGATTCTTCATTCTATTAATGTAAATTGATATTATAATTGTTGTGCGAATTAGGTCTCCGGTGGAATTGAGCAGTGTTAGCGTGGTGTCGATGTTACCGTATCACACTGCAACCGCATCTGCGCTGCTTACTTCCATGCTCTCCGTTGCTCCTCGTGGCCAGGCTTGGAGCATTGAAGGTAATTTTCATTTTATTTTTTCTAATGCGCGAACATAGATCATGTCACATTTACGGAACTCGAACAATAGTATTCTCGAATTTTAATGATGTAGGTGGATTATTTTATCGATATACGATTTCCATTTCAGAAAACGAAACATTATTGTTATCGGCGCACATCTCAGATAGAAAATTGGATAGTTCAATTAGGGGAGCATGAAGTATAATCCAGTGATTATTACGAAATTTTCGTTCATTCAGATTGAAATTGTAGTGTAGACTTAATCAATGGTACAAGGTTGAATGTTCTGAATTTATTACTCGACAGTAGCATTGACCTTTTGTTGATTATTGACTAATCGAAAACTTGAATTTTTTTTTTATAAGTGAGCCATCAGATTATTGGATTGTTCCAAGAATCTCAACCCTATCGTTATCACATTTTATCTTTTTTTGAAACTATAGATATTGATGGTTTAGTCTTGTATATATCATCCTAACACATGGTATTCATCAGATACTGATGATGTATGATGACTGTTGGATGGTACAAGTGAAGTTCTATTTACATGAGCACTAGGACAATGCGTGATAGGTAGTCATGAATGATTATGCACGAGGAGTTACCGATTTTTTTTCCTTTTCATTTATTGGGTTTATCTTTATAATTAGACCATCGAATGTTAAGATGTTGGTTTGATTCAATGGAAAAAGATTCTTGATGTTTGTAATTTTCTTCCCCAAGATTGTATTTCATTTTCTAGCTCCTTCAAGTTTTGCAAATGCTCGTACAATGGATGTTTTGTTGCAATCTATACATGAAGCGAAAATAATGTGCCAGTAGGCACATCTTCTATGTGCAATAATTATGCTATTGTTTTGGGATATTGCACAATGCACAATGACTTTCGTCTTTCTTTTTCTGGTGACAAAACAGTGCATAGATTAGAATAAATGCCAGCATAACCTTTTGACGTAAGCTTTTTTGTTTCCTTTTAGGGTTGTGATTACTGCTCATTGGCTGATTTTCAGTTTGAAGATTTTCGAAATTGTCAACTTTTATTTAAGCTCAACATATAAGCTTCAGACAGTAACTGGCTTTTCAGAACCATAGTCGTGAAAAATTGAAACCTCTGTTTTTTGCTTGACTTTTTGTAGCTGCATGTGGCTGAATTAGTTTCGTTTCTATCGCGCCGTCCATAAGAAATGTTTCTTTTTTCCTGTGTTGTAGATGGATGATTGTTAGAATGTGTTGTGATGCGGTGGCATTTCTTGATAATTCCATGGATGTCAATCGACATGTAATACTCTACTTGGAAGACACATTTTTCTGCGTCAAATTGTAATTTGAAGTCCAAATTGTTAAGCTATATCCTTCAGTCGCCCTTTAAAGCCCGTTTCCCCACCTTGGAACTAGATACAATAATAACATATGCTGCATTAGCTAGCTCCCTTAGTTCCTGTTTTCGGTGGATTATTTCTTCTTTTTTTTTTTTAGTTGTTGTGTTCGTTGGAAAAACTCGGTCGTCTGTTTAGATATATATTGATAAAAAATTGATTGTCCAGGAAACTAATGTCTTTTGGTGCTATTCTCACCATGGTGTAACCAGATATGAACGGAAAAATGGTCTTTCATAAGGATTTCTTTAAGTTTACTTGCGCCATTTTTTTAATCGAAGTGAATGTTTTAAACAAGTTAATTATGGCTGCCTATTCGTGTTTCCTACAATGGCTTGATATAAAGCTGATGCCGGTGAAGATTATATTTCCACTCCACAATTTTTGGTTCTCTTTTGGCAAACAATTTGGAATTTACCGGACTACTCACTAGAACCAGCATGTGCTTTATTAATCACTTGAACAGTTCCGGACAATGCTAAAATTCAGAGTGGGAAAAGTTACCGTTTTCCAATATACAAATGTTTCAAATTGCATGCGGTGGCATCGATTTTTGGTGTCTAATGTTTGGTTAAATAAATTGATGGATGAATGTTCTCATAATTTACCAATCAAGTAAATTTCAATGCTATTACAAAGCATTCTCATTTGAAAGAACTTGTACACTGATAAACAGGCAACTATCGATGCTCCATTTTAATATCTTTCTTGTAAGACATTAAACAAAGTATAATGGAACAAGTTGGGTTTCAAAATTAAACATTATTACCATTTTCACTATTACTACAATCTCAATGCAAACATACAAATCACGATAACAAACCTTTCAAACATGTATGATCTCAAGAAACAAGAGAGCAGATAACCATAAGTTGAGACCATATTGAAACGATATATAGTCAACCAACCAACCCAGATATTCGACTTCTCCACATTCGAGAATCAAGAAGCACCACACGGTGTAATCAAGTGATAAAATATCTTTCACAGAACAATCATTGAAGCCAGAATTTTAATAAACCCACGACATGTCAATTAACTTGAACGGAAAAAGAAGAAATAATATCATCAGAGAAATTTGTATACCAATACCCAACGGTGACAAAAGTAAAACTGAATTCCAATACCATCAAAATATTGCACAGGTGCTTTTTCAAGATATTTAGGCAACATTAACCAACTCGTACTCTATTAGAGAAAGATTGTTGTCCTCTTTGACCACAAAATTTGCTGGTTCTGTAACCTCAACACGGCCCCACTTGTCAACGCTAAGCCTCATAGACCCCTTGAACATGTCGATTTTTGCATTCCGAAGAATCACAGTATTACCAGGCTGCATCTGCTCAACTGCATTGCATTTTTAGATTTTCATCAACAAATAAATATATTATTATTATTTTTCTTTTGGCAAAATTCAAATCGCAGATTGAGGAAATAGGGGAGGGACAATATTTAAACCCTACACTAATGGTAAAGGCTAGGTAACAACTCTTCTAATGAGGGTTCTTTAACAAATAGATTTACACGAACATTTTTAAGGAAACATTCACTGCAAACTATACCATGAAAGAACTAATAATCAAAATACGTTGGTTAGATCATTACCATTTATTCACAAACATAAACATGCACACCCATGTTGGCGTGTGTAGATGAACGGGTAATGATCTACTTGGTGTAGCATAAAATTGACCGAAAGACCACCATAAGAACAGGTACCTCAGAAAATAAATTACTTCTTGAGCTCTAAGAAAAGAACATTAAAGTGAAACAAAAATTACAAGATCTAACAGATATAAGTAAGACATAATTATCTACAATGATTTCAAATGTTAAAATACAGTGCACAACTATGTTGCATAGACACGGCGAAACATGGAAACAGATACTAAGAAACAACATTTTCCAAAAAGGACACGGGAACATGTGGAGATGTGTAAATATTAAAAATATAAGGGCCAAGTTTTAAATTACAATACACACACACACACACACACACACACACACACACACACACACACACACACACACACACACACACACACACACACTTGCATACAAATATTTAAAAACTTATAATCAACTATTGCAAATTGCAATTAATTATTAAATAATGTAAATAATTAATGAAGAAGCAAAAAAAAAGGAATTTCGCTACTCAAATGTGTTTCTAATTTTCTCGATTTCGGAAACAGAAATGGTACACAAAGTGTCTGACACAAAACGCTTCCTAAATGCAGATACATTAAGAAATGAAGTGTTTAACACACACGTGTCAGACCAGCCGCCATTCTTTTTTATTAGCTTATACGTGGTTCCAATTGAAGTAATATCATAACATAGGGACCCGCAGATGAAATTCGCACTATATTGTAATGTTTCAACAGATCGTTGCCATGCAATCGTTGAACACGAATTATGCCATTAAATCCCCAAGAATGTAATTCATATGGCGAGCATTCATTTTGTCCAATAAAATACAGGGTTTTAGACAATCATATTCACAAATTTTGTTTCAGAAATAATTAATTAAAATTAAACAACAAACATATCGTGCCAAAGCACTAATTCAAAATTTTCTCATTTTTACATAGAATTCTCAAGCCCAGTAACAAACACAAACATTTCCAAAAAATTACCAAAAAACCCATAAATTAAGCTGCAGCCAGAGAAATACAACATTCAGTTTGTGTGTGTGCATAAGGGAGTAGTTGATAGATACCTTGTTCATTACGAGCGGTGAAGAGGATGGTCCCAGTTTCATCGCCGATGAGACACTCGGCGATTCTCGTACTCTGATTCTGGGGCCCACGAAACGTCGGATTCCTCGGCTTCTTGTTCAGAACGGTGTTGGAGCTCACTATTTTGACGGTGAGTGTGTGCCCAGTCGTGCCCGGCTTCAGATTCTCGACTTTCACGAACACCGGTTTCCGAAGCCCTGGCTTGTTCGCCGCGGAGGCGCCGCCCTGCTGCTGCGCTGTCGTCGCCGGAGCTTTGGTTGCCATGGAGAAACGCGGTTGCCTTAGGGGATTTTACTTTCGATCTCCGATTCTGAGACGAGGTCAAATCGACAAACCCTAACCCTAATTTTTCACGATTTCGGAAACTATGGTCGTTTGAGGTTTCAACTTTGATCCAGTAAACAGCAAGCGAAGACCAAACGGCGTCGTTTATACTCCGCAACAAAACGACGCCGTATAAGCAACTCCAAATTAATTTCCTGGGCCATAATTAAATATTTTCAGTCCAAATAAACCCAAAAAATCTTATGGTCCAACAAGCGCGTGAACAAACAACATCAACATATTCAAGTGGGCTAATTTTTTTAGGCCCAAAAGGCTTTTTATAATTTCCTTCACGTTTCACATTTTTCTATTTTTTGATTTTTTCTCTAATTGACTTTTATTTTCCTTTTATAGAAAATTAAAAAAAAAACATTTCAAATCTCGTAAATGCTACATCACGTGAAAAATATCGAATAGTTTAATGCCGTAGATCTGCATACAATTATATACACGTACAAATATAGATATGTGCTAGTGCACAACGAGTGCTTGCCGTGGACGTGTATAACGAGATTTTATCCGATAAAATTCATTATGTATAATATAAAACAAAACTATAACCGCGCGAGACGAATACGTACAAAATTTATCGTAATGGATAGGACATTCACTTATTTTATTAAATAGTAGCACTCAAATGAGATCAGGCGATGAAGAATTCAGATAATTCAACAGGTTTAGTGAGTCAGGAATCAAATAACTTGGTCTAAGTCGACTTATAAGGACTATTGATTTGTGTCTCTGCGGCGTGTCGATATAGAGATTTGGGATGGACCCATCAACATGTATATATATATATATATTCAATGCATAGTTATATGTATATATGCGTAACTCATTATTTATTACTCGGTGCATCTTCCACCCAATCTAGTATTTTTCTTACAGGCAGACTAATTAAAAAGAGTTTTGTTTTATGCTATGTTCGCCGTTCGGTGAACTTCATCGAATTATATTATATTATTGTTAGATATTGCAATTTAACCCTTGTAGTTTCTCCTTTATGTCCACGTGTATATTTTCTCTCTCTTAATTCTCTCATTCTCTTTCTAAAATTCAGGATGATTTATCTGTAATTCTTCTTAATTCTTCATAATTCTACAGTTATATACATTTAATAATGATATGGAATATTCCATATTCTTCGCTGCATCGGTAAAATAAATTATTATAAAATTTTAATTTAATCTGCATGGTGATTACGTAATATCCCCATATTACATACAAAATTTCGTACGTAACGACAGCCCATACCGCCTTACGTCAGAGTAACTGGCCCACAAATTTGGGCCATCCGAACAAAACGGAACTGCAGATCAGCACAGCCGAGGCGCGTG
This sequence comes from Erythranthe guttata, assembly GCF_000504015.1. The sequence goes on from NW_012192922.1 coordinate 2,603,227, forward strand.
GGTTCAGTCTCAGTGGAGAGCGTGGCGTTGTTAACTAAAAACAATAATAATAATAATAATAATAATAAGGATAAATTCACTTTTTCCCCTTGTACTTTAACTCATCGCTTTTGTCCCCTTCTACTATAGATTGCATCGATCTGTCCCCCTGCACTTGAAATTTTGAATCAATGTGACCTTATTGTAAGTTGTCAGACATATAATACGATCTAAACTCTGAAATTGCAAAAACGCGACCCCTTTCAGTTTAAATAATTATTAAAAAACAAAAAAAGAGAATAACATTAATATAAAAAAATCAAGACAATGAGAAAGCATAGTCCACGACGGTACCATAATTTTTTTTAATATTTTTTAATAATTATTTAAACTGGGAGGGGTGGTTTTTTTGTAATATTTAGACTTAGATCAAACGGTGTTATGGTCAAATGTCTGAAACTAGCGGTGGTAACCACATTGAGATAATTTTCAAGTACACGGGGGCAAATCGATTCAATCGAAAGTAGAAGGGATAGTGGAATTTACACTAATAATAATAATTTAAAAGGAAAATATTAAATTAAATTACATATTTTATGGGTGGTAAAAAGTGACGAACATTTTACACCCAAAAGCGCGCACCACCGCCAGGGCCGATCCCACGTCATTGACTTTTGTCTTTTTACTTTATATAAATGAATCCACGTCACGCGCCTGGTCCCACTGCGTAAACACCCACCGCAAAATCCGCGGTATTTGTCTGTTGACCTGACACGTGTACACAAACGTTGTCTCATACGGTGGTGATACTCTACTAGTACTGACTGTAGTACATTGTACATTGTTCCTCGTACGCCTCAGTACATACAGGGAGTATATTTTTCTCTTTTTTCTTTTTTCACCCCATTTTAAGGAAGAAAAAAGGATTTGCTCTGTTTAATTTATTATTATTATTATTAATTATTTTTAATTATTATTCTCATAGAAGTCAAAAAGCTGTATTAAATGTATTGTTGAAAACTGAACGTGAGTAGCACGTGCTGCAATTTATTGGGATTTAGGCAATAATAAAAGTAATTACAAATTTACAATATGAGATTAAATTTGAATATTTTGACAATTAAAAAAAAAATCCTTGTAATCTAATTACTGATTATGGTAACTAGGTGGGGTGGGGGTGGGTTGGTTTTGAAATGACATATTTGGCCTTGTGCCTATTTATGCATTTCATCCTAAATTATATTTCAATGCATTTTACAATGAATATTTATATGAAAACTTTGAATTCTTGTGTACCATAATAGAGCTAATTACTTATAAGATTTTCTAGATACTTTTAAAATTGTGTAAAATTAAAAATTAAATATAAATACGACAAATTATAATTTCATTACGTTATTAAGTTATCGAGTATTTTTAAGATCATGACGTACACTTTCATAATTGTCTAACGGTCTGATCTAATATAGTAAAAAAAATTCAGACAACGATGAACGACAAAAAATAACTTTGTCCGTACGGTAATTATTACGTTATCGAATATTTCTGATATTTTGAAACCACGATTATCTATATAATGATTAGCCGACCATGCTCGCAACATAACAACAAATCCAGACGCCCAAAGTTGTACGTTTCGCACGAACTCGATACGTAGACGACAAAATTCACCTTTCGAACGATCAGTTTAAATTTTGAACACGTTGCGACACGCCGTTTTTTTTTAATTAAATTATCAAATAAGTTGAGTATATATATACACTTTAATGATTCCAAACATTCTAAGTTGTATATATAGTACACCAATATCTATCACTAGCTATATATAACCTATTGAACTATATATATAGTACTTGCAAACTTTCTATAGAACATATTGTTCAATTTTCTTTTACAATGTAAACATATATTTAATATATCAATTATACCCTCGAAGAATTAAATATAAAAAATACAAATAATAGTTGGTGGTTGCACCTAATTAAAACTTGGCATGTTCACTACTTCCATTTTCCATTGAAGCTCTATCCTCACAAATATTAAAATAATAAAAATAAGAGATAAAGGGCAAAAATGGAATTAAAAAAAAAACAAAAAACAAAAAGCACCTCCTAAAAATATTATGGAACACAACACTTAATATACAATACGACAATTCGCCATGCAAAGTCATTACAACAATCTTCCCACGTATCTCCTAAACCCTAATCTCCTTCGCCACGCTACCACCACCACCACCAC
>NW_012192922.1:2605709-2732671 GCF_000504015.1 Erythranthe guttata
CTGAACTGCCATCGTTTCAGCCGCCTGGCTGTCAGAGCCGTCTACGGACTGAACTACTTCTTCTACTACTACAACCAGCTCCGCCGCCCGGCGTGGGGAGCTACGGGCGGCGGGTATAACACCATGCAGCCGTTCCGACCCATCACCACCACCACCACGTCCACGATGCTCCAACTCCGCCCCGAGTCTTGCCAGGAAATCATCGACATGTATAACAATATGCAGGGACTGTCACCCGATAATGGCGGCGGCGGCGGCGGAAGTAGGGCGGAGTCGGTGTCGGACTCATCATCTGACGTCATTGACATGTCATCATCCGAGCCGCAAAGAGGCCTCAACGTGGATCTTAACCTCCCTCCTCCACCAGAAAATTAATTAATATCCGCCGCCGTTATTAAATATATTAATTAATTAATATAATATTTCAATATTTGTTATTTAAAAAAAAAAAAAACAAAAAAAAAAAAACAGTGTGGTAACGGTTCAGGGTTCAGGCGAGCAGATATAGTTAAGGTATGAATGTGTGGCTGTTGTTTATTACTACTGCAATGTAATGTAATGTAATTTCCTGTTGTTTTATTACCTTTTTATTATTAATAAAATATATAAAAAGTATTATTATTATTATTATATATCTTTTTATTTTTTGTTAATATTACGGTTTAATTACTTTTTTTAATTTCATCCAAAGCGGCGGCCACGGTTTTGGCGCGTGTGGTCCATTGCCCACCCACCATTGAAACCGGCATTAATAGTATAATTAATATGCAATATAGTAAGTAATTTCATGAGAGATTATAGTAATTATTAATATTAATAAATGTAAATTTTTCATAAAAGACAAAAAGCATTAATAAATGTAATTTAAAGGTTGCATGAGAGTTAACAATGGACAATTAATGGTGGACGTGTTGTGAGAATCTAAATTAGATTTAACTAATTTGGGCTTTTTCTAATTTAATTAGGCCGAAAAAGAACGGGCTTGTGGGCCCACAACTAGAATCTAAAATACACATAACTTGAGACGGGCCTTAATTCGGGCTTTTTTGATTTTAATTAGGTCGAAAAAGAACGGGCTTTTTGGTTTCCGGCCCACAAATACAATCTAAAATAAATTAAAGTTGAGACGGGCCTTAATTTGGGCTTTTGTTTTATTTAAATAAGCCGAAAAGGAACGGGCTTGTTGGCCCACAAATAGTATCTTAAATAAAGTAAACCTGATACGGGCCTTAATTTGGGCTTTTTCTTTTTATTTAATTAGGTCGAAAAAGAAAGGGCTTGTCGGCCCACAAATAGTACACTCTACTTTACTACTATTAATGTTTAATAAATAATTTAAGAACTAATTACATAAATTATATTACTGTAAAATTAAATCTGTTGATTAATATTGTTTTTTTCAATAATTAACATTAGAAAAAGATTAATGAAACCAAATTAAGTAAAGTTAATTAAAGAAAAATTATATGTGAGATCTGTATGTATTAATCATATCCAGTCCACGTCATACATCGGGTCCCGTAACACTAGATAGTAGATAGTCTTCATCCTTATCCTCTTTCAGGATTTCCTCTATTTCCAGATCATGTTTTGCAATTACCACTATTTTTTAGATATTTCTAGAATCGAATTTACTTTTTTAATCTATTTCAAGTTATTTTCTGTGCAAGTGAATAAATATTAGAGAAAAATCTACTTACTTATTAAACAAAATTGAGAAGCAAGTAATAAATTCTATAATTTCCAATTTTCCACATTTAATTTTAAATGGAGTAAATAAATGTAATTAGGGTAAATTATGGTCATCCCTAAAGTAAGATCAAATTAAAAAAAAATATTATGTTTGAGTAATTTCAACCACTCATCAGTTATGAATCTTCTTAATTACGCATTCAGCCTTATGGTGTCAAATTCAACAGATTCTTCTACATTCCGTGGAATATTCTTTAGTTTGTACTCGTTTTGCAAAAAATGCAGTTTCTGACATATCACAATCTGATATTTACAAGCCAAAAGACACATCTTATGACCATCTTGTTTCGAATGTGGAGCTCGAATGGATTAAAACGGATACAAAAACTTGATATGCCTAATTGGGTTAACCCAATGAGCCTACAATTTCTTAACCTAATGGGTCACGAGCCAAATATTGAAGACCACTACCACCGAGGCTCAATCACCTTCAAGTAAGGTTGGGCCTCGACAATCTCAATTAAGGTATAAATAAATGTTTGAACTCATTTATTAAGGTACGTCCTATTATCTGAGCAATACTACAACATGTATTCTCTGGACCATTTCAATTATCCGCACGTCTGACTTGAGCGTCGGAGGGGTTTCCGCCGGATCAACCTCCGGCTTAGTTTACGTGGTCTATAATCGCAGGTATCTCAAGGTCATCGATCAAGCTCGTGAATCAATGATCTATTTTGCTCCTCCAGCTCATCTTACTTCAACTCTCTAAGGTGATCTAACTTTAGCATCATCAAACCTGAAGAATATTCCACGGAATCTAGAATATTGTGTTAGATGATTCATAGTTGAGTGTGCGATTGTAACTACCCAAACAATAAATTTTTCGTAATTTAACTTTACTTCAGAGGTGAAAACGTAAATTACCAATACAATTAAAAATAAAAATTCGAGTGGAATTAGAAATAAGCAACTTGGAAAGTGGTAGATATTTCATCACCAACCCTTTCTATATATACACCATCTTCTTTACTATCACTCTATATATAATTTGAAAACAAAAAAGAAAAGCAAAAAGAAAAAAGGTTGAAAAAAATGGTGCTTTTGGATCATTTGTGGGATGACGTGGTGGCCGGACCTCAGCCGGAGCGTGGCCTCAAACATCTTAAGAAGGTCTACACCCAGCCCTTGAACATCAAAGGTATACATACATACATATACGTCGTCGTTTTTGTTTTATTTTAATTTAATACTATGATTAATTCATCACGACGATGCAAAACTCAGCCAAAACACACACACACACATGTTATGGTGTGTGTTTTATTTTATATATTTATGTTAATATTTTATATATATATATAGGATTGTTGGATGTTGGAGAGGGTAGTAGCAAGTTCCAGAAGTCTCTGTCGATGCCGTCGAGCCCAGTGACGCCGGGAACGCCGACTACGCCGTCGCCTACGGCGGCGGCGCGTAAGGATAACGTGTGGCGGAGCGTGTTCCACCCCGGGAGCAACCTCGCCACCAAGACCATCGGAACTGACTACTTCGACAAACCGCAGCCCAACTCCCCCACTGTTTATGACTGGTATATATATATATATATAGACATACTAATTAATTGTACTTATCGGTTATAATTAAAATTAATTATAACTTTATTATTTATTAATTAATTTATTTTTGGCAGGCTTTACAGTGGAGATACGAGGAGCAAACATCAGTGAAGATTTGGAGTCACCGGTGCTGCATGTAAATATTGAAGTCGAGCAATATATAATATATATATATTATGTGTGTGTGTGTGTGTTTCTGTATATGTATATAGGTTGGGGTTCTGATTTCCTGCGTTAATTATGATGTGATTAGTGAAGTTGTTTTGAGCTAATCGAGTATTTAAGTTTTGTATTAACTATTAAGCAAATCAAGAGAACAACACCGTTTAGTGGTGCACTGCGTTTTTCTTACCGTGTAGATCGGACTTCTCCGATCAATTTATGTATGTGCAGTAATAAAATAAGTTTGACCTCATCAATTTTCCTTTTCTTCTTATTTATTTATTTATTTTTTTTTCCCCAGTTTTTATGCTTATCTTGCCAATTATTAAACAACTTTATAATCATTTATTAATTTTCCCCACAAAAAGAAATAATAAAAAAAAGTCACTGCACAAATGGACAACCTTTTAAACTTATCTTATACTATATAGTCCCCACCACCATCTCAATTACATATGTAGGAAAATAAAAATAAAAACATTTAAGGACAGTAAATTTCATTACAGTACAATTGGTTTTTATGTAATTTTTTAACTTCAAAAAAACCACTCAACTGGAACAAAAATATACAAGTAAATCTACTGTTGTGTAGTTTTATCAAGAAACCTCAGAAGGGATATAGCTTCTTCCTGCATATAGTTCTTCTCCCACTCAATTTCCTTCGCCTCCGTTCTCCTTTCGTCGGTATGCTAAGACCTTCGAGAAAGAAAATTCATAGTGCATTACAGTACGAAAAATGAAAACGAAAAAAACGAGACATGTTGCTTGCATGTCGATAATTAATTAATTAATTACAGGTAATGTCGTACCAGATTTCGCTGCGTAAACTTTGTATTGATTTCGTCCAAGGTTTGATCGTCGTTCAGCAGCTGCAACTCATTATTGTGGCAAGGATTTAAGACCGAAGATCCCTTTGGACGATGATAATCTTTTATTACAAGCATCTCGATTTCACTAGCTTCAACCGATGTCTGCATTGCGATATACTGCACGAGATACGGTTTTTGTTGAAAAGAATATCTTCACAATTTTGTGTCTAGCGTTCGTTCTTAATTGACAAACGGAAGATGACGAATTATATATATATACCTGGCATAAGTGTCTAACTGATGATGTGTGGCTACAGCATAGGTAAGGCCGCTTCAAGTTCGGTATCTTCTCGTGCAACGAAACGAGCATCAGACTAATTTTAAACTGAAACGAAGAAACATAAACCCCTGTATAAGTTCCCATCGACGGCAAAAAGAAAAATAGAAATCCGGCTCTAATAATAATAATAATAATAATAATAATAATAATAATGACACCTCAGCATCTTCATGTAAAGATCGGAGATGATTGACAAACTTAGAGAGGCGATTAGGCTTGGAAAGCCTTCCATTTGCCCAGTTAAGGCCACCATGACGGGTATTGCTCCTTGCGCCACCTCTTCCCCAGCCGAGAATTTTTCTGCTGTGGACAAGTGCAGCGGATGCACCTAGTGACTCTTTGTCCTTGTCTGAATCTTCATCTTCATCATTGTTATTACAACCTTCGTCTGCATTGGCTTGTGGTGAAGGCTGTGAAGTGAGAGATACACGAGATCTTTTGTACTTTCTTAATTTGACTAGTTCGGGGGAGTGCTCTTCAGACGAAGAAGAGTCCTTGCTGTTGTCATCTTGACCGTTTGTTCCATCTTCTTCTTCTTCATCGTCATCTGATATGTGGTGTTCGACGACGCGCTGGTTTCTCCGACCTCTCAAATTACGATTGTGCCCCTGTCTTCTGTCTGATGTGGTGGCTGCTGCAGCTGCAGCTTTGGCCGATGGACGTTTTTTACCGAGTGCTTCTGCTTGTCGACGAAAGGTCTGGGCAATTGAATCTTGGATCTGTTTTAAAAACACACAAAAATTAGGCGTATGGAATTAATTTTATTTTTTCTCTAATAACACCGAACAGAAATTTCCGGGTCGGAATCGGCGGAATTCGGAAATTCCAAATATTTAGTCATCTATTATACAAAATATATAATAATATTGATAGTATAAGTGTAATTTTCGTAATATAATCGGAATTTTAGGAAATTAAAATCGGATCGGAAATCATAGTATAATATGTAAATTTCAATTCCGTTAAAAAAAACAGAAAAAATGGAATCGAAATTTTCAGACTTTTCGGAATTCGGAACGAAAAATATTGTTAAAAAATCAGAAAATTCGGTTTGAAATCGGTGGAATCTGGAATTTCCTCTCCAATTTCCACCCCTACCCCCAACCTATCGAAATTTGCCAAAAATAGCCAACTCCACTCTAACCTAACTAAAAATGGAGTTTTAACTGAAAGCAAATGAGAGCTTAGAACAAGAGAAACCAAGCACTATATATTCCACATTGAAGCCCATTTGAGGTATATAATATATACCTGCTTATTGCGAGCTTTCTCCTCTTCATGGAAAGCCGATTCCTGCAGTGACAAACGGGCATGTTTAGTAACGAAGCAGCACAAATCTTATATTAACCGATAAGAAAAAAGAAGGTATTTTCTGAACTATTATTACCTCTTCCTCGTACTTATCAATGTCTGGATACAGAGCAGAAATCAGGGCATCATAGTTTGGATCATCTCTTAACGAACGACGGCTAGCACAATGTGTACGGCAAGCAGGACATTCATTGTTTCTGCAAATCGAGATCGGCGTTTAAAATGTGATTAAATGTGAGCTATTTTTGTAATAGCCATAGTTAATGGATAAGAGGCACAGATTAGTAGTACCCTAGGCGCATGGATTTATCAATGCACTCTCTGCAGAAGCGATGTAAGCATTCCATGACTGTTCTTGTCTTTCTAATTATGCCTGTGCACGGAAAATTTGAAACAATGGTACATTACAGAACTGTCGCGATCAGAACTGCATAATATGCTTTAATAATATCTTCACTTGTAGTTTGCTAAAGTAGGAATTGGTTCAGCCAAATTATGTGTGAATGATTGAACTGGATTTAAAGAACTATATAAACTACTATTTTTGCTTACAGGCAGTCGAATAAAGGAAAGTGCTGCAGCAAGACAAACACGAGTTAGAAAGAAAAAGTACCTAAACATATTGGACATTGAACGTCCTTGCGTATTTCAGACAACTTCACGGAGATAAATCTGAAATTGAATAAACTGTTAGAGCACTGCATACAAGTGACATGTGCAAATGAGGCCAAACTATATGCACTGCCCACCTAAGCGAATGCTCAATGAACCGGGATTGCAGTTCGAAATGCAGTTAAAACACAAAAAGCAAACCTTTGAAAACTGAAACCCCGAAAAAATTTTGATTGCTCACAAAACTGAATATTCCCAAATTTTGAGCCTCCTACGAACTTCTATCACAGATTGTATCTTCTTGTTAAACCCCTATCTCCACTCCCTAAGACTACAGACACATGAACTTCTCATTCCAGATCCCTCGATCTATAATTACCAAATTGTGGCCAAACCCCACCGAGAAACTTTTTCCTTGAATGCATAATCGGCTAAGTATTCCAATCTGCTTTCCTACTTTGAATCGATCATATTCTGCCAAACTACAAGTCTATGAGGATATGCTTCCAACAATAACTTTCACTAAAAAAAACTATTGGGCAGGAATCAATAATATTTCATCAAAGATGTACGAGTACCAAAAACTACATCGAAGCCTATTTTAACTAGATGACTATGAATGTCGTATACAGTAAAGAACACCGCATACTAATTCCAACAGCATGAACATTGCAAGAAAACAACTATCTAATCATCAAATCCAATTTGCAATCCCTCGAATCTTAATCCACAGACAGAAACCATAATGCTCAGTCAACAAGGCAGCAGTACAGTTCCCGAGTAACATCCTCGAAACTCAATCAACAAATACATAGGGTATAATGCAGGGTCACCTGTAAGCAGATCACATGCATGATTTTAACATGCAAATATCAAGTAATCAAAAGTAAAACGACAAATAAATCGCTAAGATCCAAAAGCGAGGTCCATCCGCCTTAAAAAATCGATCAAACAACACTCTGAATTTTCAATCCCTAGAGGATCTAAACTTGAATAAAGCAAAATAATCAAGCCCAAATCTCCTTTCCGGTGAATCTTATGTAAACAACTTGCATCAGCTAAAACCGCCCGATTTATAAATAGAATAAATTAAAAATTCAAATGAGTATTAACACGGTCAAATCAGACATGTGTGCTTGGGTTTCATACGTGAGCGTATGCGAACATGTATCAGTATAAAACATATATGCATAAAGAGATAAGAAAATATTACTCGTCCTTTTCTCCATCGCTGGAGTAAGAGGTCTCGTCGGAATCTGAAAAATCAAACACAAAAACAAAACAACAAAATAAATTCAGAGGGAGAAAAAAAAATTGCTGACTGAAAATCGAATTCAGCGTAGCCAAGGAGAATGCATGCCCGCAGACGTGGGAATGTGTGTACATATATAAAGCAAGTACCGGAGGCGTTTTCATGCTGCTCGTGGTTACGATTATCGCCGCCTTGGAGCGAATCATCGGCTTTATCTACCTCGAGCGGCGGTGGCGGTGGCGGTGGAGAAGACGGCGGAGTGGGGGTTTCTCGGGGGCGCTTTTGGACAGGCATTAAGTGGCGGAGGTGTGAGTAGGAGCTAGGGCGTCGGTCGGTGGCAGCGGCGGTGGTGGAGGAGGTGGCGGTGGTGGAGAGAACGCAGTCAATGAAGAAATCGCGTAGAATTGTTCTGGTTTTTTTTTGTAGAAAATAGAATGTAAAGAGTATTTCTTTTGTACCTGTGTGAATTGGGGTTCATTCGTCTCCTGTTTTCTTCTCTACGGTTTTCTACAATTTCACTCAAAAGTGTTAAAAAAATTCATCACCTATAAAAAAATGAAACAGTTTTAAAAAGCCATCGTTGGCGATTTTTCAACTCATAAAATTCAATTTGTTAACGTTAATATGGTTCTATTTTTCATGCTTCACCAAACTTTCCTGTGATAAATTTATAGTAATAAATTAATTAGTTATGAAAAAAATATAGAGAAAAATTAATTATGATCCTTGCCTAGCTAAAAATAAACAAATATATCAAATTATTAAATATATTTTGTATTAATACAAGTAACAATGATAATATAAAATAAATATTTTTTAAGGGCTAATATATGGGCTTTTAGGTGGGATATGATATTAATTGGGCCTAGACTCATTAGATTCGCAATTGGGCTGAAATAGTTCCTCTTTTATTAATAAGCAGACTTTTATTAGATTGCCAATTGGGCTGAAATAAGCAGTTCAGACAATTTCTTACATTCGTTGGGAGAGAGCTACTTCATAATTGATTCACAAACACCACACAAGAGTAAAAAAATACAAGATCGAAAGAATCACTCAAGAAAACTTGGTTTTCTTGCTCAAGCAACAATCTCTCTCTCTCTCTCTCTCTCTCTCTCTCTCTCTCTCTCTCTCTCTCTCTCTCTCTGAATTAGCTAGATGAGTCATCAATATGTTAATGCTTTCGTTGGTGTGTCCACCGCCGCGGCTGGTAAAACTGTCTCACACGGGCGAGATACCACTTGCTCCATTCATCATACTCCACGTCAACACGAGTTAGTCAGAGGGACTTGTTATCTTCTACACTCTCGAGTGCACAAACGTAACTTCTTAGTTGACCAGCTTCCGCTCTTCTCTTGCCACGTGGACTAGCAGTTTCTAGGAACAAGTGTTCCTATAAATCATATCCCCTATAAAAATCTCTTATGTATGTCTTTTACCTAATTTCATTTTCTTTAGAAGAAAATACTACACAAAAAATATACAACACTCATAATATATAATTAATTTATGATTTTTTTAATTAGTTTATTATTTATGATATAATAATAATGTGAATGTGAGAACACATAGACACGCACATGCTCCCACTGGTCCATTTTAGATCTTTTGGAATTATTTGAGTGTCCTAATTATTTAAATTATTACAATAAAAAGCAGTCGACAATTTTCTGGTAAAAGTTAAAAGTAAATAGGCTTCTTTGCATGGGCTGTACCTGGAATATATTTCCTGTCTTTAAATACGTGAAACCATCATATTATCATATATATATATATATATATATTCAATTATTGAATCTTACTTTTTTTTAGTAGCCTGTAATTCATAATTAACTAATTTGGAATTTCGTTTTTAATAAGTCTTCATGCATATATGTATAATAATTACCAGTCCGCCGCCGCTACAGTACCATATAATATATTATATATTCATTACAATTTAAATTATGCAGTGGAATCATATTTTAATGAAAGAACAAGAAGTGGGATTTGCTTTAGTTAATTAGGGGGAGATACATTTATTTATATATATCTATCTGTATATCTCGCTCCAACAAAAAAGAATGTGTGTGTATTAGTGCGTGTCACTGTATAGAGATATATACATACACACTTATATACATACATACATACATACAGCAAGTTGTTTTTGGTTATTATATATACTTTCTTGAAGTTGTAAAGCTTCATATCTGTCATATGCAGCACACCTTTACTTAATTCTGTGTCCTCTTATTCCACTAAGAAATATATATATATATATGAGAGAGAGAGAGAATTATTTACATTCTCTCTCTATTTTTTCTTAAGCTTATATTCTTACTTAGCTCACACTTCCAGGCTAGTTTATATAATTAGTACATTGAACTGAAATGTTAAATGTAATTTGCACTTTACTAATAATGTTTTGACTTATAAGAATTGGATTTTGACCATTTTCTAGTTCGATTCTGGCAAAATACAAAATAGAAAAATTGTAGTCATTTATGTTAGCTTTCTAAATCATCCTGAGTCAGCAAATTTGAGTGTTGGATAACAAAGTTATACATGAATGAGTTACATTATCTTGAATAAAGATGAACTAAATTAAAACTAAAATTGTGATTAATTAATCCTATCATCGTAATTATAAACAAGTTATATATACATAACAATTATAATTTGAAAATCATGAGTGAATACATATAAAATTATTGACTTTTAACGTAATCCAACGGTCATTGATATATCACTCATCACCTTCCGTCTCATGGAGGAAGGGGGTTCCGCCTATGCTATATGGACGTACGAATTACACTTAATTAAACGCTCTATAAATTAGTACAGTCGGGACTAACCAATTATTCGATTAATTTAGCAAAATATTAATTTAACGCTCAGACGTGCAATTACGAGTCCTTTGTGTGTGAAACAAGAATTAGGAAAATAACAAGAACCCTGCAAGAAAATGTCGTCCACTGTTCATTCATGTCCACAACACCAGGTTTACAATCTCTCTCTCTCTCTCTCTCTCTCTCTCTCTCTCTCTAAATTATTAAAGTACACACACAAACACGACCCCATGCATGTTTTTTTTTTCTTCCTTATTTTGTTTCTTAGCTTTTGTCATGGGGAATCTCCCTCCCTCTCTTTCCGCGCTCTCCAAAATCATTTTTAGCCCTAAAAATTAATATCCACCATTTTTTCTTCTTCTTTCTGATCAGATCGAAGCACCACCTTATTAATTAATTAATCTATGGCTTCATCATCTTCAACGAACAACAAATCCAACGGCCAAGATCCACTCAACTGCCCACGCTGCAATTCCACCAACACCAAATTCTGCTACTACAACAACTACAGCTTATCTCAGCCGCGCCACTTCTGCAAATCCTGCAAGCGCTACTGGACCCGCGGCGGAACCCTACGTAACGTCCCCGTCGGCGGCGGATTCAGGCGGAACAAGAGGCTCCTCGTCGTCAAGAGACCTCCGCCGCCGCCGCCCTCCTCCTCCGCCGCCGTTAATCCTATGTTGTTTTACAGCCAGCTTCCATTTTCAGGGTTTAGCAGCAGCACAGCTAGGGTTTGCTCCACCGACGAACAAGATGATCGGACGGCTCAGATGAATGGATTTGGATTAGGGTTTTCATCTGGGCTACTTGTGGGCGGTGGTGATGAACAGTGTCATAATTACGAAAATAGCCCTGTGTTTTTAGGATCTTCTTCGAGCTTTGCTCCCGGTTCAACAATGGCGTCTTTGCTTGCTTCCGGTCTTCACCACCAAAACGGGTTTCCGGGTTTGATGCCTTATGAGGATATTCAAAACCCGGGTTGGAAAGAAGTGGGTACAGAAAATGAAAACGGGTCGGGTAGAAATAATAACCCGAACCCGGTTCATGATGAACAGATTAATAACGACTTCTCTAACTGGTTCGATTCTTAATTATTTTTTTTTTTTTGAAAAATCCCTAATTAAATAAAAAAAAATATGGGTTTTATATAAGTATTTTTGGGGTCTTTCATTTTCTGGGGGATAAATAAAGCTTAAAGCGTTTTTCTTAGGGTTTTTTTTTTTTCTTTTTTAAATAAAGTTGGGAAAAAAGAAAATTATTAATTCAAAAATTCAGCTTTGCTTATTGTTTTTGAATTGTAAGGCTGGACTGCATTATCCCATTTTGCGTTACGAGGAACCTCGGATCCTTCTTCGTCTCATCGGACCAGATTTTGTGAACAACAACGTTGTCCGAAAGGTAATTAAGTAGCTCAAGAATTTTGGTGATATATATATTGGTTTATACGATTTCGATGTGTATTTGTGTATGGAGTTTATATTTATATATAGATCGATGATTCATTTATTTTTATTTATTTTTTTCAAAATATTTTGAGATTTGAGTTGATGGAATAATGTTAAATGTTATATTTAACGCAAGCTTTTTTTATATGTTTGTATGAAAAAACATGAATAATAAAGTGAAATTTGCTTGTATATTAGTGAATACATTTGTCATGAACACTGTAGCAATCATATCATAATTAAAAGAAAATAATCTTAATCCAATGTGAAAATTTGGGTTGAAATTTAAACGAGGCTTATTCAGACGATCTAATATAATAGTCAAACGAGCGTAAACGGACTTTTTATTACCTATTTTGAATCAAATATATCGAGTAGTTTAATTTGATTTTCGGACAATCGTGTGTCGATTGATGACCAATTGTTATAACATAAGATTTAATTTCCTATATTGTGTTTTTAATTAGGACAAGTAACAAAAAATACATACCTTATGATCATTTGACTGAATTGACCTCTAATCATTAAAAGTCAATTTATATACTTAGATCAATAAAATCGTGTGCAAATGCTTCTTTGATTAAAAAAAAAAAAAAAACAAGAAAAACAAGAAAAACAAAAAAACAAAAAAAATAACAATCCTTCTTCATTCAATCACTAGTCATTACATATAGTTCATATATAAATATATAATTCAAACATGTAAATTGTAAATAAACATATGTTTATTACAATTTAATGGAGAATCCTTTTATTTGGAGGCAGATATCTAATTAATCATTACTATTTCTACATTACAAATAATTCTACATGAATTTTCTGCCTTTTATTTTTGTTGTAATTTATGCATGGAAAGAAAAATAATCACTGAGAAGGATTATACATATTGAACCCATGATAGTTATCAGACATTTGGTTTCGACCAATGGAAGACGCCGCCAGATCAGCGCCCTGCGCGGCTGAATAGCTGGAGGAGGCGCCGCCTGTGTTGAGTAAGCTTTGATTCCAAAAACCCAGATTCCTCTGCGGAATCAAATTCTGATTCTGAGCCATAAAATTGGCCGGCGGTTGAAACTGATGCACCGTCGCCGGCTGAGGTTTCACCGGTGGAAGATTCATCCCCTGCAGCATTGTCATATTCCCACCAAATTGGTTGCCTCCACCGCCGTAATTCGCCGGCGGCGCGGCCCCTTGATTGATTCCGGCGAAGAAAGAACCACCCGCCGGGGGAACAACCTGAGGAAAAGGCCTCGACGGCTGGCCGGCGGCAACATTTTGGCGCACCGGCGCATACCCTCGATTTCCTGCATTTCTGGGGCGCTTGTTGTTTTTGCGGCGGCCGCCGCCGACGGGGACGTTCCTTAGGGTTCCGCCGTGAGTCCAGTACCTCCGGCAAGCCTTGCAGAAGTAGCGGGGCTGGGCGAGGCTGTAGTTGTTGTAGTAGCAGAACTTGGTGTTGGACGAATCACAGCGGGGGCACTTCTGGTGGGGCGGAGGCGGAGGCGGCGGTGGTGGTGGGGGAGGGGGTTGATTCTCCGGCGCGTTCATTGCTGGAGGAGGAGGAGGCGGCGGCTGCTGCTGTTGGTCCATTTTGGTTCATTTTCTGAATGGTCCTTTCGGGGGTATTTATAGTGCTGGACAAGGGATTGTGGTTTAAAGGGATTCGAGTGTAGAAGCTTTAACTGCTTTGCGGGCGAGGTTGCGATAATTCAACGATGGAGATATATATGTAATCCGGACTTTGTTTGTCTTGATTATAAATCTGGATTATCGAAACCTGCAATTATGTCACGAAATTTAATAACTTAAATCTTTATTGCAATCTATGTCGAAAATCACGAAATCTGCACGGATTTTTAGTCCTAATAATGGTAATTCAGATAGATGTTCCAATTTAATCTCTGCACATCACTTCATCATTAAGATTTTCTTAAAATATATATATTTTTCAAACATTAAAAAGAAATACCGAGGCAATGCGAAATCATAAAAGCGCCATTCCATTTTTGAGTACTTACCACCATTACGCCTACACAAAACAGGAATACCTCCATTCTCTACGAGAGGATCGAAAAACATTATCCCTTCAACTCGGTATAGCAACTCAGTCCTAAATATTTTCGCATTCTGCCAAAATAGATTTTTAAAAATGATTAAAGTAATATAATTGGACATGTACAGAAATTAAAAAAAAATGAAAAGAAAATGTGATTAACCAAAATACCTGATTCTGATTCATGGGAATATTAACTACAATATCCGGTCGATGCTTAAAAATTTGAGAACCAGCAATTATACTTTCATTGTCCACATTTGATGCAAGTATAATAATAATTCTCCTGAATTTGACACCGAAACTCTCACTTTCATCCGAAGTGCCCTTATCAAGAATTTCGAGCAGGCTCTGATAAAGCACATCGTCAGCAAATTCAAAAAATTGGAAACCGGAATTTCTGAAATTGGAATTAAAAAACTTGTTTGAAAATTGGAAATTCCGAATCAGATAGTCAGTCACACAAAATATAAAGTACATAATTGATAGTATTAAGTATTATTTTCGGAATTTCTTTTTGGAATTTCCGGAATTATTTTCAGAAAATAAAATCGGAATCTCATATACATCACAATTTTGATTAAAAAAAAATCGGAAAAATCGGAACTCGGAATGAAAAATTTATTCCAAAATGGGACAAATTCGGATGGGAATCGACGGAAATAGAAAATTCCGTTCCAATTTACACCCCTAAACATAAGATACAAGAAAATCAACTCTATAAGCTAAATCAAATAAATGTATTGTACCTCTTCAGTTACAGGTATCAGTAGTGGGTATGTTTCAGAAAATCGGGACATCGTTGACAGGTCATTTGCGAGCATCAGATACTAAACTTCCGCCACATTCTAACAAACGTAAGCATTCACTCCGTAAGTTGAATATCCGACAAACTGCCTCCACCCTCATCCTTAAGAAGCGTATCTAAATTAAACACATCTTCGGTAGCAACTCTATTTTTTTTTTATGATATTACCAAAAAAAAAACTTAAAGATGAGAAAATGGAAACTGATGGTGTTTTCTGCAATCAGAATCATGCCTGAAGATGCAATTATTTACATCTTTCCATCTACCTTAAACTGGTATCACGACGAAATCTAACCTATGATGGATTCAATTAATTATACTATTTTTTTTTTATTTTTTTTTTTGAAGAAGATTCATCGTAAATAACTAGGAATTAAATAGAATAGACTTCTTATTTCTCTTGAAAAAGCAACAATATCTTTGCCCTCGACAACAACATTGATCTTTCACATGAAGCACAAACCAGTACAACGACGACTTACATTTAGTCCTGTTGCCTTGCGAGATAAAATATTTCTCCATAAATATCTCTTAACTGCAGCCCTGTGATTGCGGTCTCCACGACAAGAATTTTATCAACTGAATCTAACAGATCAGCACCTAAGATTTTTCCCGCCTACAAATTCCATTTAAAAAATTAATAGTTACAAGCAACCAACCATCAACTTTGTAAACCAATGGGGGCAAAAAAACATGTACATTATGGTGTTTTAGGAAATTATGTATGTACAGTTTGTCGTAAGATCAATCGAATTAGAGCACGTCACAAGCCTTGTCAATTTTATCGAGTAGAATAACTGAATAAGGACGTTTTTATCACAATCTCAGTCAGTTTATTCCAAAATTCCCATCGTATACTCTTTGACCTGAAAGAAAAATTCCAAAATCAAGAGAGAGATCGATACAAAAAGAGGTTTAAATAATACAAATCGAAAGAGTTAAAAGAATCTATGCACTACCAATGACGTGCAACAGCCTTTGCAATCTCCGTTTACCAACAACAGAAGGCCCCAAAAGAATAAACAAACCCCTAGGGCACGTAGTGTTAGTCGTTTTCTCGGAAGCCATAGTTTATAAATTTCATTACTCACACACATTCGATTAACCACCCTCTAGTTTGTCATATAAATGGCCTTATTAAGATGGTTTAACAGTTGAAAGAATCTGCGTGAGCGGGATATCAGTCAGCATGCTCAGCACCTACACATATTCATGTAGATCGACGCGGAATCGCGTTTCCTCTTCAATCGAGTTCCTAAATAATTCAACGGAGTTCGATAACCGCACCACGCAGCTCATGCCATCTCATCGAAATCCAACTCGTGGGCGCAATTTCTGAAATTTTTCAGATTTGGACAACTTTTTTTTTTCGGCCTACATCCTATGTGAAAAAAGAAGTATATCATCACATAATCCGATTTATATAAAGAGATTCTATTGATACACAGTGATCGAAATTTCTAGGGTTCCTTATCTTCGATTCGGTTGTTGGTTTTGAGAAAAAACAGAAACCCTTGCAGCAAATTTTCAGTTCCAATCACAAATTCACAGCGGCGGACACTTGAAAATAAAGAACTAACCGTTGATCAGCTCGGAATTGAAGATTCTAATGCCGCGCAAGGCGAGATCAAAAGCGCGGGAGGAAATATATGAACAGTGCATTTCTTCTCCAGCTTCGGTTTCGCTTCTCCTAACACCATCGCCACCTTCTCCTCCATCGATTGCGTTATTTTAGAAAGAAATAAGAAACAGTAAATAAAAAGAGATAAAGTTAGAGGACTGATATGTAATTCAGTCATAATAGGGGTGGAGAAAAAGGTAAAAAACACACGTAACTGGTACAACCGTAAGGCTAAATTACCAAAACCCTCCTGAACTTAGGCTAAATAACGAAAAATAGCCCCACCTATTTGTAATCATCAAAAACTTCATGAGGTTTGTTCCCTTCTTACACCAACCCTTTACAATGTGATTTTTCACGTATTTCTTTTTTTATTCTAGGGAGTATATTTTACACAATTTCAAATATTTTCTTTTATTTATCACCTATTTAATAGAAGGTATAATAAACTGTACACATTTTCTATTAAAAACTCGATCAACATTTAAGCAGAGGGGATTTTGGTTATCACGGATAGGTGTGAATGTTTTTTTTATTAGCCTAACTTCGGGTGTTTTCATAATTTACCCTATATGTAAAAAAAAGGGTAAATTCAATTTTCCCCATTTTACTTATATTTGGTATCACTTTACGACCGTCGATTGCATCGATTTGCCGCCATACACTTGAAAATTTGTTTCAATGTGGTCATTGTTGTTAGTTGTCAAATATTTGACATTAACACCTTTGGATCTAAGTTCTGAAATTACAAAAACACCACATTTGTCAGTTTAAATAATTATTATAAAATAAATAAATAAATAAATAAATAAAAAATTCAAGACAACAAGAAAACACAGTCCACGACGCCAATCACAATTTTTTATTTTAATTTTTTAATAATTATTTAAACGGGGAGGCGTGGTTTTTTTGTAATTTTCAAACTTAAATCAAATGGTGTTAATGTCAAAGATATGCA
Source organism: Erythranthe guttata (assembly GCF_000504015.1). The sequence continues at coordinate 2,623,223 of NW_012192922.1, forward strand.
AACTAACGACGAGGGTCACATTGAGACAATTTTTCAAATATAACGGGTAAATCGATGCAATCGATAGTAGAAGGGGGTAAAGTGATATCGAGCCAAAGTAAAATGGGGGAAAGTGGAACTTACCAAAAGAAAAAAAAAAAGAACAATAAGTAAAAAGAGATAAGTTAGAGGACTGATGTGCAATTCTGTCATGATAGGGGTGGAGAAAAGGGGGTTTTTTGCAAGAACCTCCCTTGTGTAATCTCTAATTGTCGAAAAAGTCCCCATGTTAAAAAAATTAGCAAAAACCCCCCTATGAAATTTATTCAAAGGCATTAAGGCCCCTGACAGAGAATCGTGCAATGCACGCGCGGATTGTGCAACTGGAGGTGCGTTTTTTGACCTTAAAATACTTAAATACCCTTTATCATAATTTCAAGAATTACAAAATCACCCCGAATTTTTTATAAGCACCAAAATGAAGTTTTTAAAATTTTCAATTCACTCCATAGCACTTTCGGATAAGCCCTCTTCTCCATCAGACCTAAGCTCTCCTTACCACCCGGGCACCACCGCCCCACCTCGACACACTACGGCGCTGTCTACGTCCCTCCACTCCGTAATATCTCCCCCAATCTCACCAGATCCGTAATATCTCCCCCAATCTCACCAGATCGCGCCGTCAGTTCGTAACCCTAAGCAATTTCCCAAGGAATGGTCATTGGGATGCTTCGACTTTAATAACGGAAATTAAACCTAATGCGAGAGTCCTTCCAACTCTCAATCACCAAGTTAGATACTATCTATTAATATGATGCCTCGTTCTCTTCCATTTTTTTTTCTGTTAATCCTCTTCTCTTCCATTACTATGGTTTAATTTTGTGCCTTTTTCTTTTTCTTTTTTAATTATTTTTTGATGTTATTATATGTATGTTTTGTTCTTTTCCACGTGACTAGTTTGTAATTTGTATGTATGGTGAGCCTGAACCGGCCACGTGTGAAAGTGTGAGAGAGGAAGATGAATTGGGGTTTGACTTTTCATTCACAATTTTAAGTGTGGGAGGCACTTTATTCTATTTTAGGGTAGGGGTAATTTTGTCTTTTCAGTTAAGTCAATACCAAAATCTCGTATAATGGGCAGTATGCTATACAAAACACAACATAGGGGGTTTATTGCTAATTTTTTTAACATAAGGTTTTTTTTGGCAATTTGAAATTACACAGGGGGTTCTGTGCTATTAGCTCGGAGAAAAGGGTAAAAACACATGGTGAACGGTAAAACTGTAAAATTCTAAAAGTTATTTTTTTTTTTAATTCTTTTAATCAAAAAATCTGAAAGGATTCACGTTAATAATAAAAGTTCTGAAATTATAAAAACGTCATCTCTTCCAGTTTAAATAATTATTAAAAAGAACACAGAACAAAATAATAGAAAAAAAATGAGAAAACATAGCACACGACGTCAACCGCAATTTTTTTTAATTTTTATTTTATTTTTTATAATAATTAGTTAAACAGGAAGGGGTGACTTTTTTGTAATTTTCAGACTTAGATCAAACGGTGTTAATTTTAAAGATGAGGGCCACATCGAGACAATTTTTCAAGTATAAGTGGTATATTGATGAATGGATAGTAGGAGGGGGTGAAGTGATATCGAGCCAAAGTGCAAAGGGGGAAAGTGGAATTTACCCAAAAAGAAAAAAAGAACAATAAATAAAAAGAGATAAGTTAGAGGACTGATGTGAAATTCTGTCATAAGAGGGGTGGAGAAAGGGGTAAAAACACACGTAAAAGGTAAAACTGTAAAATTCTAAAAGTTTTTTTTTTTTATGTTATTTTTTTAATCAAAAAATCTGAAAGGGTTCACGTTAGTGAAGAAACAAGCACGGATCATCGGAGAATCGTTGAGAGAGAAGATAACAAGGTGGCGATCATGGTGTTGGGAGAAGCGAAACCGAAGCTGGAGAGAAAATACAGCGTTCGAATTTCCGCCCGCGCTCTTAAATCATTCGATTCCATTTTGATCCCCGGTTAGTTTTTCTTCTTTTGATTTTTCGCCGGTTACTGATTTATTTTCGCCGGCATAGTGATTTTTTTAGGGTTTCTATGTTCTCTCGAAACCAACAATCAAATCGCGAAGACGAGGAACCCTAGAAATTTCGATCTGAGTGTATCATTTTATGCATTTCACCGAATTTATTTTTTTGTTATTAATATAATTTTGCATTACTCTTATCACAGAGGATACTGCGCCGGAAGATCTATTGGAAGGGGCATGTAAGCTGGTGATGGAGAAGTTCAGAAACTACGCCCACAATTTGGATTCGAAGTTCAACGAGAAGGCGTACGAGCTGCGCCGTGCGATTGTCGAACTCGTTGAATTGTACAGGAGCGGCCACCCGGATAGCAAATCTTGGGTGGCTCGGTTGAGGGGGGAACGCGATTCCGCATCGTTGTACATGAATTGGTTGTTATACACTTGGGACTTCGGACTCGACGGAACGTTAAACCTAGAAACTGTAGCCAAGCTTAAATTGTTGAATGAGAGCACCTTGGATGAACCATCACCTTTTAAAGAGGCCAGTGACGTTGCTCGGTTTCTTGACGATGTACAAGACCAGTTACTTTATCGGTTCCGCTCTCTCTTAACCGTCGACGATCGTCATGTTCATGAGGTTTACCCGTATTTCCTTATGTGCATTCTTAGTTTCTGTTAATATAATGGCATATGCATCATTGTTGCATATCGATGGCTAACGTTTCCCCGTGTGAGTGTAGGTTCTGAGCAAGCTGACTGATGTCCCGCTCACTCAAATTGTTACATCGGTCGACAATCATTACAAGAAAATGGCCATTTCTATGACAAACAATAGGGTGGTGGATCAAAAACGCGTGATTAACGAAATTTTCGAAACGCTGGCCTCCGAGAGAAGGACTACTATGCGTCCTATGGGTTCGTTTCTTCTTTTGGGCCCGTCTAGAGTTGGTAAAAAGGAGATTGCAAAGGCTGTTGCGCGTCATTGGTATTGTGATGAAAGCCGACTTGTAGAGATAGATATGGCAAAGTATGTAGAGCCTCCAGTGGAATCAGCAGAGGGGTAGTGCATAGATTCCTTCAACTCTTTTGATTTTTGTATTATTTAAACCCCGTTGTATCTCTCATGCTATTAGACCTTTTTCTTTCAGATCAAAGAGGATACGCCGGTATGTCTGGAATCAACTGATTGATGCTGTGAAAAAACGGCCGTATTCAGTTATTGTTCTCGACAAAATCGACAAGGCTTCCTCCAGTGTAATAACGGATCTCCTCAAGGTTTTGACGTGTGGCGCGACTAGCGATTTTGAAGGGAGAACTGTTGACTTCTCTAAGTCTATCATTTTCGTTACTTCGAGTGTGGGATCCGATCAAATTGAATTGCCTTGCACATGCTATGACGATCTTCCGAAACAGTCTAGGCCTAAAATCCTGGAATTCCATATGGCCCATCGGTGTCCCCTAAAATACAATGTTACCGAAAGAGTTATCAACGAGGTACATGTTTTCTTTTTTCTCCATTGGTTTTCGAAGTTGATGATTGGTTTCTTTAGTTATTTATTTTTTAATGGAATTTGCAGGCGAAAGAAACCTTGAGTTCTGATCTGATATGTTCACTTGATAAAGTTCTTGTTGTGAAGAGGTTCCGCAATCAGCGAGCTGTTGGGAGGCTAATTCTTAGGGAAACTGTTAAAGAGGTTTATGGAGAAAGATTAGTGGTGCATGCCTCTAATGAAGCAATTAATTCTCTATTTTCCAAGGCATTGACACTATATGTAAGTAGTTTTTTTTTTTTGTGTCTTTGCTTCATGTGCACGATCAATGTTTTCTTCATCTATAACATCCGTTGTCGTTACCTTCTTTGTTATACCAATTTAAGTTGGGAAAGCCGTTTATAAAACGAAATCAGTTCCCTTTTTCTCATCTTAAGGTTTTTTTTTTTTATTTGGTAATAAGGGGCATACAATAAAAAATTAACAAGAAAGAAAAGAGAGTTTCTACATACCTAAGACGTGGTGAAATTTCAAGCTTCTTGTCTTTGATTGTGATTCTCTCATATCTCTTGGTAGCTGAAAGATGGAAAGACTTTCAGACAAGTATTGCTCGAGGATGTCATTCCACAGATACCAGACACAACTGAAATTCTTAATGTATGTGTTGATACACTTGCTGGAACACGTCAATTTTCGTTTAGATTTCAAACACATGGACAAAATGCGGGCGATTGCTATTTCAAGCTAAAAGATGGGACATTTGACAATTTTACGGCTGAGTTGAAAGCAAGGGTCGAAGCGGCGTGTAGGTTATTCGACTTACGAAGCGAATGCTTACGTTTGTTTCAATCTGACCAAAGTTTATACGAGCTGAAGAAGTTAGTATTAGATGCCCGCAACGAGTTCGAGACGTGTTACAAGTATCAAGACACAGAGACACTACTAAGCTGTATTTTTAAAAAGGTATATATTTATTTTATTGCTTATATTCCGTGGACTCCCTCTTTTTTTCCACGTCTAACAGTTGATCTCCCAAACACCTACTAGATTACATCATGCAAGGGTAAACTTCCGAAAGAGGAAGAGAAGGAGAGGTTCAAAAAGCATCGCATAGAATTGAAAGGAAAAAACAGTGGGATTGCTAAAGCAACCAGAACTATCCTCGGTGCTCTAATGGAGACGAGTGATGATGCTTCATTGAAATCACGAAATTTGCCACCGAGGCATTACTTCTTTGTAGGTTTGAATGATGATGCTAAAGCAGGGCTGATTAGTTCGCTTAACAGGTTTTTGGGAGAATTGTTTTTCGTTTACGTCAAATTAGACAACAACAGCAGAGGTGAGGAAGTGAAGGAGTTTCTTGTTGATCAAGTAAGGCTGAGGCCATGTTTGGTCGTTATGCTCGATGGGGTTGAATTTGCTGATGAAGTGTTGTATACGAGCCTGCTCGAGATTCTTGATAAGGGTACTGTGGACGACAGCGTTGAGTTCAGAAGAACGATCCTTATTCTTACATCAAATGCTGAGAACAAATGGTTTATTGCTGTTAGTGCTATGTTTAATCACAGACGAGATCTTATATCCGAGATTGCCATGAATCAGAATCAGGTATTCTGTTAATCGCATGTTTGGAACAATTTTTTATTATATTTTTTTATTTTTTTATTTTGGCCCGAAAAAATAAAACTTTATCGCATAAAGACATGCCATCTTTCTTTTTCGATCTTACAGATTAGGAAAAAAAAACAGGAAAAGAAGAAAATATTGATGTATGTTGTTCCAAGTATCTCACTATTTTCATTTAAAAATCTCTTTTGGCAGAATCAGAAAAGATTTAGGACAGAGTTGCTTTACCGAGTTAAAAGGGTGGTGTTTTTTGATCCTCTGTCGGAGCATGGAGGCGTACCTTTTAAACGAGAACATGGTGTCAGATACAAGAAGCCCTTGGATGAGATCTGGCTATCTGGCTGTTTCTATTCTGCGTTTGTACGATGATTGATGCAAGTTATGTAAGTTGGTCAGTGACTCTCTCTCTCTCTCTCTCTCATAATTTGCTTAAACTTACTTTTCTTGTCTACAGAAATTCACTTTAAATTATACACAAAGCTCAAACTATCGAGAAACGGACACGTAAAAAGAGGACAACCGCTAAGAGATAAGCATGGGAATAGCCGAAGAACATAGCAGGGGATCATTACGCATACACTAAACGATTGGCACCTCCAACAATCTTTTATCCGGATACTTTGCGCTGTCTTTCCCACACGCAAAATATTGAACGGCGCTCGTTCCACTGAAGTTGAAGACACGGATCCCACAGTTACCCGATAGTCTGCTCGCTCTCTCACCTTGAGTCAGCTGGTGTTGGAAATATCCAATCACTCGCCCAATTTCGTAATTCTAATACTGCATTAATTAAAAAAAAAAATAATAAAATATATGATTATATCATTATTAATTATTTTCAGCACTCTCTCCAATTAATTGGTGGACAGAGACATTTTTAATCTAAAAATATACGATCAACCCTCATTAGGAGAGTTGGTACCTAGTCTTACCAATAGGGTAAAAAGTCTAAGGTTCGAGTCTCCCCTATCGTTCTTTCCCTTGTAATGACTTGAATTACTAAAAAACAAATCTAAATATATACATTTTCATAAAATCAAGTCACATTTAATGATATCACTAATCCTCGTATAAAGCTTAAAAAAAATGACAATTATAAAGGAACTGATGGAGGATGTAAAGATGACTTTGAATGACTAATTCCGATATAATCTGATTCGTCTAATGTTAAGGGTACATTTGATCGACATGATTGGGGGAGTCGATAAGGTAGCCTGCAGCGTACAATGTTATAGATATTTTGGTCCGATCATTAATTCCGAAATGCCTGTGAGCTGTTGGCAAAATGCGAAATGTGACATGTCCTTCATTGAAAACAAATTATGGTAGAGGGGCGTATAGCAAATTATCTCTATTGTTAAAGCCCATTTTATATATTGAGAGCCCATTCTAATTTCAGGCCCAATTAAATATAGAAAAATAAAATAAAATAAATATAAATGATGTTCTCTTTCATCATCCAAAACCAGAATCCGGGGTTTCAATTCTATCCTTCCCCCCCCCCCACTGAACTCACTTTCCACCACCAATCAACCACCGCAACTAAAATGGCAGCCGCTTCCGCCACCGCCCTCTCCGCCGCCTTATCGTCCCTCTCCCTCAACCGCAAACCCTCCCTCTCCTCCTCCCACCACCGCCATTCCGCCGCCGCAAAAACCCCCCTCCCCCTCATCTCCAACAATTCCCTCCGCAGACTCCCCCCACCCAAGGTCAACCCCGCCGACCTACAAACCACAATCTACCCCGACGATGACCCGGAGGGAGTCTCCACATTCAGCCCGCCGGAGCGCCCGGAGGACTTCATCGCGCCGCCGTCGTTCGACGACGGACCAATGGAGTCGGAGGAGGACATCGCGAGAGCCTACGAAGAAATCTACGGCCCCGCGTACAGCGGCGAGACTCTCCTCGGCAACGATGTGTACGTAATGGACGCTAAGGTGAAGAAGGCAACCGGGTTCGGGTCAAAAACTAAGAAAGAGAAAGTCAGAGATGGGTTTGATGAACGGGTGGTTCAGGTGAGGAGGGTTACGAAGGTTGTGAAGGGAGGGAAGCAAATGCACTTCCGTGCTATTGTTGTCGTCGGCGATAAACAAGGCAATGTCGGCGTCGGTGTCGGAAAGGCCAAGGAGGTGGTTTCCGCTGTCCAGAAATCGGCCCTTAATGCTAGACGGAACATCGTCAGCGTGCCCATGACGAAATACAAGACGTTTCCTCACAGGTAATTTTTCGTACTGTGTTTGTGTTTGTGTGTGTGTGTGTGTGTGTGTGTGGATCTGCACTGTGGATGATCGATTCGAAATTGTTCGTTAGAAGCTCGTTTGAGTGAGCTCGGTTTGTTAGCATGAAGAACACGTTCAATAAGCTATGAGCTCGATTAGAAATAAAAATATGATAAAATCGTCCCTAATCGTGTGAAATTTGCGTTTCATGAGTATTACTAGGTTGCTGATTAATTTTGACATGTGGGCTTAGTTGAGATTTTGTTATGTTCTTAGTGATTGATCAATGGGGGGTTTTTTGTACGAAGTCTTGAGGAGGTGTGTTTCGTAATTTGTTTCGAGTGATGTTGTACGAATGGCTACAGTGGAAGTGTTCTAACTTTTAGTTCTGCATCTATTGTTCTTGATATCATGTTCATCACTTGCACTCTTCTTTCGATCATGAAATCGAGTTGGAGATTTTGTTATGTTTTTGGTGATTAATCAAAAGGGTTTCGTAAGCATTCTTGAGAAGCTGGTTGGTTTTTTTTTTTTTTTTTTCAATAATTTGCAAAGTGTTTGAACTTTTAGTTTCCGCAGCAATTTTTCGATCATTTATGCTCTGTTTTGGATCTTGAAATCGAGTAAGCAAAAAGTATTTGTTAAGGAGGGTTTGTTTGATTTATAATGAAGAAGTTTGTAGGCTTTTCGATTGTGGGAGTTACTTGCCAAACTTGACCTTAATAGTTCGTCTCCTTTTTCTTGATTTTCCTTTGTAATATTACAATTGAATGGTACAACAGATCTGAAGCAGACTATGGGGCAGCAAGAGTGATGCTTCGACCAGCTTCACCAGGTACAGGTGTCATCGCCGGAGGGTCAGTCCGGATAGTTCTAGAACTCGCCGGAGTCGAGAACGCCCTCGGAAAACAGCTAGGCAGTAACAACGCTCTAAACAACGCAAGAGCCACAGTTGTTGCTGTACAGAAGATGAGACAGTTTCGTGAAGTGGCCGAAGAACGCGGCATTCCCATGGAAGAATTGTGGAAGTGATTCTATTCATTATTATTACACAAACTTAATTAATTAATTGTCTGTTCTTTTTTGTAGAGAACTAAATCAAAGTTGTTGTTGCCAATTTTCTCTTGTTGTTGTGTGAGTAAGAAATTGTTTATCTTGTTTTCAGTCCAGAAACAGTGTTGTCTTTTATCTCTGTCTGTTGATTACTGTATTCTCTGTCTTAATGGGATAATGCATTTTGTATAGTATTTCCAGAGGCTGTTTTATTGCATACATTCTTGAACAGAGCAATGCAACCAGACAAACTATATTACCTTAAAACCATAATTCATGTGCACAAGAATGGGGAAAACACTACCCGCAAGGGTGGCCTAGCGGTTGGAAGCAAGGGAGTTTGGGTCAATTGACCCAAGTTCGAATCCCCTTGCCAACGGTCGCTAGGTCGAGCTTGTCACACATGGTTAGCCTAGTGTGGTTTAAATCTCTCGTATGGTTTGCAAGCTATTATACGAGAGTGTAGGTTTACCCAGTGCACCTATATGGTTGGCTGCGGGTTCCTGCATTATCAAAAAAAAAAAAAAAAAAAAAAAAAAGAATGGGGAAAACATATTAAAATTCGAGCCCACGTCCTGGGTCGAACGAACCCATGTTGAATTTCTACGATTCGGGACCTCCTAATCTGCAATGATGGATACTTCTTACTTGCACACATTACCGGTCAACCGATGCCATCCGCCAGTCAACTACAAAGTAATACGGCGAACGTTAAATGAACATTTCAAGCCATTATTCTGCCAAAAAAATTGATCATGTCAGCAATATTACTGCAAATCATCTAAAAGGTTTACCTAACAAAAGCACGGAGGATTGACCGATTTTTTTTGATTTTGATTCTGTCTCTTTCTCAGTCTTAGTGATTTTTTTTGTTATTTTCTCACACATACTTTTTCATTTGTGAAACAAACTCCACAAAGAGATAGGATATATATATATATATATATATATATATATATATATATATATATATATATATATATATATATATATATATATATATATATATATATATAAAATTAAAAAAGGAAAAAAAAGGGATTTTCTTATCAATAAGTTACAAATGAAAGAAAAGTATCTTACTCGGGGAAGCTTCTTGGTGAACTCGAAAAGTTCAAGGCAACTAGGTTAAAAGGTTAATGCTCAAAGGCACAGAGATTTTACCGAAATATTGTCCATTAGAACTCCAAAAGGCTCACAATGGAAGGCGATACGACCTTGGAATATTGTCTATGTTGCGGATTTCCTGACAGGAAAATGCCGAAATAAATAAACATTTCAGTTTATAGTAAAATTATTGAGATATAAAAGTTAGATGCTCTTACAGGTGGAAATCTATCTAGTGAAATTTGATCGCAAATTCCGTTCCATGACAAGTTGAGTTAAAAATGGAAGACCTGAAAATAGTTCAATCGAGAAGTAATAACAAACCTTACGAAATCAATGAGACTGCATGTAATGCATCCTTACCACATATTTACGTTAAATAACCACACGAAATATCGATTATTTTCACAATTGCTCACATCTTTTCGGATTGTTTTTTTATATTACCAGCTATACAACATTTTTTAACTAGAATTTCCGGGAATTCAGGGAGTCCAAAAAATACGTATAAGTCGTTAAAATCTATTTCTTTCTTCAAGCACATTATAACATTAGTGGAACGAAAAAAGCAAGATTTTGACAAGAGAAACGAACCAACTTTCCTGGCTTTTTATTTCCATCTGTTTTTTCGGAGAAGGAAAGTCCGTTCACATCCATAAAGTGCATAGCCTCAATCCCAAAAGTGAAACTCGAAATCTGAAATAAATACAGCGCCACGCGTCAAACAGTTAAAAAAAAAAAGCAGTTAATAGTAGTAAAGAAGAACGCCAAAAATAAAATGAAACGAGATAATTAAAGATGAGCTGGAATTTGTGGTTCAACAGTTAAAACAGCCCTTTACAGAACGAAGTCGTATAATACGAGCCTCGAAACACTAGTACATATTTAATACGAGCCTTAGAAACACTCGTTTCCTTGAATATGCAAACTCATCACTATATAGTTCTTTTGATTGCAATAATATTCATTTACTAGAAAATATAATCGACCTCTATTTGACTTTCCTAATACACTCCTTTTTCTCCTTCCATCGCATTGCTATTGCAAAATTCAACTTCTACCTAATGCATGAATATACGGTAAACATTTAGCTCAAAGCAATATGGCCATGTGACATTCATTTAATTTACAACAAATGTGAGATTCACGTTACAATTAATAAACGTTGTCACAGAGAGATACTATCAACAATCAATTTCGAAATCTTGGTATTTCGAGCCTTTCACCGAGAATACATTTTATGACTTACGACACTTGATTTTCCCCAAAATCTACTTTTAATACGTTGTTGCAGAGAACACTGTCCCAGTTTCATTACAATGTGCATCAATTTAGCGACCGGCGCAGATGAGTTTTTCAATTTAAATTACCATACAATAATATCCAAAATATTATTAAAACTCCAAAACAAATATTATACGAGTCTTGCTTTAGTATTGCAATAAAAAAGGAAACTCCACAACTAATATTATCAAAACTCCGAATCACGCCTTCAAGATTAAATCCACTATCAAGCAAACTATTGGAAACATAGGTGCGTCCTCACGCAATATCGGATTCTAAACTAGGTTACCAAATGATAATTTGAAACGCATTAATAATATAACAAGACTACCAAACATGACCTTAAAAATACTCTCTATAAATCTCCCGGGAATCTAATGTCGTATCTTAGATATTATCTCGTGATCATACTATATGTATCGCTTCTCCTACCTTTCCAACATAATTAGTTGAGAATTACTACAATTTGTACGGAATCCAACCAAGCCACATATACCAAATCCAAATGGTATATACGAACTAAGATCTACAATTTAGGCTAATCTTATATGCCCCTAACGGCAATAATCCACATTTTGAACATCGCACTTCACAAATAGGTTTGCATCCACATAAGTATCACAACCGGTAAAAGATTAGGCTCCATCCAGATTGAAGGATTTGCTTTGGGGAAGGGATTTGGAAGAAGGATTTCAAATAACTCCAATTTGGAGTAATTTCTCAATTTAAATCCAAAATCAGATCCCGGTATCCAAATCCTTCAATGCCAATGGGGCCTAGATCACCTGTCGAGCAGATAAAAGAAAAACCCAAATTTCTGTCTAATATCCATAAAACTTTATTGTAAACGACTATCTTATACGTTATAATAGTAATAATTATAAAAAAAAAAAAAAAAGTCTCGAGGTATAACCTCAACTTTTTAAACTTCAAAATGCCGATAATGTTTCTTATTACCACGATTGAGAAAATAGCAGCCGCCACTCATATTCGCTTCATTTGTCAGCAAATAAAGAGTTCTTCAATTCAGGAGCTGGAACCAGAACTTGTAGCTTTGTAACTTGCCGAAGAGCCTAATACCAGTGACATCAGTAATATGCATATATATATCATCATCACGAGGCTAAAAAATGCTATGTTGTAAAGAATGTAACTAACCTGAATCAGCACGTTTTTTTCTAGGTTTTTTAGCTTTCGGTGCCTTACGAGTTGTCTCTGCAGCATTAGATTTCTTCGAACTAGTACCACATTCTTTGTCCTGCAAAACAAGTAAAAATAAATTTTCGACTTTTTTTTTTTTCACAATTGATCGTATAAATTCAGGTAGACATACTGTAGTAACAGAGAGCTGACTCTTCTTATGGACAGTTACCTGAGGATGCCTGCAGAAGATATAGAATGGCACATAAAAGAACAAAATTAGCATCTTGCTCTATATAATTTCAAAAAGTATTAAGATACTTCAATTATATTTCGAGCAAAACATGAAATTCGAAATAAATATCCTAATTCCAAATAAGTATATGCTCAAAAGACAATTAAATTACCTGCAATTGGTTGAACATGGCAGCAAGCAAGATAATTCATCAGCACCAAGAAGCTGTGTGATGGAATTGAAGTCCCCGGCAGAAAGACCAAAATGCCCTTGCTCAAATATTCCTACATATATGACAGTTATACCCTTGCATTGAGTGAGAAGCTGAGTCTAAGTGAATAATCTCCCTATAGGCAAAATAGGCCATAGTAAAATAATATTTTCGAAAGCAAACACAGTCAAATTATTTAATAAATCGTCGCTAATATCCCCAACCAAACGAGACCTTAGGATTTCTAAAGAGCTTCTCAAAGATATTTTGCGATGCGTGTAATTTTTGCTCGAATTTAGAATCTTAAACAATTACACAGGCTCGTCGGCATACAAGAGGAAAACGAACCACTATACAAACCTGTTTCAGCAGGTTCGGTTTTAGGCTGGGGAGCTTTTGTTGCATGATGAGTTGGCTCTGCAGCACTCGATTTCTTCGAACCAGTACCGCATTTGTCATTCTATATAACAAGTTTTTTAAAAAAAAATCAGATATTATTCTTTTTTCTATGAACCGAAACCCGATTAACTGAATGAATTTTAGACATACTCCCCCAGAAATGGACAGCTGGCGCTTCTTATTCTTTTGATAATTGCTGCAAAATAAGATAGGTGCATTATTATAATAATCGAAAAATAGAGATACTTGCACATTGTATCATGAATAATACTTCGGATTTCGCATGATCGGTTTCAAGGAAATCATATTAGAAAATGAACGGTTTCGCATGATCGGATTTCGCAATTGCATCAAAAGAATGTATACCTGAAATTGCTTGAAGAATTCATTAAGGTAGCTAATTGATTAACATCAACAATATTCGAGTTAAAATTCAAAGGAATCCCAAAATGCGCGTTCTCCCGCATTCTTGCATCTGCAAAAAAAAAAAAAAAAAAAAAAAAAAAAGTAGAAAAAAAGTTAAAACATATATATTTTTTTATTATTCTTATAACATGTTCGATCTTTTTAATAGTAAGCTAAGTGATTGAATAAAAATAAGATCATGGAACATTTAATAAACCTGTATCAGAAGGTCCCATTTTAAGTTGAATATTTGTCGGTGGATGATGAGCTGGAGATGCAGAAGTACCACATCTCTCATCCTGCATAAAAAAAAATATATTATCTCGGAATATTTTTAATTTAAAATACTACACCATTATATGTACAAGAAAAGTTAGGCATACTCGAGTAAGAGAAAACTGCATAGGCTTCTTCTCAATTTCCTCCCGAGAGTGACTGCAAGATAGAACAAATTAGCAAACAATTCATAAAATGTTTAAATGGCAAAGTGAATATATTATTGAAATCATATAATAAAGTTTAGTTTATTTAACTTTTAGAATGTTACCTGCATATGGCTGAAAATGGCAGAAAGCGCGATAGTTGATCAACACCAACGTTGTGTGAGTTGAAATTCAAGTTCACTTGCTCGTTCATTCTTGAACCTGTACGAAAACAAAATTATATATATATATATATATATATATATAATAAAAACTTGCATTTTTAAATACCTGTATCAGCATGTTTTAGTTTTAGATCAACAGGCTTTGGGAGAATACGAGTTGGGTCTGGAATAGTTGATCTCCACAAACTAGTACCAAATTTGTTATCCTGCATAACATAGCAGATATATAAATAAACAAATAAACAAATATATATATATATATATATATATATATATATATATATATATATATATATATATATATATGTTTTTTTGTATCTATATATTATTATTAAAATGTAAACATACTCTAGTGAGGCATAGTTGAGGATTCTTATAAACTCTGTCCTGAGGAAGGCTGCAAGATAATAAATATTACAAGCAACTTATTTTATAACTTTCCGAATTTAAAAAAGAAAACGTGGAAATAAATTAAAATATTTTATTACCTGGAATTGCTTGAAGATGGCATCATTCCAGCTAACTGATCAATATTTAGAAGCTGTGAGTTGAAATTTGAATTAGAGTTCAAATCCCTGACAGCAAACCTATTTATAGATTGTCCAGATGTCATATTGAAGCCCGAAAAGGGTGCAAGTTTCAATCCTGGAAATGGCGTCATTGTCGAAAGATTACTGCCTTGCAGAATATTCCCTATATTATTCGGCCTCGGGATTATTGTGGGGCCCGCATTTTGCAGCATGTTGGGAAGTGCTTGTCTTTGCATTGTAGGATATGTGTTCTGCTGCATATGATTGAGGTTCGGGTTTTGCAGAACAGCAGGTTGAACATGCTGTGGCCCATTTCCATTACTCTGATAATTTCGGAAAAATTAATTTTAATTAAAATTCATTTTAATTAAGAAAAAACTTCGAAATTCGGGACAAAACCTTAGATGAGGAATCTCCTGTTTCTTCAGGATATCTAGCCGAGTACACACTCCAAAATATTGACCACCATTCGGACAAAAATCCTTCGGGCGGATCAAGCGCTGGAATTAAAATAAAAAAATAATAATAATAATAAATAAATAAAACATATTCCTCATTTATTACAAAAGAATAAAAATTGTGACATTTTGATGCTAAAAAGCAGATACTCAGAAATAGCACGAAACGAAAGCATTGGCTTAGATAACAAACATATGTCATCAAATTAATAACGCAAAAGGATTCGGCGATTTTTTTTCGATACAAATAATTTGAATTAGCACCATAATCAAACTTGCAACAGCAAGAAGTTTCCATAACACCTATTGCCAGTTATAAATCCACTGTAGAAAAATAAATACACCTTGCATTAATAGAATCATTTATTGTTACTTTTTTTTATTAAAAAAAAAAAAGCAAACGAAAACATTCTTCGTTCTTAAATAGGGGCAAGAGAGTCTTTATCAATCATAAATTCACTAAAATCAAACAAGAAGCATATTTTTGGCATTTTAATCGATAGTTTTTTTTATATACAAATAAATAAATTAATATAAAAGATTCGTCAATATGTGCAGAAGAGTCTAGACTAAATTTTCTGCAATAAATTTTGCCACAACATAAATGCCAGTCATAAATCTACTAAAAATCTAAAATATTTATATATATATTTTTTAGAACACAAAATCTAAAATCAAGCAAAATGCAAAAAAAATATTGCATTAAAAAAAATTAAATAAATAAATAAAAAGGAATCTATACCAACAGGTGTGGGATGAAAATTAGCCTCTCTAGTGAAAATCTCAGCAGTTGTGTGCCTGTTCCTTCTTATGAGATGATTGTAAATGTACAAATCCAACCTGCACAAAAAATAAAAAAAAATTAAAAAATAAATAAAAAAAAATAAATAAAAAAAATTAATAATCAGAAACACACACACATAAATCAACAAACAAAATCTTCAAAAAAAAAAGTTAGGGCATCGAATGATTATCGGACAACTCACATCTTCTGAGCATCCCAGTTTTGTTCCATGGTGATAAATCGAAAAAACAAAATCGAAAAAAATAAAAACAGCAGAGCTAGGGTTTTTGGCGAGAGAATCTCGAGATTAAATCAGTGAGTGGTTTGGTGAGTGACGGTGAGTTGCCATGCAAAGAGATGAACGGAAGAAAGGGGGAAATAAACAAATGGGTGCCAACTTTACAATACAGACTCTCTCTCTCTCTCTCTACCCCAATATATATGTAGACCGAGAAACAGACAATTCTAGAGAGAGAAAATGAGTATTTAATTATTTCTTCAATTGTTTGACTTTTTGACTTTTTTTCCTTCTTTTTTTCAACTCTGTGCTTTTAATTTAATTTAATATTGCATTTTTCGTATTTATTTTGTAGATATAGGTTAAATATATATGATATATGATTTATGTAATACAAAAGTGAAATATAATAATATGATTTATCCGTACAGAAAATATATCTTTTCTTTTTTGATAAATATTTTTAAAAACATAAATTTTTTTTAATTTGTTCTACAGCCAATTAAAATTTACTAGTAGATTTTATTTTCTTTTCCCTGTCATTTTTTTTAATTTATTATATATATATATTAAATAATAATGGTGGATGTGTTCTATGTACTGGAGACCAACAACCCAATCAAATTTCAAATGGAAGGGGACAAACTTATGAACTGATTTTGTCAATTAATGAATTGTAATTGAGGATGTGACAAAAATTATTATTTTTTAATTTATTTTTTTTATGTAATTTTATTTTGGAGAAAAATTTTTGAAATAAATTATTGTAATAAAATTATCCAGGTAAGTTGTTACACTATGTGACAAGCGTAATTAAATGTATATTAATCCATTGTTGCTTTTTTCTGCATTTAAGTGCAAGCTTTTAGATTACACAATCTATATATTTGAAATTTGGAGTAGGTACATTTAAAGCATTTATTATGGATATATACTAATTTAGTATATAATCTATGCAAGTATAGGAAATCATAATATTTGGATATAAATATTGGAAAAGTAAATTGATTTAAATATGCATTATTTGCTTACGTAAAAGCTTATAATCGAATTTCACAAATTATTTATTTATTTATTTTGCAATTTAAATTCAATATATGTCATCTAGTGGTAATTAATCGAAGGAGAACTGTCAAACGTTTGGATTTTGGGGAAATAATCCAAAGATCTTTCGAATGCGAGTTTTTATCCCCGAAAAAAAAAAGATCGATTATAGATTAAAATTTTAATAAAAAATAATAAATTATCCGAATCGAAAGTAGATAGTACGAAATAATCGAAAATTTCAATTTCCAAGAATTGTGATTTTAATGTTCAACATGTAAAACAGATAAAAGTTTTACACTAATAATTAAATAATTACAAGGAAATTATGATAGCCAAAGTCAAATTACAAATTAATACTATAAAGTTTGGGTAATTATTGATAAATATATTAATTTAAATTAAAACATGCTTGGATCTATACTCATTTTCCACACTACTTTTTTAGCAATTTCCCTGTCCATGAAATCAAGCTACAACACAGAGAAGATGACATATCAGAAAAAATAATAAATAAATAAAAAAATAATAAAAAGAAATAATACATATATATTTTTAATTAATTAACACTATTAATCATAATTCATAACCATATTCCCTAAAAATAAATTGAATTCAATATCTACGTATACTTATTCTACGCTCGACGAAGTACCCTATCGTATTCTTATCAAAATAAATATGATGAAAAATACAAAAGAATTATTTCAACAATTACAAAAAAACAGCAAATAATTTTTTTGAAGTTCACTCTATTAATCTTTATAATTCAAACATGTTTAGTTAATTCGAATAAATGTCGAGGGACTTATAAATATTTATAATTGAATTTCTCATTAATTGATCAAATTTTAATAAAATAAATTTAATCCGTTAATAAAGAAAATAATGTTCCTCAGTATTATATTACCAACCTTTATGGGCACATTTGCAGCATTTTCCTCAATACCCTGAAAAAGATAAAATTGAAAATTGGTATTTAAGTAAATAAATAATTTATGAAATTAATAAAATTAAATAATGATCATAAACCTGGGGAGAGGGGTACTCTGAGATATGCTTTGCTATCTCAGCACAGTATTCACTGTAGAATGGAGGAAAGGCAGACTCCAAGAGAAGTCCACGTCGGCATAACATGGGCAGCCACGTCAGCAGGAATCTTTCCGATGATGACGTGTCATCTGCGTTTGCGTTATTGCTAAGACGCAGCTTTGCTCTTTCAGCGCGGCATTCGTTGCAGACTAGGTTAAACCACTCCTGTAGAAATCCTTCTGGAGTATCTATATATAATCACTGTAAATTAATTAAATAAAAAAAACTAAATTATTATTCTAGAGAGAGAGAGAGAGAGAGAGAGAGAGAGAGAGAGAGTATAATTAATTAATTAATTAATTAATTACCACCACCGTCGTTCTGTGAATGCAGATTGGCGTCTTTGGCTAAAAGCTCAGCAGATTGATGAAGGTTCCTTTTCATCATCAGATCGTGAATGTACGAAAATATCCTTCAGAAAACCAAATTCAGTTGCAAATTACAAAAAAAAAAATATCAATTAAATCAAAACACGCACACAGTCACAAACCCTAGAAATAATTAAACAAAACCAATTCAAAAGATTAACTGAAATTTTACACACACGAATTGAACTCACATGTTGTTAGAATCCGAGTTTTCCATGACGAGAGAAAAATAATTGTTTTTAAGGAAGAAAAAATAGTCTTTGATTTATATATATATATATATATATAGAGAGAGAGAGAGAGAGAGAGAGAGAGAGAGAGAGGAGAGTCTAGAGAGAGAATGAGAAGATTATAGAAAAAAGCAGAGAGAGAAAGTGAGTATGAATGCGAACGGTGGTGGTTTCAAGTTGGTGACAAAAGCATGCATACTAGCGAAACCGGTTCTGAAAAAGGACCGGGTTTTTTTCTTTTTAGTTGACCCGCTTTTCTCTATTTTCGGGTGGGACCCAGGATTTATGCCACGTCAGAATATTTTGTCTTAATATGGAAAGCCCGTTACTAAATTTGAGTGAAGGACACTGGACACCTGATGAAGCCCAAATGACACTAATAATAATAATAATAAAACAAAATGGGCTTTGGTAACTAAGAGAAGCCCAGGATGAAGGAAAACCTAATTGAGAAAGAGTACAACTGTTCTAGTGGACCTGCAAAGGAGTGCCGGGAAAGGTGCTCTCGCCGTTAGCACTCTAACGGTCAAGTCAGTCGGGTACAGTGAAAAACGGCATATCTCCCAGAGAGGTGAAATATCGTGTATTGAATGTAAAATATGAAGAGAAGGAACATCTCTCCTCCTTGATTTCATCGATTGTTTCTGATATTAGTTTGAATGTCCGTCGTCGCTCACACATGCCTTATGTCAAGCTATTTGGTAAGGTTTGGCAGTTGTAGTGGATGAGACGACTTTGGCCTGGGCTGGCCTTGGACTTTGTCGAGAACTTTTAATAATGAGAAATTAGCTTAAAACCCTTGTAAAATATTCCCTATAGCTATATGAACGGGCGAATTTTGATCTTTGCTAAAGGTCCATGTACCATTTCCCCCTCTGGATCTGGCGGTAGATATGGAGTCTTTCTACTTGAATTGCTTAGGAAAACTAACAGTAATGCGGTGATTTGGATTTTGGAGAGCTTAGTTTTGGATCCGAACACAAATAGATAATCGGGCCTGGACATATATAAAGGAAATGGGACTTTCGGGCCAAGAAATCAATAGGCCTAATAAAAAGCCCAATTTAGAAAATTAAAATCATAGTGAGTATGGGCTTTTTATATAGTGATATTAAAAACATTTGCATGATTTCATCACTGCTTAATTCTAAAAGAATATACTACTAAAAATATTAAATTACGTTTATTAGTTTTAAAAATTCATTCGGGATGTATCATAATTCATATATGATTTCTTGTGTTTCGAGGGTGCAAAGTGGAATTAAGACTTTTAACACTGAAATTTCAAAAATTGCATTTAATTGCCAGATGTAAACTCTATTGCATTTATTCACCAACAGAATTTTGACTGCACAATTAATTCGAGTCTGAATATAATGCTGGTAAATCAAAAATTAAATGTTGCACCAGAAGTGTACATTAGACCATAAATAGCATTTAAAATTCAAGTAGCCGTTGCGTAAAGTTAATTACGTAAATTATAAATTGAATGAAGTATATGAACAGTCAAATGATAAAAATAAATTTAAATTCATAAATACCAAAAAAACATAAAAATATTGATTTATTTAGGAATTCAAAATTAAATTTATATATATTTGTATTCTAATTTAAAGCCCGACATTGCATAATGAATCAACTAATCCATCCAATAATCTGTAAAGTCTTTTTTCTTTTCTTTTTTCACTTTTTTACTTTTTTACTTTTTATTGTGTTCCCCTTTTACCCTTTTCCTTTTTCTTAGTGATGGGCAATGATAAGATAGAAGAAGCTTTTGGATTTCAACTTAGCTTTGAAGTTTGGCACTTTCATATATTTTGAGGTTATTTAGTAATTATAGTGTTTACTCACTAAAGAAATTTTCCCATTAGAGTAGGCTAAAAGCTAAACTTATAAAAGCATATTATCACTATTTTTTCCAATAAACTTTAAATTTTGAAAAAATACGACGATTTTGTGGCAAAGTATAAAAATTAGAACCAAAAAAAGTAGCAAATTTGTTAATAAAAGCAAAAAATGTTTAGAGAAAATTCAAGATTGCGCTAGAACAACACTCACGTGAGCACGTTTTGTCGATGTTATATCCGATGAAATGTAGAAACTAAATTACCATTCAAATTAATTCAACCGTACATATAACACAATCGCTACACACACAGATATAAATTAGATGCTACACCCGATGAATTTTATTTAATTATTTTATAGCCAATATATGAAAAATTAGTAAGAAAGAAGAAAGAGAGTCAAGATTCCTCACACCCCCTTTCCCACTCTTGTATTGACAGCTAACCCCACTTATTATGTCTCTTTTTCCCCTCATGTGCACTTTTTTCGCAGCCATATTTATTTATCCCCAAAAAACTAAAAAAAATCCAATAATTAAAGACAAACGTTAATTACAGTTAGACTCATTCATTAATTACCACACTAAGCATGAACTTACCCTAAAAATGTAGAATTCAATTAAGTATATTAATAATTTAAAGTAAAAAAAATAAAATCTAGTGCAAAATCTATTCATGAATACCAAAAAAACACTAACAAGATGAAATTAATTAGTTGTTTTTTTTTTTTTTAATTTAATTCATCTTTATGATATAACAATATAGTTTTACCCACTCCAAATCATATGTAATGTGGTTTTAAACACATAAAATGGTACAAATTACACCAAATTAAAAATAAAAAAAAAACTAATTAAAAAAAAAAGGAAAAATGGAGATCGAACTCACTCACGAATCGGCAGCACGTGACGAACACGAAGCTCTGGGTGACGTCAGCGGAAACAATGGCAGAAGCCGGGGCTCCGGATCTTTGGGGGTATTGGCCCGCGGCGACGGATGCAAATAGAATCCTCTTTCCTTAATTGCCCTTTCCTCCGCCTCCGAATCCAAGTTGCCGTCGGAATTGGCAGCGGTTGCGCCGCGGTTGAACGGGTCGGGTATGAGAGGAGTCACCGGACTCAGTACCAGCGACGGGAAATCGAGGATGCTCGGGGAGAGAATTTCCGGCGTGGCAGGTCGGGGCGAGCCGGAGTACCCGGGAGAGAGACCGGGTCGGGTGTTGACCAGACCAGGACCCAACGGGCTGATCCTGAAGTTTTTGAGACTGTTTCTGCGTTCATACAGCTTGGAACCGGATTTGTCTCTTTTGAGCCCGGGCTTGATTGTCGGGATGTGGTTTCGGGTCGGGTCGGGGCGGGTTGGGATTCGGGAATTCTCGGTGGAGGAACCTGTTAGCATTTGGACCACTTGTTTGAAGGAGGAGGTGTCCGCCTGGACGAAGGTTGTCGGGTACGGGCTGTTGGGTTCGGATCTGGTGATTGGCGTCGGAGTTGGCGGCGCTGCGGCGGGAGACGGCGGCGGGTGGTGGTGGTGGTGGTTGAAGCCATTCGCGGTGGTGCTACTGCAGCTCGAACTGTTGGAGCTGTGGCTGTATTTTGGCGATGGATTCTCCATTACCGGATCTGTAATTTCTCTCTCTCTCTTTCTCTCTCTATTTTTTGCGCCGGTTGGATTTTTTTAGAGAGAGAAAGAGTGTGAATTTTGATTTTTTTTTTTTAACGTTGTTTTATTTTTGCATCACTTCTTCTCAGAGTTTTTTGTTTTGGTTTGGTAAGAAAAAATACTACTACTTCGTTGTGTACTTGTGTGGTCATCTGGGCACAAAATATCAAACTGTGCCAACGCGCGTGGATTCCACTCGAGTGAAAACGAAGAGGAGGTGGTGGAGTGCACGCGCTGTAAGAGAGAGTGGTGGTGAGGTCGATGGAAAAAAGTCCAACTGTAAACAGGGTATTGGTTGGTGGTGATTGGAATTTCAGACCAGGAGATGGTGGGCCCGAGGAGAGATAAGAAATTGTCAAATAAGTCTTATTATTCGGCTTTTGACTTCAAAGGGCCCCTTCAATGCTGACAATTAGACTAACCTATTTTTAATTTAAATTATTTAAATAATTTTACAAGTTACTATCATATATGATGATTTATTAAATTTTATTCAAGAATTTATACAACTTAGAATTGTTATTATGTTATATTAGTAATGGTAGCAAATTTATATAAAAATCGTCTAAAAATGTAAACAAATCACTCTAAATAGGATTCACTTTAAAGTATATTTGATTATAACAATCCAACAACAATCTAAATATAGTGTTGCATTAATCAAATCAATCTACTATCTTTTCTTTCTTTTACCTTTTTTTATATAACATAAAAGGGAAAATTACGGTCATACCCTTGTTATAAGATCAAATTACAAAAATACCCCTCATATTTGGGTAATTATAATTGAAAAAAAAAAAGCTTCTTCATTAGACGTGTTTAACTTTATCTTAGGGTGACCGTAATTTGCCCGTAAACATTCGCAACTTTTTTGATATTTTGAAATAATAATAAAATAATAAGTCTTGAGGGCATTTTGAATAAGTGTAAAATAGTGAGTCTTGAGGGCAATTTTTCTACTCCATTGAATAAAATAAGAGAGAGATTCTTGTTTGATCCCAAAAACTAGTGTATTAATTCAAAGACTTTTGGGGAAAAGGGAATACGAAATCAACGCTATAATCCATATACATAAAAACCAATCACCATTCATTGTTTAGTAAAAGGTTATCTTAATTAATTGTTACCTCGACACAAGTGAAATTTTGTTGGATAAACAAAGTCAAAATAATTGACTCATAAAGACAACATAAGTTTCGGATTTAACAACCATGGGATTAACACCTTGTGAATATTATTAGTGTAATTAATTTTTAAGTTTAGTAACTCAAAGCATAAAAGAAGGCGTAGAGGTGGGGTGAAAGAAGTAATTACCATTAATTACAAATTATTAGAAGTCTAATCAAACACCAATTTTTCAAGAGATGAATTCGCACACGATACTCTATATCGACATTTTTCCTCAAGATATATATATATATATATATATATATATATATATATATATATATATATATATATATATATCGTCATTGTTCGTTAATAAAATTATATGTATCAATATTTACAATAGGGAAAAGTACAGTTTTCAACCCTCAAGAT
This sequence comes from Erythranthe guttata, assembly GCF_000504015.1. The sequence goes on from NW_012192922.1 coordinate 2,646,811, forward strand.
TGTATCGATTTCACTTTCAGTCCCCATATTTGTAAGAACCACATTTGGTAATACATGTTCACAAAAAAACTTCCAGAATCAAGTGTGTACCCATCCCTGCCTTCACTATCGGAGTAATAGTAAACTGACGTAAATAACCAAAACTGTTAAAAAAATTGAATGATGAGGGACCAAATGTGTTCTTTTGCGAACATAGGGGACCAAATATGAAATTGGTTCAAACTTGAGGGGTGAAAACTGTAATTTCCTTGAGAGATAAAACCAAGTGGTTTGTTCGAGTCAATGAGGCTTCTTCCTTGCCCATTATTACGGACCTCAAAGTGCGACTTTAAAAATGAAGGGACCACATTATTAATATATATATTTTGTAAAGAGTACTTTTCTAATATTGCTGCTTTTGTACAGTTGAACAGCCCTGAAAATGATATTCAACAAAGAATCCTTTCTGGAAAAGGTATAATCAATAATTAGATTGCCTTATAATCTAATTCAGATGTACATTATACATACATATTGGCACTTGTTTAGGCTTTATCACACAAATCAAATCATCATACAGAAAAAAAAACAAAAAGAAAAATATAAAACGACATGAACACGAAAATGTCCGGTCAATAAAATAAAAATAAAAACGAAAGGATGAAGATAATTTTGGGGCAATTAAGTCAATGCATACCCTAAGCTGATTCGATATTCTACTCAACAAAATATCTTATTAATTTAATTTATAAAAAAAATAAAAAAATTGAGTGCAGCGATCTCTAACCTGCAGTCTATCGTCCTCTTTCGCATAAATTATTTTTGGAAAAATGAAGGGTGAAAATACAGCAAGGTTTTTGCCTTGGTTGACTCGTTTATAGTGCCCATACAACTTGTAGCCTGGAAAAGAAGATAACCGATTGCTTAATCTTAGGAACACAGAGCGAAATCGTAAAAAAAAAAAAAAAAAAAAAAAAAAAAAAAAAAAAAAACACCAGCACTGAGATTTATGAAGACTAAGAAAAACCGAGATGTCCGAAAGTAATACAAGAAAGTGTTTTCGTTATGACAACTGCTTCAACTGTTAATTTGCCAATGTTAACATCGAGAATAAATAAATTAAACCAGGAATAGGGCAGAAAGAACTGTGTATTTCATATCAAATAAAAACTTGGATGCAGAAGTATGTGTCTAAATTGAGGACTGTATAATCCAGTATTATAACCAATAATTTATAAATTTAAAGTAGATTAAACCGGAAGTAAAACCGTAGGATTTTAGGATTTAACTAACCCATGGCTTCTCAAATCGTATTAAACCACAATCAAGGTAAAAAAAAAAGCAATATATAATCGGGACCGAAATTGCTAATATTGAGAATTATAAAGATTCTACATATAAAGAATAGGACCAGCAGCTACATGATACAATATATTATTTAATATATCGTTTAATTATTAGTTAGTTAGTATTTTATTATTAATTAATTATATTAGTATATTTATGATATATATATGACCGTGAGTTAGGGTTAGGATATATATTAAGTATTTAATTAGTATAGGTAATTATCTTTCCTAGTTAGATTAGGATTCTAGGGTTTTCTTATATTTAAATAGTCATCTTGTGCTAGGGTTTTATAAGGCAAAGAGAAATAATAAAGAAGAGTTTTCTTACGTTTAGTAAAGAAATCTTATGATACTCAAGAGATCGTATCACTACACTATCGAACACCGGACAACATGCGGCATGCTATTTAATCTATGTAGCAACATATTTATTAAATTAAAAAAGTTGGATTAGATTTACGTACTATCAGTTTAACCAAATACGAAGCCATATGAAAGGACTGAATCGCCCCTCACCGGCAAACACATGTCAGCTCAGCACAGATAAATTGCTAACCACGAAAACGAACAATCAAAAGAGGACCAAGAAAGAAACCATACTCATTACGCAGTAGCAGCTTCATTGCTTATTTCCTTATCTTCCACGTCATTCGTGGCTGCATTTGCATCTGCGCCATTTTCATCCTCGCCGAGGGGCTGGACCTGTTCGTCTTCGGGCAATGGCTCCTCCACATAATCATTATCAAAAGCATCTTGCGGTACGTCGTAAATCCTCACTTGCGGCTTCGACGGATCTTTAACAAGCACGTATTTACCCTCCTTCAACTTCATACACAAGTCCACAATGCTCTTCACAATACCCCACATGTTCGAAGTATTCAGATTAATCTGAGTGGCAAAATCCTTCGGTTTGTAACCCACAACTGCCAATATCACGTGGTTGAAATGATCCCTCGGGTGAACCCTAGAAACGTACCCTAATTTCATCGTATCGGCGCCCGCTAATAAAGCTTGGCAAGTCCATTTTGCCAACTTATTCGCGTTGTTCTTTAATTCAGTGGCTAAAACTGCACCCCTCTGAGTTTCGAGCTTCTGCCGCCAGTCAACTCCGGAATACTTCGGGTCAAACTCGTTTAGCGCGTTTTGTGTCAAAAACGACCTCTGATTGTTCATATCTATCACACTCTGAACTTCGCACCGAGACACTAAATACATTTCGTTATCCAATTTCCACCTTCTGTATCTATATGCAACCGAAGCCACTTCCTCACCTTCACTAGCAAACGGATTCGGTTCCTCGAATTCGACCTTATTCCCATCTCTGACCAAAACCTGCTGCGAAAAGTTCTGATTGATATACGCAGCTTCGACGCTCAAAGAATGGATAGAGTTGATATCGTCCTTCACATCAGGCAACGGCTCTTGAGAAGTTTCGTGCACGGCGAGTAAATCCAACTGCGACCCGTCTCTCTTATCGAGGAAGAGCTTATTTCCAACACGCTGAACAACGATATCCCATGAGTAAACGGATCTCGGGGCGCACATTAGCGTGGACAAAATTGCGTCGGTGGCAAACACTGTCGCTTTATCCTCGTTCGCCAAACGCCTGATCACTGGATCGTCTGTTGTTGTCACCTTGAAGAAGTTTCGGCTCTTGAAACGCTCCAATGGCCGGCAATTCTTCGGGGTGATTCGATCGTACGACCTGTCGTAGAATTCGAGCCCGCCACAGATCAACATGTCTTCGGGCTCCGGAACTGAGAACGATAGCTTCGAGAAGGTGGAGAAAGGGATCTGATCCAGCATATTCCATTCGGGCTGGATGTCGACGGAGGACTTGAATACGGAGGACTCGCGGCGCTGCGGCATCTGCGAGCGGTTGTTGTACATTCTGTCGCGGCGGGCGCGCTCCTTCTCGGCCTCGCGCTTCTTCGCCTCCACCTCCTCGTCGCGCCGCTGGGGGAGCTGGGAGCGGGCGTTGTGCTGGTTGAACCGCCACCTGTGGTTGAATTTGGGGCGGTTAGGGTTGTGGTGGTGCGATTTGGCGGAGGTGTCGACGAGGCGGAAGGAGGAGTCCTCGTCCGCGGCGAGGGTGGCGAAGGAATCGTCGCCGGAGAAATCGAATGCGGAGTCGGACTGGTGGAATCCGCCCTGCCTGGATCCGGGTCGGGCTTGATTGGACATGTTCCTGGTCCAATCGGCGATCCGGCCGATTTTATCGGAGCGAGAGAAGGCGGCGAAGGGTACGTTTGACGGCTGGTTGGGGAGGGTGAGACCGGCGGCGGCGGAATCCGGCGGGCCCCATCCGTCGGGGTTGAACGGCACTGCGCCTACTTCGAACCCTACCATATTTGCTCTTGGTACCTTCGTTCTGAGCAGAGACTGTACCAAAGAGATGAGAGAGAGAGAGAGAGCAAAACCCTAGAAAGAGGGAGTGACGTAATCTTCTTTAACTTTCTTTGGGCTTTTAAATTTAAAATTATTTGGGCCTTTTTACAATCTCTACATGCTTAATATTGGGCTAATACTTGGCCCAATTGAATTATTTGGAATTCAGCCGATTAATCGAACCTCTCTTGAGGCGGCCCAACTATTCAGGAGCCCGACACTTAAGTCCACTCAGATCCAGTCAAACCTTTGGAAGACTCTAGATTCTTTGATCCTGGCCATTGATTCCCAACCGATTGATCCAAATCCGCCGACTATGCCTCTGCATTGAATGCATCTTGACATTTTTCGGCGACACAACCGTTTGATTATGAATATGGTTGTTCCTTTCTTGCTCTCTGCTTTAGAGACAATATTTTAAAAATCAAGCAGAAAGAGATAACAATACACATTTTAACCTCTGCTTGAGTGAGGAAAACACGAGAGAGTTCAAATTTGGTGAAGTTTGGGGTTTGAGTGAGAGTGTTGATCAGAAATCTGTGAAATTCCAATCAAGATCCAGGGCTTGAGCGACTATGCTTTGTGTTAAACACTACCTGATTAATTCGTCTCTATATAAGTCGTCTTCACTAATGAACGAACATAAAAGCCCCTTGAAAGAAAGCATGTTCAAAGGAGATGTCATGGATAACAATCTCAACCGAAAAGAACGAATGAACGAACTGGCAAGATTCGATCAAGAAACAGGCTTTTGTTGTTAGGGATGTAATGTACCTGCAGTAAATCATAAAAAATCATTGTGCTAAACAATTGCAATAGTACTCGTACTCCATTAGCAGAGCATAAAAATATAACTTCGACTATAAATTAAGCAAAAACGTGATATATTATCGAACAATGTAGTGTGTTTACAATATGTGGGAAATAAAGCAAAAACACGAAACAAAAAAAAAAAAAAACAAAAAAAAAACGAACAGATGCAACCATATTCAAAACACAATGATTGCATGTGGTGTACACCGGCATTTGCCTAGAACCTAACAATTCACATTTTGATACAGCCAAACGAAAAAAAAAACGAAGAAAGATTATTACAAACTTTTATACTTACAACGGAATCTAGCAAAAATACTAAAAGAAAAGAATCAGGAAAATTTCGGTTTAGGCATAGATGAAGAAGAAGTGTGATGACTCGGACCGAGTTTGTGAATCCAATGAAGCAGTCCTTTCTTATGGTCATTGCATGTCGAATTCTGCACCAGATTCAATGTCAATGTCAACGTTCCATCACGTGCAAACGAAGACTCGAATTCTTCTAGAACCTTCACTATCTGCCAAAACTCGGGCCTCTTTTCTGGTTGCGTTGACCAACATTGCTCGATTAACGCTTTCATCGCAAGGGGGCACCCCACAGGCACAGTTGGCCTCGCTTGCTGAAAAAATGAAAAAATAAAAAATAAATAAGTTAAATATTACATAAATTGAGACCGACGAGAGAAAAGATGATTCAACAAGCAAAAAAATGGATCAAGATTTTGTGCATTAATCTTTTCGTCTAATCATACTAATAAGGTACCATGTTTCAAACACTAGAAAAAATGCTATAATCTTGGTTATTTATTTGTGTTCTTCACGCGTTTGGTTCCAATTAGCAAAGATTAGATACAATTTTTTACAGAATTGTGGCCGGCCCGAAAAGGGTCCAATTATCTAACTAGTCATGGTTTATCTTACCAACCAAATGAGCCCTCATAAGATTATTTAATCCCATCTCGACTAATCTTATCTCAGAAACCAAACGAGGCATTAAAAATGCAATCTTTCACCACAAGCAATAAGATAACAACAAGCCAATCATTCAATATCTAGCTAATCATGGTTCATCTCACGATACCAAACGAGCCCTCATAAGATTATCTAATCCCATCTTAGCAACCAAACGAGGCCTTAAAATACAATCTTTTATCACAAGCTATAAAAGAAGAAACAAATATCGTACCTCATTCAACACCTTATAAGCAGCTTGTATGGGAGTCAAATCATCATACGGAATCGTACCCGCGACAAATTCCCACAAAATAAGTCCGAATCCATACACGTCAACTTTCTTACCATAGTCCCCCCTTCTAATCATCTCCGGTGCCATCCAACGGTAAGTACCTGGATCATCGGCAAGAAAATCACGGTACGCCTCGTCACAAGCAATACCGAAATCCGCAATTTTTAAATGAAAATCGTCGGTTATGAGAATATTCTCTGGCTTCAGATCCCTATGAATCACTCCTTGAGAGTGGATGTACTCCATTCCTCGTGCGATATCCAAAGCCATCGATAAAGTTTTCTCCATTGGAAGAAGCTTGTGCTCGAGTTTGTGCAAGTAGGATCTCAAAGAACCCTCTGGTAGATACTCCGTTACGATGCAGAACACTGGATGTTTCCGACACGACGCTACAAACTAAAATTTTGAATGTATAATTTTATTTTTTTGTAAGGAACGAGATCAAGAACTTATATTACAAAAAATATCTTTTCGATTTTATTGATACCGTTCCGACTTGAAATGTGGTTTCGACCCCTTTTCCGGTCTTGAATTTGGCAAACTCAAAAACCCAAATTTGTATTCGTTTGAGTTGGCTTTCTATTCCAACTTGAATCGGCTAGATTGGATGTCGGATAAGAAAGTAATACATGAATGGACGAACATTGGCCAATGTTCATTCGTTCATGCATATCTCCCGCACCCGATATCCGATCTAGCTGACTCAAGTTGGATTACAAAGCCAACTCAACGGACTATAAATTCGTTGATTTGAGTTTCGCCAAATTCAAACTCGAAAAGGGTCAAAATCACATTTAAATCTGAAACTGTACTAATAAAATTAAAAAAATCACATTTAGCACCTCCCAAAAAATATATACATACATATATATATATATATACAAGTACCTTCACGACATTCGGATGATGCAGACGGGACAAGAGTATAACCTCTCTGGTAAAGTGCTTCTCCAAACGAGCGGACAAGGCTCCATTTTCGTCATCATCTGGCAGTCGGATAATCTTGACTGCAACTGGTTCATCCATGTACATCCCATGGTACAGCTGGCTGTGGGCCCCATGAGCGAATCTCATGCCTAAAAACAGCTTCGAAAGATCGATCATATGTTCGTCTGCAGTTTCAACAGAAGTAACTCTCCCACCACCATGATCGAAGTACTTTGACCACGTACATGATTCTTTATGACTCTTATTGGATTTATCGGGAATTCTCAACGAACTGAAGTGCCTAAGTGGACTTTTATTGGATTTACTTGGAGATTTCGAAGTATGAGCCTTGGTTAAAACGGGTACTTTTTTCTCATTTCGACGCGGGTTTGGAGTGGAGAATCTCTTCTGGTTGAAACGGGCTTCTTTAAAAGTGTCGGAAAGTTTTGTCACCGGTGAAGGGGAAACAGCTCTGTGCTTGTTTGTTGAAGGGTTTCGCTGAATTTGGACAATATTCGGAACCGTACTAGGATTCGCGGAAGTTGATTCTTGTCTGGATTTGACATGAGAAACTGTATTCGGAGTCATAGTGAACTGAATCGAGGCCAATCTTGAAGGGTCGATACGGTGGCAAATGGTGTGAGAGAATTTCGTTCGCCTAATCCAAGAAGTAGCCTCTTCATCCATCTTTTCTTCTTTCCCCGAAAAAATAAAAATAAAAACGAATATCACAAGTTTGTTTCAACTTTCAACTATGCCCCTCCCTTCAGAATCAAGAATTCGGTACAGTTGACTAACTACAGTTCATCCCGGAAGGATTTCCAATCCCACGAAACTATGAAAAGAGACGAATCAAATCCCATTTTCAAGAAGACTCTTAAATCAAATGGGATTGTAAAAAAAAAATTAAAAATCAAGAAACCCTTTTCAGAGAGGAGAACAGAAACATAGAAACCCTAAATCAAGAAACCCTTTTCAAAACAATCTTGAAATAACACCTAACAAACACTATTCAAATATCATCTCATATCAACCAACAGAAGAAAACCCTTTCAGCTTCAAAGTCAAACACCGCCTTCCTTCAAAGCCTGAAATTCCCGTGAGAAACAGAATGAAAATCACACACGTTAACACATCAAAAATTAATAATTAAAATTAAAATTAAAAATAAAAATAAAAATGCCCAATTGAATAATAATTAATAAATAATAATATTGCAAAGGGAAGAACAAAAGTGCACTCAATCTGGCTTGAAATTAAAGAAAACGCCCATCATTATATTATAGCCACCAAACAAATGCTAATAATTGCTTCAGCATTAAAAAAAAATTAAATTAAATTAAAAAAAACACCCAATAAATTAATCAAGAGATAAACGCAGAGAAAATAGGATCTTGACTTACCGAAAGGGTATATCCCTCATGATATCCTATGCAAGAAAATTCGTAAAGGAAGAAAAGAGAGAAAAAGAAAAAAAGAAAAAAAAATTCCCTATGCAAGAACCATGTAGAATAATGACTGTTACAAATCCAATATATGAACACAAAATGAATCAAGACTCTTCCTTTTCTTTTTTGTTTTTTCTTTTTTTGTATGTATACGTGTATATATTTTTTTAGGGTAAATTACACCTACACCCCTGAGGTATTCTAAAATAACTTTAAGGTCCTTATAGTATCAGTAATTACAATAACAATCCTAAACATTGTCAGAAACCCTAACGAAGTAATGCATTGGATAATTTATTCCGTTACGGTTCTAACAAACTATTATTTTTGGACAGTGATGACGATAATATAGAGCTGAGTGGTGACATGGTTCTGCTAACATTTCTTAAATGATTATTATTTTATACAAGATTTATAAAAATTTTGTCTACGGCAGCATTAACGGCTCCGCGAGAAACAAATACAGTGCATATCGATCTGGAAGACATGAAATTTTGGCTCCGGTAATTGTTTCAGGGGTGTTTCTATAATTATCAATATTACATGAGCCTTAAAATTATTTTAGTATACCTAAGGGTGTAGGTGTAATTTACCCTATTTTTTTTTTTATACGGAAGAGAAAAATGAGTGATTCCATATTGGTGGACCCGGTTAAGGTGGAGCGTGATGGGTATGGTGTGAGGTGGGGTCCACTCGTCCGAAAGTCAATAGTGGATAGAGAGAGAAAATCAAGAGAGAGAAAGAAAGGGAGAAAAGAATACTAAAGTCGCTGTCTCAGAAAAAAAGGAATTGTACGGGTGGGTTACTTGCAATCCTCGCATTATTCTTTTGTTGCATTTTGCACCGCTGGAATATGTTATATTTGCACTTTGCACCCTTGTTCTTTATTTAGAATGATTTTTTGATCCATGTGATAGTCATTGGATTTGGGCTTTGGTTAATTTTATCTACTTGTTAAACAAATTGGGTATTTTGGGTTGAAGGGGAAATGGGCTGGACCAATTATTTCTTTATTCCGTTTTACGAATTGTTTTGGATTGAAATTGGAATTGGAATATATACGAGAATTCAAATTTAATTTTAGAAAATATTTTTTCCTAATATTCTTTTGTCGAAAGTTGCATTTATAATATTAATAGTATTATGTATTTTGTATTATAGGTTGAATAAAATAGAATATATAAATTTTGTATCCTTTTTTTAGTCACATGAATATCATTTTTTTTAGAATATATTGGATATTTTTTAACTGCCAATAAAATAAAATAAAAATCCAACCGACAAGAGTAACGGAAAAGTCAACAATTTTAATTTCGATCCAATATAATTTATTGACCTTTTCAGGCTTCCCAATGACTTGTAATTCCTAAGATCAATTCGAGTTTGATATAAATACATCCCAACTCCTGATTGGGACTAATTCATTGAAAACAAAATTCAAACATACTTTTCTAAATTTCTGACATTTCTTGAAAAAGTTTGATATAAATACATCCCAACTCCTGATTGGGACTAATTCATTAAAAACAAAATTCAAACATACTTTTCTAAATTTCTGACATTTCATGAAGAAAAAAAAATTTAAAAAGCATTTAATTTCCATAAAACAAACATTACAAAATGTGATTAAAAAATAAATGCACCAGCCGGGAATCGAACCCGGGTCTGTACCGTGGCAGGGTACTATTCTACCACTAGACCACTGGTGCTAATTGTTCGTCTTAAAGTCGTTTGTTTATATTAATCGCATCGTGCCAATTCACAATATCTAACTTTCTCGACCAATTGCATCGTGCCAGCTGTCCTATCGTGGTCGTGCATTCTGACTACGGATGTAAATCGGACGGATAAGATCGAAATTAACCTTTTTCGTAAAAAAAATCAATTTTTTTATGTGAAAAACTAGTTCCAATTCCGTTCCCAAAAAACGGAAATCGAAACTTCTGAAATTGGAAGCAAAAAAACTTGTTCCAAAACCGAAAAATTACAGACCCGAATTCGCAAATTTCCAAATTGTGGTCACCTAAAATACGAAATACATAATAATATGGGTATTTAAGTGTACATTCGGAAGAAGAAAAAAATCGGAATTTTCGGAACTTAAATCGGATCGGAATCTCATATATATTCCAATTCCGATCGAAATAATTTCGGAATTCAGATTGAAAATTATTGTTCCAAGATTGATAAAAACTAGCATCACTTGGATAAACTGAAGCTGAATCAACTCATCCTTCAAAGTTCAAACATAGCACGGAGAAAATGAGATAGAGACGACTCAGTAAACGGTGCTTTGCCTCCGCCACCACGTTTTCGCAGAAAAGGAATTCCTCCGTGTTCAGATAGAGGATCGAAGAACATTATCCCTTCAACTCGGTAAAGCAACTCAGTCCTAAATCTTTTTGCATTCTGCCAAAACATATTTATATTAAAAACGATAACAGTGGGATAATTCGAAAGATGGCACGATATCTGATTAACCAAAAAAAATACCTGATCCTGATTCGTGGAAATATTAGACATAATATCTCGTCCATGATTAAACATAGCCGAACCGGCAATTCTACGTTTGTTGTCCGAATCCGATGCAAGGATAAGAATAATTCTCCAGAATTCAATACCGAACCCCTCATTGTCATCCACAGTACCCTTATCGAGAATCTCGAGCAGGCTCTTGTAAAGCACGTCGTCAGCAAATTCAACTCCATCGAGCATAAGTACTGAACACGGCCTCCGCCTCACTCGATCAACGAGAAATTCCTTCACTCGTTCACCTCTGCAGTTGCTGTCTAATTTGACGTAAACGAAAAACGATTCCCCCAAAAAATCGTTAAGAGAATTAATCAGCCCTGCTTTAGCGACGTCGTTCAGACCTACGAAGAAGTAATGTTTCGGGGGCAAATTTGACCATTCCGCTGAATCATAATCGCTCGATGAATCCAACATCATTCTAGTTGGTTCCAGTGAATCGGCATCGCTCGTCTTCACTAGAGCATCCAATATAGTTCTAGTTGCTTTACCGATACCGGTGTCGTCTTTTTCCAATTCTGTGCAATGCTTCTTCAACGTCGTCTTCTCGTCGTCTGTAGGAAGATTACCGTCGCATGAAGCAACCTATGTGTTTGGTCATATACAGTTAAACCGTTATAAATTAATACAGCCGGGACTAGGGAAATTCTATTAATTTAGTGAATTATTAAATTATCGAGTTTAATAATTTAACATGTTTTCACCGAGTCGGGACCGAGAGAAACTAATATTTAATCAAGGTTATTAATTTATCGAGGTTCTAACGAAAAAAAGAGTAACGGAACGGAATATAAGCAATAAAATAAATATATACCTCTTTAGATACATATCTTAGTAGCATGTACGAGTCACCATACTGATACTGATACTGGTAAATAGTCGACACGTCGTTGCAGGCATCTAATAATAGCTTCTTCAGCTCAGATGAACTTTAGCCCGATTGAAACAAATCTAAGCATTCACTCCGTAAGTCGAATATCCTACACATTTGTTCCACCTTTTTTCGACTCCGCCATGAACTTATCAAATATTCCATCGTTTAGCTTGAAATACAAATCACCCACATTCTGTACTTGTGTCTGAAATCTAAACGAGAGTTCATCTGTCCCGACCAAGTGTGTCGACGCATACATTGTTGAAACCTTCCGCAGTCGACAACCGTGGAATAACGTGCTCGAGCAATGCTTTCCGAATCGCCTTTCCACCTTCGACCTACCGATACAAATAATAATAAAAAAATATATAATAAATAATTAATATTCGACAACATCACAACATCGATTGCACACGGAGAACTACTTACGCGTTGTGTCGGTGCCTTGAGAAATAAGGCATCTATTGCTTCATTAGAGGCATGCACAACGATTCTCTCTCCATAAACGTCTCTTACGATTTCCCTAATCAGCAGCCTCGTAACAGCCTGCCGATTGCGGAACCTCTCCACCACAAGAATTTTATCGAACGAACCCAACAGATCAGCACTCAAGATTCTTCTCGCCTACAAATTCCGTTAAAAAAATTTAATTAAAGAAACCAATCACCGATTTTGTGAAGCAACGAAAAAATAAAACACGTACCTCGACGACAACTCTTTCAGTACCACTGTCTTGTGGAGCCTTACGAAGTTGTAGGGAATTTGGTTCGTACCGTTTCAAAAGATCAATAAGATAAGAGCTCGTGCAACCCGATTCAAGTTGATCGGATCCCACACTCGAAGTCATGAAAACGATAGACTTCGACAAGTCAACGGTTTCCCTCCCTTCGATATCACTTGCTTTGCCGTAACTCAAAACCTCAACGAGAGCCCTTACGACAACGGAGGAAGCCTTTTCGATTTTGTCGAGAAGAATAACCGAATAAGGACGCTTCGTCACAACCTCGGTCAGTTTATTCAAAAAATCCCGACGTATACTCTTTGACTCTGATTCGACCGTAGTCTCTGTATACTCTGCCATATCTATCTCTACGAGCCGGCTTTCGTCACAATACCAAAATTACGTGCAACGGCCTTTGCGATCTCCGTTTTACCAACTCCAGACGGGCCCAAAAGAAGAAACGAACCCCTCGGGCACGTACTAGTCCTCTCGGAGGCCAGCGTTTCGAAAATTTCATTAACCACGGGCATCTGATCCACCACCCTATGATTCGTCGTATGAATCGCCTTTTTCTTGTAACGATACTTAAAAGACGGAACAATGTGAGTGAGCGGGACGTCAGTCAGCCTGCTCAGCACCTCAGCAACGTGACGATCCTTGACAGTCGAGAGAAACCGGAAACGAGAAACTAATCGGTCCTGTACTTCGTCAAGAAACAGAACAGCTTCCACCATATGACGGTCGAGATTCGCCTTGAACGATGTAACCGTGTTGTCGGTTTTTTGGTCGAGCATTGGTTCGAGCTGGAAGTCCCATCTGTCTAAGAACTCGTCCAAGTAGAACGATGCGGAATCACGCCCGCGCAACAACCTACTCACCCAAAATTTGCTATCCGGGTGGTTGTTCCTGTATAATTCAACGAGTTCCACAACCGCACGGCGCAGCTCGTACGCCTTCTCGTTGAACTCGAGCTCGTGGCCGCAGTTTCGAAACCTTTCGCTGACCAGCTTGCATGCCTCGTCCAAGATTTCGACACCCCTTTTTGGGGCTGTGCAGTAGTATCAAAATTATATTATTAATAAAACAAATTATATTTTGATAAAAGGCATTAATTAAATATGATCAAAATTTCTCTAGGGTTCCTTGTCTGAGTGACAGACAACAGAAACCCTACAGGTCAAAGAAACATGTCTAATCACTAAGCCATACACTTGAACATAAATCAATGATTTGGAGAGAGAGAGAGAGAGAGAGAGAGAGAGAGAGAGAGAGAGAGAGAGAGAGAGAGAGAGAGAGAGAGAGAGAGAGAGAGAAAGAGAGAGAGAGAGAGAGAGAGAGAGAGAGAGAGAGAGAGAGAGAGAGAGAGAGAGAGAGAGAGAGAGAAACCTAACCGGAGATTAACTTGGATTTGAAATTCGAACGCTGTGTTTCCTCTCCAGCTTAGGTTTCGCTTCTGCTAACACCCTCGCCACCTTATCCTCCATTGATTACTTGCCGTGCGTGCTTGTTCGGTGAAAACCCCCCTTTATTTTTATTATTTTTTTTCTCAAAGATTTAAAACCTTTTTACACATTATTATTTATATCCTTATTTCCATAGTTATTCAAATCTTACGAGCATGCAAATCTTTAAATTTCAAATAAATCGATCAAATCTTACCAATTAAGTAAATTTTGATTTATTATATTATTTATGATAAATTTCAATTAAAAATATTAGATTTTAACTAAAAATATATTGTTAATGTGATTATTACCTAGCATTTTATTACCCCATGAAAATACTATTAAAATCAAGTATATATAAAAATCAGAATGTAGTTCTTACAAAAAAAAAAAAAATCAGAAAATAGTTACTTTTGCTTCTATTCATCGTCTATTGTTTGTACTATAAAGTAGTAAAATAAATTGAAATGAGTTTAATTCAATTTTTTTCTAAATAATTTTTCTTTTTTTGTTTTAATTAGTTCTCATAGAGACATTTGTATATTTACTCGAATTTCTCACACATCACCGATTTTTATAACAAAAGTGAGCTTGTATTATGTCACTCATTTGTTTATATTTAATTCAATTAATTCTTTATATTTTTCAAGATACAATTTTTATGTTTCTTTAAAAAAATTATATATAATTATTATCTATATTATTTTTTTAAAAAATCGAATATTTATTACAAAAGAACTCAATAAAACAAACAAATCAACATATACAACTCCTTAACACAAAAAAAAAAAAAAAAAAAAAAAGTAAAAGTTTCACCTCCCCTCCACAAGAATACCACTGCAAGAGATTGCCATTGAAGAAGACAACCCCTCAGCAATCTCATCAAATGTTGGATTTGTAAAACCTAAACCTCTGCTAAAACCCTGATCATGATCTCCCACAAACAAACTTTCTTGTTGAGCTTCTTCATTCCCCCCTTCAAATATTTCCACCACTCGTCTCATACTCGGCCTCACCTTCGGATCGAAATGCGCACACAACAACCCTAATCGAAGCACTCTTTCGACTCCTTCTTCATCGACCGTCTCCCCGCCATCCCTCTTCAACCGCCGATCAACCGCCGTTACCAGCTCCCCCCTTCTAGAAGCGTCCAGAACCCACTCCACCAACCCCTCCTCCCCCGCCTCCACCGGCCTCCTCCCACAAACCACCTCCAATATCAAAACCCCGTAACCGAAAACATCGGTTTTCGTGGAGGCACGTCCATCCCTCACAATCTCCGGCGCCAGATACCCGACCGTCCCCACCAACCGCGTCGTGCCAGATGTTCTATCGTGGTCGTGCATTCTGGCCAATCCGAAATCGCCCAATTTCGCGTTCATTTCTTTATCAAGGAGCACATTGCTTGCCTTGATGTCTCGATGCAAAACTTTCGCCTCCCAGCCCTCGTGCAAGTACAATAGCGCCGATGCCACTTGCTTTAGAATTCTTATTCTATCTTTAAAACTCAATATCATATTTTCATCACATTCGAAAACCCTCTTGTCGAGGCTTCCGTTTTCCATGTAATCGTACACTAAAATAAGGTGGCCCTTGTCTTTCTTGCACCACCCTCGAAAACCCACCAAGTATCGGTGCTTTAGTCTTCCTAGGCTTGATATTTCGGACAAAAACGCCCTTGTCCCTTCTCCATTTTCACGAGAAATGACCTTGACCGCAATTTGCGATCCACCGCGCAAAACCCCTCCGTAGACTTTGCCGTTTCCACCAACTCCGATTACATTTTGATCGGCGAAATTCTTGGTTCCCGATTCGATCTCTTGTAAAGAAATTCGATGCGGCCAATACTCCAATTCCCAATCTTCCATTTCATCCTTCTCCTTTCTTGTTCTCCTATTCCTTACGACGGAAAAGAAAGCAACAACAGAGCATGCTAGGGCGAAAACCGAAATCCCAACTATCAGAGCTGTAATAAAACCTTTGGTTCGATGGATCGGAGTTTTCGGAAGCTCAAAAGAGGGCAGACCATCCGTGATCAATCCCTCGCTCAGAGAAAAATTTGTGTTACTAAAACTCCAAGATAGGATCTTGTGGCTTTGAATCATGTCTCCTGTTGAAGCAGTGAATCCGACAAACATCTCGTCTTCGAAAACATCGGATAAATTCAGAGGAACGTTGAGCAAAGGCTGTTTAGGCCTTTTCATACCGACAGGGGACATGGTAACGTTGAGAATGCTATCAGCATAATCAATCCAAACTTGGTAAATTCTGCCATTGTTGAGCTCCAATTTCTCGAACGAAGAAGCCCCGCCGTCATCGGGCCAGTATCCAGCTTCGTGGGCGGCTACAGAGGTGAGAGAGTTGACATCGATTCCGACATGGTTGTCGTCAATGTCGTTGAATTCCTGGTTCCTGAAACAGTCGAATTCGACGCCCAACACGTGATTATTAGGGCTTCCGTCGTTGGTGAAGTTAAAAAGCCCTAAATTCTGCGCCGAGCTGGAACCCTCGATTCCGTCGTGGGGGGAGAACACGAAGACGACGCCGTGCCCCGCGAGGCGGTTCCGGTAGGGGGCCATGGCGAAGATGAAGGACGTTGAGAAGGGGAGTACGACGGTTGTGTTGGGTTGCTTCGTCGGGATTTTCGAAGTGTAGAATGCGCGGCCGATTGAGAAAGTGGCGTCGTTTGTGAGTGTGAGGATTTGGGATTCGATTGTGGCGTTGCCGGAGAGGGACACGCCGGAGGAGTCGAAGGTGTTGAAGATGAAATCGACGGCGGAGGTGAGCTGCACAGCGAGGATGAACAGCGGAACTAGGGTTTGATGCTTCTTCATTGTTGCTCATGTGCTCAGCTGATGGACAGAGGTGATAGCAATGGAGAAAATGTCTAGAGAGAGAAACTGAGAAAGAGGAGAGAGAAGTCCACTGGTTGTATATAAATAATTTATTCAAAAAACAAACCATATATAATAGGGAAAATTGCACTTCACCCCCTTAAAACATATATTTGTTGAACTTTCCCCCCTCAAAGTACAAAAATGAGATTGTCCTCATTTAAGATATACAATTCGGTGCATTTTGCCCAAATGTGTATTTTCAGTCTAATTCTCAATGAATTAAGGGTGTATATGTCATTTTATTTTTTCCACTTGAAAATCCTCATTTTAGAGTTACTTAGGGTTCCCAAATTAATAAAATTATCTTCCTTAATTGATGAATTCGCTTCCAGATTAGACAAAATTTTCTTCCAAATTCGACAAAATTTGTTCTTTGTTCTTCATAATTATTGCAATGAAGGGTGAAAAAAGGTTAAATGACATTTAAAGTCTTAAAAAACAAAATTACCTTTCCAATTTACTCAAATCCGACAAGAACTAAATTGGAAATACACATTTGGAGCAAAGTGCACCGAGTTGTATATTTCGAAAGGGGACATTATCGTTTTTGTATTTTAAGGGGTTAAAGTGAAAAAAAGACATTTTTAAGGGGGTGAAGTGCAATTTTCCCTATATAAATATATTTAAAAATAAAAAATAAAAAATGGAGAAAAGTATCAATGGCGATATTTATTTGATTAGTTTGACAAGTAGTAAATTGGAAAATTATTTTTAAATATTATAATCTAAGATAGAAAAGTCACGAGGTCACGATTTTGTGGGGCCAGCTCAATAAATAATCCAAAATTGTGATCTTTGTTTGCCAAGTGGCCCAAAGACATTCTGATTTGGCGCGCCGTCTAAACATCCGGCGCACATGGCTCATGTTAATCTCCATCGTTTTCCCACTAATTAATTTGCATTACTATAGATAACGAAATAAACGAAGCAATTAAGTAGTAATATATTTTCCCAATTAAAAGGGGCTCTAGAATATTGATCTGTGTAGATTTCATACGAACCCTAGAAATCCAAATCGCCCAAATCAACACCTCAGTTTTAGGTACATTTAACTTGATTTGCTTTACAGATTATTCCATTGCGGCAATTGTGTAATTACTCGACTTCGAGCTAAATCCCCGGTGTTTTTATTTTTTTTAATTTCTTAATTGGTGGCAATGGGAACAAGTAGTTAGTTTCGATTGGGATTCTAGTGTTTCGTCTATCGTGGAATTCTGGTTCGATTCGAACACTGAGAAGTGTTTTTAGGTTATAATTTGAGAGATTCGGGAGTTTTTTTTTTTTTTTTTTTTTTTTAAATTTTAATCTGGGATTCCTCATAGAACTGTAGTTGGGTTCTTACAGCTCACGAGTTCGCTGCTTATATATTTTCTTCTATATACCCTGGGCGATACTTATCTCAAGTTGCTCGTGGTGGTTGTCTCAAGTTTTTATTTGAAATCAGCACTTTTTTTCCATATAATTTGGCATCTATTAGGTCGGATTTAGTTGGTTAAGACTCAAATTAAGGGATTTGTTATACAATTTGAGGTAAAAAAATTGGAGGTGAGATTTGCCCTTTTTGGGTTGAAATATCTAATTAATTGGAAGACTGTGAATGAGGGGAAGGAGTTGGAGATGAAAGGTGAATTTTTGGGATTGAGAGGACAACAATGACTACAGGGTCATTGGGTCTTCGATCTTCGGGAAGTTATGGATCATTGCAGCCAATTCAAAACGGTTCGATTTGTTTGCCGATACAGACTACACCGCCTTTCTCAAGAAAGCCTCCAAAGATGCTCAAGGAAAAGGATAAATTGTTCCACCGGATCTTCAAATTCGCCCCTCGAAAGAAAGTCGGAATGCTGCTCTTGTGTCTTGCTTCGCTTGCAGTTTTCGTATGGGTGTTAGCAGTTGGCAAAGGTAAATATTATGTAAACTTATTTGGGATTGAGCATGTATTGAGAACAGGGGATGTATAATATATTGTTTTCAAATGATTGAAGAGCATACATATCTTTGATTGGTTATGAAATATGTGCAGAAAATTACATGTATTTTGCGTATATTTTCACCAAGTATGTTCTAGTTTTAGTTGAGTCTTGATGAATGATAACTGTCCACTGATGCATGTTGAGAGTATTTATATATAGATATATTGATTCGCTGTATGTATGGTTTCGGTTAATTGCAGGACAAGATGCTCGCGAAAGCATTCTTTCAAATATAAGAACTGTACCTGGGCCATTATCTGAGGAGAAAGTTAGCGTAAGTGAAACGTCCTCCTCTCGAATTACGGCAATTGAAAGAAGTGTAAATGTTACTCTGCCACCTCCACCGCCACCCGTTTATTTTACTGGATACAAACTTCCACCTGGAAATCCATGTGAGCATTTCACATTGCCTCCTCCACCAGCAGATAAGAAGAGAACGGGACCACGTCGTAAGTTCGTCTTCACGTTTTCTTTTTCTTTTTAAATTGAAAATTATACATTTTAAAGATATATAATATGATTTTTCGTTTATTCTTGCAGCTTGCCCTGTGTGCTACCTGCCTTTGGAAGACGCTGTTACTCTAATGCCAAATGCACCATCTTTTTCTCCCGTCCTTAAAGATTTGACATATATTCATGATGAAAATTTAACTAAATCTGAATTTGGTGGTTCGGAATTTGGTGGATATCCTTCCCTGGGACAGAGGAGTGATTCTTATGATATACGAGAGTCAATGAGTGTGCACTGTGGGTATGTTAGTTAGCTTTTGAAAGTTGATTTTTTAACTAATTATTGAAGGAATATTAACTAACTGTCTTTTTCTTACACGGCATAGATTTGTCAAAGGAGTTAAACCGGGCCATGGGACGGGTTTCGACATTGACGAATCTGACCTTCTTGAGATGGAATCTTGTCAAGGAGTGGTGGTTGCATCAGCGGTATTCGGTACTGGTCGCCTACTTTATGTCTTGTTTTAATTTTTATTTATTATTTTATTTTGGTCAATTGATGTAGGAATTCATTATTGGACAGGGGCGTTTGATTTAATACGGCAGCCGAAGAATATCAGTGAATATTCCAAACGAAACGTCTGCTTTCATATGTTTGTTGATGAAGAAACAGAAGGGTTTCTGAGGAACTCTAGTCTGGTTGGCAGTGACAATAAAGTGGGGTTGTGGAGAATTATAGTTGTTCGTAATCTACCTTATTCTGATCCAAGACGCAATGGAAAGGTAAATGCCCCAAAAAGTTATCATGTTTATTTTTCTGATGAAGTCCAATTTCTGAGTTCTTGCTTATTTAAATCACAACGATGTAATTTTTGGTGGTGGTGCTTATTGCGAAAGGTGATTGGTCGAATATGAAAGAATTTCACGTGATTAAGATGGCAATATTTTCTTTTAATATTTTCAAAAGAATTATCAGTTATCGCTGTAAATTACAGCAAATGCCATCACCTTGGAACCAAGAACGAAAACTTCATGTGTCTGTGTGTGTGACTGTGTGTGTGCGTGTGCTTTTGTATCAAATATTAGGATTTGGTGTCTAGATTTGTTAACCAATGTTTACGTTTGGTATATTAGGTTCCGAAACTACTACTGCATCGGCTTTTTCCAAAAACCCGTTACTCGCTGTGGGTAGATGCAAAACTTGAGCTAGTTGTTGATCCAATTCAAATTCTCGAAAGGTACAATCTAACTCAGTCCAAAATGGCCTTCCTTCAAGAAATAGAAACATGTTCTAAATATAAAAAATCTTCCATTAATTGTTGCAGATTTTTGTGGAGGAAGAACGCAAGTTTTGCAATATCAAGGCACTACAAGCGTTTCGATGTGTTTGTAGAAGCGGAAGCTAATAAAGCTGCTGCCAAATACGATAATGCTTCCATTGATTTCCAGATAGATTTTTATAAAAACGAGGGTTTAACACCGTATTCTGTGGAGAAGTTGCCCATTACTAGTGGTATGGTTGTGCTTGATTTTTTTTTTTTATTAATATTTCGTATTATCTTGTAATTTCTTGGACTGAGTGTATTTGAGTGTGTTTGTAGATGTTCCGGAAGGATGTGTGATAGTTAAGGAGCATATTCCGATCGCGAATCTCTTCACGTGTTTGTGGTTTAATGAAGTGGACCGTTTTACTTCACGAGACCAGATAAGTTTTTCCACCGTAAGAGACAAGATCCATTCCAAGACTAATTACACTATCAATATGTTCTTGGACTGTGAAAGGCGCAACTTTGTTGTCCAGGTATTTTCTTATTTCTTATTTATACTTTATTTGTAGGCATAGAAAACAAAACTCGTGTTCGTATTGGAAATTATTTCTTAGTTTGATGTATTTAGTCGCGGGTCCCATTTTCTGGCTGTTTAGATGTATAGTTCGATATTGGAGAAATTTGCAGACCCCCTCTATTTTCAGAGACAGATGAGACCCTTTTCATCATTCTGAAGTTGGAACGGGATTTCCGAATTCCGTCCATTCCAATTCGAAAATTTCCAGTATTAGAATCATATTTTTCATTCAGATTTCCGATTTTTTTTTTTTTTGGTAATGGAATTGGAATACATATTAGATTCCGATTTTAATTTCCGAAATTTCCGCATCTTTTCCGAATACCGCAGATTCCTATACGAAGATTTTCAATTTCGAAACATTTTTTCGCTCGAAATTCCGATTTCCAATTCTTTTTTGGAATTAGTTTTTTAATTCCAAAAAAAAATGAAATTTTTCCAAAGTAGTAGTCCAATCCGTCCGATTTTCGACCCTAGCAAGTGAGTAGCAACGCATTTATTAGTCTATGATTGTTTCATACTTTCATTGGTTCTGATTTTCACATTACTCCGTCTGCATAGATTGTAGGAATCGTGTTGTGGCGGCCAAATGAGGCCTAATATTCAAATTTATAGCTTATATATATCCTTCTATTGCAGGGCTACCACCGAGACTTGCTCGAGCACTGGTCTCCTCCACCACCACCCATTGGCGGTGTTGCTCAAGTTCATCCTCCACCACCCATAATCATAACCAATGATAATCCAAACGAACCCTCGGAAACGATTCTATTAAACAATAATTCGATGAATAAAGCTCCCATAAAGCGTGGGAAAGACAGAAAATCGAGGCGTCACAGGAAAAACATTGCTGCCAATTAATACACATTTTTGTCTAGGTTAAGACAACATTCTTGATTCTAGTATTGTGCAGGATGAGAGTAGTAGGTAATTAATTATATCTTCATATATATAGCATTTTTTGTTTTCCTTCCTCTTTTTTTTTTTTTCTTTTTTTGAACTATTCAATTTTACAGAGGTTACATTTATCTATTTTTTGATGTACATATATAATCATTTCGAATAATTATCATCAGGGTTTAATCTATATTACAAGTTTATCTGTATGGACTAATGTGGATAGAGACAATGATACATCATTCCTTATCTTCATTAATTTCAAACAATGAAGTCAACGCTGATTGACTCGAATCTTGATTACTTTTCTCTCTCTTTTTGTGATTTTCTGTTGTCCCACATCGAAATGAAATACAAGTTATTTCTTTAATGTTCATTTATATTTAGGTAAATTACAACCACCTCCTGAGGTAGAGTGTAATTACGAAAAAACCCCTTATCTTTTATAAATTACATCCACCCCCTATAATTTGTAAATTTCTTACATCCACCCTTACAAAAAGGTGTTAGTGTAAGAAATCTACAAATTGAAGGGGTGGATGTAATATGTGAAAATAATGGGTTTTTTGTTACTAGGTACCTCAGGGTGAATGTAATTTAACCTAAAATTTATCATCATCGTATCAAACATCTTATAAACTATTTTTAACAGCTTATACATTTAGCCAAACAACCTCTAAATAAATGAATTTTGACCGGCTAATTTGGATTTTAATCCATCAATAATTCAAAATGGACCTGAATTTATTTGCCACCTGTTTTGTAACAAAGCATGTAATCACTTTTGTAAAAGCTTTTTTGTAGTGCTCCAACTTGTGTTTAAAATATAGTTATGGTAATGGGATTCTTTGTCACAATAATAGTTCCTCCACTTAAGAGAATGTTTGAGTAGACCCACTTTTTAGGTGTTGCATCTACATTATTGTTACTCTTTTCTACTATTTGTATAATTAAACAAACATTTTTTGCTATTTTACAACTATATAAAGTTTGATCATAAATTAAAAAAATTGATTTTTAACACCACCAGTCATAAAAAAAAGGAGAAAATAAGAGTTGTATCCCGTAAAAGATGGCCCAACGGTTGGAACAAGTAAGTTTGTACTGATTGACCAGCTTTGGATACCGTTACCCTCGGTCGCTAGATGTATATCTTGTCATGTATGATTTTATATAGTTGGCTGTGAGTTCCTTCGTAAAAAAAAAAAAAAAAAAGTAAATAGGAATCGTGGTGGACTTTCTTTAATATGTGAAAGCTCATACATATTATTCGAATTTACAAATTAATTAACAACTTTTCTTTAAAAAAAGTGCTTAAAAGCATCCCATAGATACCAAAAAATAACATTGCATTTTCGTTAAAGAGTTTATATTCGATAGGGCCGATATTCAAATCAATCTATTCGATTTCGATTCGAGCTCGATTTGTTAACCCATCATTTCAAATTTGAAACAAATTCTTTAACTCATGCATTAAGAAGTATTAAATATGCAGGTATAAAAGGCATAATTGCATCTTTAGTTTACTAATCACAATTAAGTACAAACTTAGTCATAAGAAGCATCTTAAAAAATACACTACTTTATAAAATTAATTTTACGTCCATAATAAGACTTTGAAATAAAAAAATTCCCTTTAAAAGAGATTCTCTCACAAAGAAAAATCAAATTCCCTGTATTTGATGGTCCCCCTAAAATCACTTAAGATGGCAAAAACAATAATTAAATAGTAAATTCCAGCACAAAATTCGTGACACCAATTATCCACCAATAGGATGAAATAATTTTCGAAAATAAATAAATAAATATATATATAGTTAGGAGCAAGTCATTTTCATAGGTTAAAAAAGAAAGTTGCACTTAGTAGTAATTTGTTGTCTTTCTAGTTAAGATAGTGCTTAATGCGTTGTTAAGAATAATGACCCTTTTTTAATATTTAATTAATATTTACACCTTATAGAAAAGGTATCAATGTCTTTTTGTTTGATTTATGGCTTTTCCACACATTCAATTGACACATCGAATTTCGTTTTTTCCTCAATAAAAAACACTTAATTTTATGATATATATATACAAAATAAATAAAAAACATTAAGCAGGACTCGAACTCAAACTCATCGAGTTTGTAACACAAGATTAGCCAGTATAATTTGCGTCTTCCGTATAATTTATAAACTATTATACGAGAGTGTAGGTTTATCATTTTGCCTTATTTAGAGAGAAAATATTAGCAAAAAAAAGTGTTTGGATAATTATTGGGTACAGTAACTCTGCACATGCAGAATAATTTAGTGGACTAATTTTTGCATTGACTTTAAACATTGGGCCGGGCCGACCACATATTCAAATATTTGATATGGGCCCTCTCACCCGGCCACGTGTCACTTTGACGCAGAGCTTGTCACTCTAGCAAAACTCCCACTTCACGGTCAATTTAGTTGCTGTGGAATTTAAATATTAATTAAAAATAAATAATTAAAAAAAAAATCAAGAAACACAGCTACTAGTCACTAGGGGTGGGCATTCGGGTCGGGTCGGGTTATTCGGGTTTTTGCAAAAAAAAAATTACCCGAACCCGACCCGAGATAACCGGGTACCCGGCAACCGGGTACCCGGTTATTTCGGGTCGGGTTCGGGTTTTGCTATTTTCCTTTTTTTTTTTTTTTTTTTTTTTTGAAAAATAAATAGTAACTAAATTTACTTAAGATATACATATATATACAGACATATATATATAGAAATATACATATACATATACTGATATACATATATATTATATATATTAATATATATATAGACATATACATATACTGATATACATATATATATTATATATATATATAGACATATACATATATATACTGATATACATATATATATATATATGTATATACACAGACATATACATATATATACATACAAACATAGACATATATATATATATATATATATATATATATATATATACAGTCTGTATTACAGACATATATATATATATAAAAAAAAAATTTTTTTTTTTTTTAAATCGGGTACCCGATCGGGTACCCGGGTAGAATTTCTATTACCGGGACCTGACCCGGTTTGGGATCACCGGGTACCCGAACCCGGGAAAAACCCGGTTACGTCAAAAATTACCCGATCCGGTCGGGTAATACCCGATCGGGTCGGGTTATACCCGAATAACCCGACCCGAATGCCCACCCCTACTAGTCACTACTACTAGAATACAGAGAGAGATACGAGGTAGAGAGAGAGAGATACTGTGGTATATTCGCCATCGTATACAGATATAGAATCGCTCATGCCCCATTGGCTCGAAAGCTTTAAACCCATCATTACACACACAGAGACGCACACACACACACACTGAAGAGAGAGAGAGAGAGAGAGAGAAGAGGGGTTGTGTAAATACTTACTCTGCAATGTCAAGAAGGTGTAGAAATGGGCTGAAAGAGAGGGTTTGGAGAGTGTCTTGTTGGCCTCTCTGAATTCTTCCCCTTCTTCACTATCTACTCTACAATCAATTCAATTTAATCAAGAAAATTAGTGGGCTTTATTTTGTTGATTCACAAGTTTATGGAGATGGAGGTTTCTTGGTAGATGTTCGTGAGCTGATTTTTCAACAAGACTGCGTTTTTATAATTTAAAAAAAATAAAAAAATCACACCAGGTATTTTTTTTGTTTTGTTGTTTATTTATTTATTTACTATTATTTATTATTACATGAAATGTTAATTCTACTTGACGTTTCTTGGTTCTATGTGATAATTAGGCAATTTCTTATATTTTTGTGTAAAATAAAAAAACAATGATATCTGAGAATGGTGAAAGGGAACTGAGAGAAACAATGGAGTTTTTGTAAAATCTCTAACATCATGTTAATACTAAATTTTAGGTCATTTCAAACTTTTTATGCAACTAATAAATATATGCTAGAAAAAAAACCCGTTTTCCACAATCGAATATCGAGTGGTGACACTTGAAATTTATATTATGTGCTGTTGTCTGTTAGTATATATAGAATGGAAAAGAGAACACTAATTTCGGTTTTAAACAAGTTCATTTCGTTTCGTAATTAGCGAATATTAACATTTGTGGTGGTTCATTTTGATATGTTTCACTGAATTAGTAAAGTAGCTACGGATCTAATAAGACACCGGTATGAATTACGATACTTACTGCATTTTATATACGAGAAATTACGATAGGATGGAACAATATTTTATGGTTCGTTGCATAACGTTTTTTTTTTTTTTTTTTTTTACATGGTTGCAGGTTTCACAGTCATGCATAACCAGCAATGTCAATTGATCTTCCCTGTTTTCATTAATTATTCTCTCTAGTTGGCGTCTGAAAAACGAAATCATCGTTCAAGCCATTTAGTAATATATAATATATATATAATATATGGTCTTACAATACTTTCAAGGCAAATCTCCTTTGGCAAATTCCGAGTTTTTTACTTGGGCAAATCTTCTTTGGCAAATTTGGGTTCCTCCGTTTATTGGGCAAATCTCCTTTGGCAATTTTAAGAGTCTCTCGACTCGTTTTCAATCATCATCCCTTTTAGGGCAAATCTCCTTTGGCATTTCCGGAGTCTCGTTACTCCTCTTTATCCCTTTACTTGGGCAAATCTCCTTTGGCATATTATCTCCATTTTTGGAGTTAATTTTACGTTTATCGTTAAACCTTTGCAAGAACTCTCCGATACTGGTTGGAGTAATCATTCATTCAGTCGGCAACGGTTATTGTTAGAACTTAATCATCACAAGTGAAGTGTCACTCTTTTGGTAAGCCTCTAACTTTCCTTTCGTAAATTTGTTGAAAAATCATAACTTGCTTCATTTAACCAATTCCATTTGTCTTCGATGATGAATATTAGTAGTTGATATTGAAAATTACAGATTCGCCCCTCGAACCATGAACTCGCGACTCAGCGATTTCGACAGTCTCAGTGACAGCAGCAGCTCCGAAGACCAAGAGGACATGGACTCCATATACAACGGGCGGGCCCGCTCCATTTTCTCGAATCTCGAGGAAACAATCGAAAAAATCGACGACTTCCTCCTGTTCGAAAGAGGGTTTTCAAACGGAGACATAGTCTGCCTCGTCTCAGATTCGTTAGGACAAATGGGGAAAGTGGTCAATGCAGACATGACAGTTGACTTAGAAAACATAAATGGGCACAAAACACGAAACATTTCTTCCAAACAACTTCAGAAGCTACGCTCGATTTCCATAGGAGACTACGTAGTTCACGGTGCATGGCTCGGAAAAGTCGAGAAGATAGTTGACCGGTTGACCGTTTTATTCGATGACGGTACAGAGTGTGAGTTAACCGAAGAGGGTCCGGAGAAGATTGTTTCGCTGTCTGAAGATTTAATCGAAGATCCACCGTTTAAATTCTACCCCGGACAAAGGGTTCTGATTGAATCATCCGTTTCGAAAACCACTCATTGGCTGTGCGGTGTAAGAAAAGATTACAAGCAAGAGCAAGCCACTGTCTGCAAAGTGGAAGCTGGTATTGTACACGTCGACTGGCTTATTTCTGCGACGGCCAATGGTGAGAGGGGGCCTACACCCCCACCGTCTTTTCAAGAATTTCAAAATCTGACTGTGCTGTCGTGTTATCCTTACTCGAATTGGCAGCTAGGCGATTGGGTTGTTATTCCTGCGGAAGACAAGAGTGGGGCCCACCATGGTACTAGGTATCAAGAAATTGGTGTTATTGTTAAGACAAAGACTAAGGTGGATGTAATATGGCAGGACGGCAGCCAATCATTGGGGTTGGATTCGAACGTGGTTTACCCTGTGAATATTATCGACGCTCACGATTTTTGGCCCGATTCGTTTGTGATGGAAAAGGGTTCGGTAGATTGTGATGAAAAACGGGTTTCGAGATGGGGGGTTGTGAGGGATGTGGACCCCACAGAAAGGACTGTGAAAGTGAAATGGTGCAAAAACTCGTTTCTTGATTGTGAGGGAGAAGAGATTGTGAGTGCTTATGAACTCGTTGAGCATCCGGATTATTCTTACTGCCTCGGTGAGATAGTTTTTAGGACGGACGAGATTGTTGTGGGCCCCACAGAAGATGGAGGTGAAGCTGAATTCTTGTCTTGTTTCGGGACTGTTGTTGGCTTAAAAAACGGGGGTGTTGAAGTGAAATGGGGAACTGGTGCTACGAGTAAGGTATGGTTCTTGATTTTTACGCGTAAATTTATTGAGTTTGTAGTTTTTTATGTTCTTTAATAATTATATATAAATACAGGTTGCACCGTATGAGATTTATAGGGTCGATAAATGTGAAGGCACGAGTGATGAAAATGCTCAACCACCGAACGAGGAAGTTCCGTTGAAGAACCAGTTTCCGGGGCAAGATTTAAAGGTGGCCTCCGTGTGTGTGTGTGTGTTACTAAGAGCATTTTCGATTTCCGCCGATTTTTTGATCCGAAATTTTCCGATTTTGGAACAATTTTTATCATCCCAATTTCTTAAATTTTTTCCTATTTTTTTTGGATCGGAGTTGGAATATATATGAGATTACGATTTCGATCCCATTTTAATTTCCACAATTTTCGATTTCTATTTACCGAAAATTACACTTATTATATTACCAATATTACTATACATTTCGTATTTTAAGTTGACCAAGAAATTGGAATTTTCCCGAATTCCGCTGATTCCAGTCCATAAATTTCCGAATTTGCTACTAGTAAATAAATCCCATTTTTCGAATATGAATTAGTTTTTCACTTCCAACTGCTAATTCCGACTTCCACCGATGTGCAGGAAATATCGGGCCTTAACTCCAACAACGCAAAGGAATCGAGCATTTCTGAAGTTGCTATAGGGATTTTTACAAGTATTACTTCAAACATATTAGGGTCTCTAAGCACATCTCTGATTGGTCGATACAAATTCACATCGGAAATCCCGAAAATTCACAGCAAATCACCCGATGAAGAAGAAGAAGAAGAAGAAGCAGCTTTGGAACTTTCCAATTTTAACCTCGGTGGCGAATTCGAAGATTTAGAGATCAAAGTGGCTAATGAGGATATTACGTTTCCATCGAGCAGCAAGCTTCCGGGAAGTTCTTTTAGCCGGTTTGATATGGTCAATGATTGCTCTGACCACCACTTTGTCAACGAATCGGGAATGGACACGCAATCTCCACAGGTTAGAAAATAAAAATTTATAATATTCCTCAAAAATTTGAATTCGAATTTCCGCCGATTTCCGCCAATTCCAATTCGTATTTTTTTACCAATCTTGGAACAATATTTTTCATTCCGAATTCCGATTCTGATTTTTCCGATTTTTTCGGTTCGGACCAATTCGATTTTAATTTCCAAAAAGATTAATTCTTTTCCCCCCGAAAGTTACTAATAAATTTGGAATTTCCCGAATCAATCCAATTCCGATCCGAAAAATTTCTGATTTTGGAACAAGTTCCTTTCTTTATATTCCAATTACCGAAATTCCAATTTCCGATTTTTTCTCTCTCTCTATGTACAGGTGAGAAGAGCCTGGCTGAAAAAAGTGCAACAAGAATGGAGCATATTGGAGAAAGATCTCCCCGGTGAGCATTTTTACTGCATGCCGATTTCGATAGATGTTACATTTGTCGATATTTAAATAAATTTAGTTTATATTATGCAATAATAATTTGAATGAAATTTACGCGATTAATTTGGACAGGAACTATCTATATACGTGCCTACGAAGAAAGAATGGATTTGCTTCGAGCAGCAATCGTAGGCAGTGATGGTACACCGTATCACGATGGACTGTTCTTTTTCGATATTTATCTTCCCCCACAGTACCCCAACGAGCCACCTGTAAGTAAACGGCTTTCCCGAAAAATATGTATATATAATAATATATTAATGTCCGTATTACTTATATATTAACGTCGAGATATTTTGCATGCAGATGGTGCACTACAACTCTGGTGGGCTCCGCATAAATCCCAACTTATACGAATCGGGAAAAATCTGCCTAAGCCTGTTGAATACATGGACAGGATCTCAAGACGAAGTTTGGAATCCGAAATCTTCGACAATTCTTCAATTACTTCTCTCTCTACAAGCGCTCGTGCTCAACGAAAAGCCCTACTTCAACGAGGCTGGTTACGATTCTCAGATAGGAAAAGCTGAGGGCGAAAAGAACTCGTTTAGCTACAACGAGAACGCTTTTCTTGTCAGCTGCAGGTCCATGCTATACCTACTACGCAACCCCCCTCGGGTAATTACTTACTTCCTCCGTTCCGTATTATCGGATTTTTTTTTTAGAATTCCAAAAGTGCATTAAACACATTTTTCTTCTTCCAATTTTACCCTTATTAATCAAACATTGATCCTATGACCTCATTAAATGGTGAAGGGTATTTTAGTCTTTGTTGTATGTCTTTCATAAAAAAATCAACATTTCATATTTTCCAAAGAAAATTATTACCCTTTTTTTTTAATTCTATAATGGGATAATATTCGTGAAGTGTAATATCGAGTTTTGTCTATATTTGGAACAGAATTTTGAGGCACTAGTGAAGGAGCACTTCGAACGACGAGGCAGACATATATTATTGGCCTGTAGGGCCTACATGCAAGGAGCTTCTATAGGGTATCCATTCGAATGTGGAAAAGACGAAGAAGATATTCTGCAAGGAAGAAGCTCAACTGGTTTCAAGATTATGCTGACGAAGCTTTATTCCAGACTCGTCGAAGCATTTTCAGACAAGGGTATCGATTGTCGTGAATTCTTGGACCAGGTTCCACAATAATTAAAAAAAAAAGAAAAAAAAAATCATGGCTATGTTTGTGTGTATAATATTATCTTGAAATAGCTCGTTTGCTGTTTCTTCGTGTTGTTTGATGTGTGTCTCTGTGTTTCGGGTTTGAATAAGTTTGTTGTACATTGTGCAGAAACAGAAAACTCGATAGATCATAATGTATTATAGGTGTGTACGATCGATCTCTCATTGTATTATATTGTGGCTTGTAATAAATCATGTACCGAAAAAATAAAGATTTTAAGGTACATGTGGTTTGCTCGATTTTTATGTATAATAATCTTACATCCCTCGTTTTTTCATCAGTCGTTTTGCTAACGATACAAATAAAAATGATCGAGAGAAACATAATTGGAAAACGAATCGAAAATGATAACAAAAACCAACCGAAAAAACCGGGAATTGCACTGTAATAAATCTCCTCTTCTGTCAAACATATACTAACTAATTTCCATAAAAGAAAGACATTTTTTTTTTTTTTTTGATATTTAAATATCTAATTCTTGAGAGAGAAAAGGTTGATGAGATTGTGAAGAGAGTAGACAAGTATGAGAAAATAAACAAGTGCAGCCACAAAACCAGCAATAATAGCACCTGTAACATGGTCACAAAACCTAGGAACTTGTCCGCAAATTGGGAGCCAACCTGCATGGCTGTTCCCTTTCTTCCCCACTTGCCCTATTGCTATGCATGCAGATATACTTGAATCCAACAACAATGCCACAATCTATATATACATACATATACATAAAATATTAAAAATACAGTTAAACCTCTATAAATTAGTATAATCATGACTAACATAATTCTATTAATTTAGCGAAATATTAAATTATCGAACTAATATATATACTTTAGTAGGGTTTTACCGAGTCGGGACTAGAAAAAACTACTCCCTCTGTTCCACAATAACTGTCTCTTTTTAAAAATATTTTTGTTCCATATTATCTGTCACTTTAGATTTCCAATATTGCATTAAATGCATTTTTCATGTATAACCTTATTAATGAAACTCTATTCATTATTTTTTTCTTATAAATCATTAAATATTGAAGGTTGTTTTAGTAATTTTTATATGATTTTATTAAAATCAAAATATATTTATTGAGTTTCTTAATCTTTGTGAAAAGTGAAAAGTGACGATTATTTAGGAAGGGATGGAGTATTATTATTTAAGCGAGACTATTAATTTATTGAGTATTAATTTATCGATGTTTTACTGTAATCAATATTATAACTATTTTACCGAGTCGGAACCAAAAGAAACTATTATTTAAGCGAGACTATTAATTTATTCAGTATTAATTTATCGATGTTCTACTGTAATCAATATTGTAACTTTTTTAATTAAAGAGAAAATAAAAGATATATATAGATAATACGAAGATTTACCAAATCGAAGATCAAGATCAAGTGCCCGAACGAGCACTTTGTAGGGAAGAAGAGAAGTATGAGTGTGTAACCACTTGCAATTGCATTCATCAGCACAAAGTACCTGCAAGAAGTCATGTGTATTTTTTACTTTTTTTTCGATATTAATTTTTTTCGTTTAAAATATGGACGATTTTTTTGAGCTTACGTGAAAGTCGGGGAGTTGGTGTATTTGGCTTCGAATTTGACGTTGAAAACTTGTGCGGAGTCGCGGCTGGTGACCATGATTAGTGTTGCGGAAATAGTTGCAGCCAAGGCTAAAAGCCTTAGCAGAAAAATGGGAATCCTTTTGGAGAAACTCATTTGTGTTTATTGAAATGAACTAAAAATAATTTGTGAAATGAAATTATTTGGTGTTAAAAACAAATGGAATTGAAAGAGATGTAAACATGTTTGTGTTAGGAAATGCAGGTAAGTGGGAGGTGGCCTTTTTGTATTGTTACTGGTTTTATTGGTAACCTAATGATATATTTTTTTATATATTAAATGTGATTTATTTATATATATATATTTTATTTAGGGTTAATTACAATCATCCCCTGATGTATGGTCAAATTACAAAAAAACCCTCTTGTTTGGATAATTACAACCACCCCCTTAACTATAAATATTTTTACATGTCCACCCTTGCGGTTTCAAATTTCGTGGAGTTTTCGAGATTATATGGATTATTATCACTTTTGTACCCGTTTTATCATATTCAAAATCCGCATTTTAAAGCAAGATGATCATAAATATGTGTTTTTAAACTTGTATATATCAGATTGCGGTGCATCAAAAACTGTATTTTTACACAAAACGAGTACAAACTAGAACATATTTCATGAAAACTAGATGATTATGTTGAATTTGACACCATAAGGGTGGAGATGTAAGAAAAACTCATAGATGAGGGGTAGATGTAATTATCCAAACAAGAGGTATTTTTTCGTAAATTGACCATACGTGAGGGGGTTGGTTGTAATTTACCATTTTATTTATTTAGTCTCGTAAATGATGCCTAGCGGTTCGAATTCCCTGACCAACGGTTAGTAGGTCGAGCTTGTCACACATGGTTAGCCTAGTATGGTTTACGTCTCTCGAATAATTTGCAATCTATTATACGAGAGTGTCGATTTACCCAGTGCATCTACATGGTTGTCTACGACTACGAGTTCCTTCATTAAAAAAAGAAAAGAAAAAAAAAAATAATAATAAAATGAATTTGCCATGTAACAATGAATGGCTCAATAGGAGAAGCTTAAGGCCCAAATTTTCATATACTCTTCTAAAATCTTCCGCCTACCGATGCTGGGTTTATTAGTGGGCCTTTGTTAACGAATTAACTGACTTTATAATAAAAAGAAAAAAGAAAAAAAAAAAAAAAAAACTGCAGTTACTTTAATTTGATTAATTGCTTTTTAAATTTGAAATTTAATATATTACATGAAGTGTGATTAAATGAATTTAAATATGTAAGTGTGTTGCTATTTTTTTGTTTATTCTAAAATTAGGCACCAAAAATAAACATTTTAATATAAATATAATAATCAGTTAATTACAATAATAATAAATAAATGAAATAAAATTAGGGTGTGTATATAATCACCGCCCTCCAACAAGTATAAAAGCAGCACAGTCGCTAATTATCCATTTTCTTTCGCTCAGACTCAGATCCTCTCTCTCTCTAGACAGAGCGACACACACAGAGAGAAACCCTTGTATCTATAATTTGACTACAATTGGACTTCACGAAGAAATTAAGGAATCGTTAACTGAAAATTCGAAAGAATGGATATGGATGAAGAATTCTACGAACAAGGGTACCCCGATGAAGAGTTCGAGGAAGAAGACGAGGAAGAGATAACTCAGGAGGACGCGTGGGCTGTCATCAGTGCTTACTTCGAGGAGAAGGGTTTGGTGCGCCAGCAGCTCGATTCCTTCGACGAGTTCATTCAGAACACGATGCAGGAAATCGTCGATGAATCCGCCGACATCGAGATCCGACCCGAGTCTCAGCATAACCCCGGCCACCAACCCGACTTCGCTGAGGTTTTTTAGTCGTCCGTGATTACTACTTTGAATTCAATTGGTACATTTGAGGAGTTGGCCGGAAGAAAAAAAAATGCTAGGGTTTTTGACTTGGGAGGTTTTTTTTTTGGGGGGGTTTTTAATGGATTGATTTCGTTCGGCGCTGAGTGAGTTCAGATTTTTCTGTTTTTTTGGTATTTGGTGAGAAATTAATTTCACAAGAAAAATATACGATTGGAGAAACTATGAGTGAGTGGGGTTTAGTTTATTACAGTAAGTTATGGTAATTGATTTGCTTTGGTGCATTTCACCTCGTGGTTGCTGGACTTGATTAAGAATAAAGAGAACCATAAAGAATAAAAAAGGATTATGTTCGAACATTTAGTTTTTTAAGTAGGTTTTTGGGCATATGAATACTAGGCTGATTGATTATTGACATTTTTGTTTGGTGGTGCAGTCTATTTGTAATAGATATATTTTTGAATTTTAGGTATTTAATGCGGGGTACGAGGGTCGGGCGGAAACTTTCTTGATTCTAAGAAGGGCGTGATTTGTTACTGCGATTGGATAAATGGATTTTTTATGTGGAATTTTTATATGATTGGATTTTACGAATTTATGTGGACTAGGAAATAAATTTTTGAAATCAGCGGAGGAATGACACGTGGATCACATTGTTATTCCACGTGATCAAATAAATTGATGAAGATTATATAAAATGATACGTGGTGGTGATGTGGCAAAAGAGTTGGGGAATCTGTTTAGTTTGAGCATTGTTTCTGAAATGTGGCTATAAAGAAAGCGATTACTTGTATTTCTGAAATATAATTGAGAATTGAACTATCTTATGACTTGTGAATACAATGAAAATATTGCTTATTTCTTCAGAAGGTGATTTGGTGAAGAGTCTAATCTATCCTGTTTCCTTACTCTTGCAGACTATCTATAAGATTAGTTTCGGGCAGATTTATCTCAGTAAACCGATGATGACGGAGTCTGATGGAGAGACTGCTACGTTGTTTCCTAAGGCTGCAAGGCTAAGGAATTTGACATATTCAGCTCCATTGTATGTTGATGTCACCAAGAGAGTCATAAAGAAAGGTCATGATGGTGAAGAAGTTACGGAGACTCAGGATTTCACGAAAGTCTTTATTGGAAAGGTAAATTTATGCAGCCTTAAAACAAATTTTGTGTGACAAAGGAAGATTTCTGATATTTCAAAGTGCCTTTGTAACATAACCTCTATGTTTGTGTTTGTTGGTATAGGTTCCTATTATGCTGAGGTCAAGTTATTGTACACTCTATCAAAATTCTGAGAAAGATTTGACAGAGTTGGGAGAGTGCCCATATGACCAGGGTGGTTATTTCATCATCAATGGCAGTGAAAAGGTTTTGATTGCTCAGGAGAAGATGAGCACCAATCATGTCTATGTATTTAAAAAGCGGCAACCAAACAAGTATGCTTATGTGGCTGAAGTTCGGTCCATGGCGGAGACCCAAAATAGGCCGCCTAGTACAATGTTTATCCGGATGCTTGCTCGAACTAGCGCCAAAGGGGTAACTACACATGGATGTGGCATTTGCTTTTCATATTACTGATGCATATCCTGTTTTTGTTGAATCATAATATGTTTGTATTGCAGGGTTCATCGGGACAATATATACGCGCCACCCTTCCATATATTCGCTCTGAGATTCCGATTATTATTGTGTTTCGGGCATTAGGATTTGTTGCTGACAAAGATATATTAGAGCATATCTGCTACAATTTTCAAGATACTCAGATGATGGAGCTTCTGAGGCCCTCCTTGGAAGAAGCATTCGTGATCCAGAATCAACAGGTACTTGTATTCAATTGTTGCATGCATAATCTTTGTGGCTTCTTCACAAAGTGACTCATTAACTTGGGGACACAACATTCCAAGAGTATTTCACTTGATGAAACATAATATTCATGTTGTCCTCTTTACGCCAATATTTTATTTGTAATTAGATTTGAAAGGAACAAAATTCATCTAGATGCATCTGAAGTACAATCAATTGGAGCGGTGATCTTCCACATTTAAGTAGTCATGTAAACATCATCTTGTAAATGCACAATAAAATTGAAACAAAAATAGTTAATTTTCCAGTTACCTAAGCTCTGCAGCATATCACTGGTTTGCTAGTCAAAGCTGCATAAAACTTTGTGGCACATTTTATTGCTGTTGCACTTCTATGCTTTTTTTCTTTCCAAAGTTGCTAGTTAACAGTCTAATACTACTATACAAATTCAGGTTGCTCTGGATTACATTGGGAAAAGAGGAGCCACTGTTGGTGTTACCAGAGACAGAAGAATCAAGTTCGTGTTCCTGAAGTTGTTGGGCTTCATTTCATTGCTTTTCATTTGCTTCTAAATCTTATTCACGTACCTTATGCAGGTATGCCAAAGAGATTCTTCAGAAAGAAATGCTTCCTCATGTTGGCGTCGGGGAATATTGCGAGACAAAGAAGGCTTATTATTTTGGGTATGTCAAAAAATCCTTTTTAGATTTCTATTTACATGTCTGTCTGATGCTACTACTGAAATATCTATTGTCTCTCCTTCTAGTTATATAATCCACCGGCTTCTGCTGTGTGCACTTGGCCGAAGGGCAGAGGATGATAGAGATCACTATGGCAATAAGCGACTGGATCTTGCTGGTCCTTTGCTTGGTGGTCTATTTCGAATGGTTTGTTCATTGTAGACATGTTGTGGTGGTCATTTGACCTTAAAAAAATGTGAGATGTTATGCATCTGAAATTGAGGTTCTATTTGTGGTGCAGCTATTCAGAAAGTTGACCAGGGATGTGAGGGGTTATGTTCAGAAGGTATTTCCACTTTCTGGCCTTTTTATTTCTTTATCTATTTTTTTTATAATATCTGAGGAATATCGAGATGAACATTGTGCTTTGCAACTGACAATTAGTTTCTGTACTCCTCTCTCAGTGTGTTGATAATGGGAAGGATGTGAATTTGCAATTTGCAATAAAAGCCAAAACAATTACCAGTGGTCTAAAATACTCGCTTGCTACTGGCAACTGGGGCCAAGCAAACGCAGCGGGTACAAGAGCTGGAGTTTCCCAGGTTGAACTGCATACCAATCATCTATTCAATTTATTTCCAAAAATATATCTATTGAATCGGCTGTGCTTTAAGTTCATTTCTAAGCGAGGACAGTTGTTTGGTTTGAAATGCTGCAGGTCTTGAATCGCTTGACTTATGCCTCTACATTGTCTCATTTACGAAGACTCAACTCCCCCATTGGCCGTGAAGGTATTTGCCTGTTATATTAAATCTAAGAAAAGACTGGCATGATCATACAATGGCAAAATGAGAAGTTCTACTCCGTTACAATATCATCTCCCAGAAATAAACATCTAGAACTGAGACGATAAAGTTCAAAAGAAAAAAAAAAGTGTGTTCTAGACATAGATCTGGTTCATCATCCCAAAATAAAAAGGCTCTATGCAATTCTTGAACATATATTATGCTACTAAATCCTTGTCATTGGTATTTTTTGTTTTCCTCTAAAATATTACTATCCTCTTTCTTTACATAGGTAAACTGGCTAAACCAAGGCAGCTACACAATTCACAGTGGGGAATGATGTGTCCTGCAGAGACACCGGAAGGACAAGTATGTGCATCTTCTTGATACCATTCAGCGGATAATTTAGTTCATCTATTCATATTCCCTGTTCATAAACCAATTATTTATTTGTGCTGTCTCATCAGGCGTGTGGTTTGGTGAAGAACCTTGCGTTGATGGTCTATATAACAGTTGGTTCAGCAGCATATCCAATTCTAGAATTTTTGGAGGAATGGGGTACCGAAAATTTTGAGGTGCAAAAACTCTCTATGTTCCGTTATGAAGCTGAATTTTCTGATTCTTTGTCCAGCTGAGTTTTCCAGACAATACTTTTTTTGTTGACATGATTTTTGTTTGATTTAAGGAAATTTCTCCTGCTGTGATTCCTCAAGCAACAAAGATCTTTGTGAACGGTTGTTGGGTTGGTATCCATCGTAACCCTGATATGTTAGTGTCTACTCTCAGACGTTTGAGGAGACGTGTAAGTAGTAATTTTTTTTTAATCCTTTTACTCCAAATGCTTTATGTTTTATGTTTGTGAAGACAAATTGTATGTTTGTCTTTCCGTGGACAGGTTGATGTCAATACTGAGGTTGGGGTGGTTCGAGATATTCGTCTGAAAGAACTTCGTATATATACCGATTATGGTCGTTGCAGTCGTCCGTTATTTATTGTTGAAAAGCAAAGACTTCTTATAAAAAAGAAGGATATTCAAGCATTGCAACAAAGGGTATGTCTCATATACACAGTATATACAAATGGTCTATTGTCTAATTCATCCTTTTTATTTCTGTTTCCAGGAATCTCCTGATGATGGTGGCTGGCATGACTTAGTTGCGAAAGGATTTATAGAATACATCGATACAGAAGAAGAAGAAACAACTATGATTTCCATGACAATAAATGTGAGATATGTGACATGCGTTATAGATTTTTTCGTACTCCACTCGCAATTATGTGAAACACTGAAATGCTTATTTAATTTGCTTAGGATCTTGTAAGTGCAAGGATAAATCCAGGCGAGGCTTATTCAGACACTTATACACACTGTGAGATTCACCCATCGTTGATATTGGGTGTTTGTGCTTCAATCATTCCATTTCCTGATCACAACCAGGTGATTTTAACCCTTCAATCTTATCTTCTCGTTTCAAAATTTTATTCTTCAGTTATCTGATATCTGTTTTTTGCTTCCCCACAGTCACCACGTAACACATACCAGTCCGCTATGGGTAAACAAGCCATGGGTATTTACGTCACTAACTACCAATTTCGAATGGTACGTTCCAATTCTCCATTTCTCCACCACATGCATTTCACTGGCCCTGTTCCCATTTTGTCAAATTTACCGTCTTACCTTTTTTTTTCCCCTCTTATCAGGACACCTTGGCTTATGTACTCTACTACCCTCAAAAGCCTCTCGTGACTACACGTGCTATGGAACATCTGCATTTCAGACAGCTCCCAGCTGGCATTAACGCCATTGTTGCCATTTCTTGCTACTCCGGTTACAATCAAGAAGATTCGGTTATTATGAACCAGTCATCGATCGACCGTGGCTTTTTCCGATCACTATTTTTCCGTTCGTACAGAGACGAGGAGAAGAAGATGGGTACCCTAGTCAAAGAGGATTTCGGCCGCCCTGACAGAGCTAACACCATGGGTATGCGTCACGGTTCTTACGATAAACTGGACGACGATGGGCTAGCGCCGCCAGGAACTAGAGTCTCCGGTGAAGATGTCATCATCGGAAAAACGACCCCCATAACCCCCGACGAAGCTCAAGGCCAAGCAAACGCCCGCTACACAAAACGTGACCACAGCACGAGCCTACGTCACAGTGAAACCGGCATGGTTGATCAGGTCCTGTTGACCACAAATGCAGACGGTTTGAGGTTCGTCAAAGTTAGAGTTCGGTCGGTTCGAATACCTCAAATTGGAGACAAGTTCAGTAGTAGGCACGGTCAGAAGGGGACAGTGGGCATGACTTACACACAGGAAGACATGCCTTGGACTCTCGAAGGGATAAATCCCGACATTATCGTAAATCCACACGCTATCCCTTCTCGCATGACGATTGGTCAGTTGATCGAGTGTGTTATGGGCAAAGTTGCAGCCCATATGGGCAAAGAAGGAGATGCAACTCCCTTTACAGATGTGACTGTGGATAATATCAGTAAAGCTTTACATAAATGTGGCTATCAAATGAGGGGCTATGAGACTATGTACAATGGGCATACTGGGAGGAAGCTTACTTCGATGATATTTTTGGGCCCCACTTATTACCAGAGGCTGAAGCATATGGTTGATGACAAGATTCACTCTCGAGGAAGAGGGCCTGTCCAGATTCTGACAAGGCAGCCCGCTGAAGGGCGGTCGCGTGACGGTGGTTTAAGGTTTGGTGAGATGGAAAGGGATTGTATGATTGCGCATGGTGCTGCGCATTTTCTCAAGGAGAGGCTTTTTGACCAGAGTGATGCTTATAGAATTCATGTTTGTGAGAAGTGTGGTTTGATTGCTATTGCCAACTTGAAGAAGAATTCGTTCGAGTGTAGAGCGTGCAAGAATAAAACTGATATCGTTCAGGTACGTTATTTTTCGTCTAAAATCAATGTCCCAACCTTTTTTTTTTTTTTTCGTAACCGAAATTAGTTTTTTGTTTTGCAGGTGCACATTCCGTATGCTTGTAAGCTGCTATTCCAGGAGCTGATGTCTATGGCCATTGCTCCGAGAATGCTGACGAAGGATATTAAACAGTCGAAAGAGCAGAAGAAGAAAGGGGCTTGATTTTCGATTTTGGAAATATGACGATGAGTTTAAAAACCGAGCGTATAGTTTGTTTTTGAAGATGGGACGGAGATTTTATTTGTGGAGGTGTATAAGCAAAGCTTACATGTATTTGTTGATGGAATTTGTGTACGATTATGTTGCGTAATATTTTCTCAAGATTTGATGGACTACATATATTAGCTTCAAAACATAAATTTGTTTTAGTGGTGTACAATTGAAGAATTTTGTGTTTATTCATCTTTGTGTTGTTATATATGGTATATGATTTCGATATATATTTACTGTTTTGATTAATTCTTTTTTTGAAAATTATTTAAATGTAGAATATTTGAATTTTTAAGTGAAAGTTAGATTCCAATTTTTTTCTTAATTTACCTATAATAACAAAAAAATAAAAGAACATAATAATATTGACGTCATAAATGTAAATTTCGGGAAAAATAACGAATTTTAAGATTTATTATTTAAAATTAAAATCAGATTGGAATTTAAAAGTAATATCTATCTGTATAAAAACCCCATTCAAAAACCCAACTCTGAAGAACACACTTCTTTCTACCTGAAGTAGCCATGCCGGAAGAGAATAATCAACAAATTGTTGCAACCGAAGAAGAAGAAGAAGACGACGACGACGACGATGGGCCGCCGCCTGGATTTCAATGCATCATCACCCCACCGCCACCGCCACCGCCACCGCAACCGGAAACAACTGAAGCCGCTGCCGACGACGAAGAAGACGATGATGGCCCACCGCCTGGGTTTCACTCCATTGCTCCGAAGCCCCCTTCGCCGCTTCCTTCTTCCGGTG
This sequence comes from Erythranthe guttata, assembly GCF_000504015.1. The sequence goes on from NW_012192922.1 coordinate 2,688,029, forward strand.
AGACGAAATTAAAATTCTTCTTCGTCCCTATTTATGTAAAATATATCGATTCTACAGTGTAATTTACTTCGTTTGTTGATCTCGGAGAAATTGGCATTCTAATTCCAGATTTTTTTTTAATCTGGAAAATAATTTGGGGGTTTTCTGTGGTAACTTCTCGAAAGAAGTTCAACATTGTGAATTTTATGTTTAGGTTTCTGCCTTCTATGAATGTGATTTATGCACTGATTAAGTTTAATGTATGTTCGTATATAATCTCCCTAACTGTTCTAGTTTTGAATTAATACTATCTATTATTTATATATTTAGTTACATATCAATTACTTTCAAATCATAAGTACATGCTTGTGTCCATAACCATGTTTGAGCAAAATTTTAGTCGCCCCATAGCGGAGCTTAACTTATTCATACTTAATGCCCTTATGTTCCTAAACCTCTGCACATTAGTTTTGAATTTGATTGCATAGTTGTAGATATAACCTATGTACAAATTCATGAACTCATTGTCATAATTCAGACATGGAAAGGGACATCAAACAAGAGGACATTGAGGATGATGATGACGACGACGATGGGCCACCACCAGGGTGGGAGTTCAGTACTCTTGTAAATGCATTACCTCCACCAAAGACAACAGGTCACGAGTTTTTTTTTTTTAATTTTGTATAATTCATTTAGCTTGTGAAACCTCTTAGTCGTTTGTCAGTGTGCTTTGTACATCAGATACCCGAGAATCTCGTAACTAATTCCATTAGCTTATTAGATTATTATATGTTCTGTTATTTGAGATTTTATAAATTAGTGGACCACACTATCCGTGCTCTAAATTTGCTGAAGCTCGTGATTGTCATAGGTTTAATTTATGTGTTTGTCTTGCAATAGACATATCAGATATAAAAATCGAGAATGATGAAGAATTAGATGAAGGGCCTCCGCCTGGATGGGGAACTGTGCTGTTAAATCAGATGCCACCTCCATCTACACCACCATTGAGGCAATCATCGATTAATTCTTCTAGTGAGTTTTTTCATCTTATCACACAGTGAATTTGGCATTCTATCAGAGAAAATGATGCAGTTTTTTTCTATTCCACATTCCAAATAAGAAAATGCTATTTGCGGTCACAAAATTGCTATTCGCGGTTTATAACAAAACCCCCCAAAACTTTTAAAAATATCAAAAAACCCCCCCAAACTGCAAATAGCAAAAAAAAAAAAAAAAAAATCGAAAATTCGAAATCAAGCTTGAAAAAGGGTTGGGCTTCGATTTTTTGATGTAATTTCGACTCTTTTATGTGTAACATGCATTGGGTAGGTCGATTACGGAACCAATTTCATGTTAAAAAGCTCTACAAATCAATTTGTAGGGCTTTTTTTTTCGCAAAAAAATGTTCGAACGCGCAAGATGGGCGCCCAAGGCGTGTACGAACGCCCGTTCCGGGCTTTCGTACACGCCTTGGGCGCCCATCTTGGGCGTTCGAACATTTAAAAAAAAAAAAAAAAAAAAAAAAAAAATTTTTTGCACTGGACGCCCAACTCGGGCGCCCAAATGCAGCTTGCACGCCCAACTTGGGCGTGCACTGCATGAATGGGGGCCCAAGTTGGGCGTTGACGCGTTTTGGGGGGTGTTTTTGGATTTTTTTGGAAAGTTTTGGGGTTTTAGTGAAATAAAGTGTTTTTTTGGGGGGTTTTGTTAAAAACCGCAAATAGCAATTTTCAAACCGCAAAAAGCAATTCCCTTCCAAATATTGGCTCAATTCATACTCTTCCATAGGAAAAATGATGCAGTTATATTTGCTTGATATTCTACAGGCACTGATATGGAATGTGCTGATTTGAAAATTCAACCCAATGGCACATATAATGTAATCCTTTGATTAGTTTTTGTATCAATAGTAAAGCCAATTAATCCAGTTCAATTTTTTGTTAGCATCCTGGAGGCATATAGAATTTCTTCCTCCACTTAAAAAAAGAAAAGAAAATCTGAATACTGACGAATGTTTGGATAGAGATTGGTTTAACCACAAGTTCTACATAGGGATTTGATTTTCGGTAGTTATTCATACCTAACCAAAATTATACAATGTGCCTATTCAAATCATTTTTACTCAGGGCTGGGAAACTCTTTCTCATTTAAATATTTAGTTAAGGATCATAAAAGCTTATGGAAGATTCTTGAATGAAGAGCACATATACTGCTTTCATATTTCGTAAACAGAGTAAAATTGAAAGAAATAGTTTCCTCGAAATTCTCATGTTGAACTTGCACGGTAGCTATTTGTAATAACTGCATGATGTTGCTTGCTTAATTATATCAGCCATAGCTAAAAGTGTGGATGATGCAGATATTGAAACGGATAGCAAACCAAAATTTACGAAAAATGACGATGAGGTGTCTCCACTAATGTCACAGTGCACACCCATGCAAGGGCATTCATCGCCAGCTACAACACCACCATTAAACCAGCTGCCATCGGCAGAACTGCCTTGCGGTATGTCTATTGAACACCTTGCCATGTGACAAAAATAGAAGTGTGTCGGGTTAAGTAAGGTAGACTTCACTAATTGACTATTTCAATTATTACCATTTTTACAGATTCTACTTCCACGAACTCAATTCCTCTTGGCATTCATTCTTTGATGCCTTCTATATATGTAGCGATTTTTTCCTTTCCTTGTCACTGTCTAGATATGCACAGATAATCCATAGGAGCATTCGTGTTATACTGATTGCATGTAATATAGCCTGACTTTGTTCTATGTTTGAATAGTATTTGACAAAAAATATGATGCTTTTTTGAAAATATTCTTCTATATATTTAGCTGATCATTTAGATGCTGTTTGGTTAGATACAGGGAACAAAGAAGACGACAAAAAAATTAGGGACAAAAGGCCCACATCTGCACTACAGCAGCTTCCACCTACGCCATACCCATTGACGCCAGCTCTGAAGCAATCAATTTCTGGTGACTATATATTATTGTTTTTTTTTTCTTCATATTATTTTAAGCTTGAATTGCAGTTTTCTTGTGATGCACTTTCCTTTGGGGTTTACTGCTAGTCCCATGTCCTAATAGACAATCATGCTTGCAATCCAAGTATATGAGCTCATGACTTCAAATTATCATATTTTGTCAGACATAAAATAAAATAAAATAAAAAATATTTACATTGCTGTTGATATTTAAAACCTTCATGGCTATATGCAACGATTCGAATTCATTACATTTTACAAGGCCTTAGGTCATATGAAATTGAAAAGAAAGGGATCGTAATAATTGAGAAGGTTTACTCCTTTTACTTTACCACATGAAGATTATATTTCTGTTTCATCATCCATTGTCTATAATTCATTTAGAAATGGCCAGTTACAGCACTTATTATTATGTTTTATTGTGGGGATTAAATTTGCCTTCTCTTCTATAAGTCTTAGGTTTCACCACTTGTACTTACAACGGGCAAACATCGTGTTAATGCAGGAAAGGCTCAGCTAGTTTGTGGTACTTGCCGGAACTTGTGCTTGTATCAACGAGGGGCAAAATGGGTCCAATGTCCAGGATGCCAAGAAGTCAATTTTGTCCTAGAAGGTTTCATTATCTCATCTATCTTTATTTGTCAACCTGGTACTCTGTATTAACATAGGTTTGTCTGATATATTTTTCTTGGATGTCCGTACCCCTTTGCTTTTTTGCAGCCCATGAAGTTGGCCAAGTAAAGTGTGGAGGGTGTGAGGTGTTGCTTATGTACCCACATGGAGCACCTGCAGTTCAATGCTCTTCGTGCCGTTTTGTCACGGAAATTGGAGTATGTACCTCGTTCTTTCTAGAAACTTCTTGATAATAGTATCCCAAATATAGTAAAAGTAAAATTTGATTACAAGGTGACATCTTGATAGAATCCCTTAGGCCTTGTTTGGTTGGGAATTTAGATTAGACTTGATATACGATATAAAAAATGTGTGATGTTGAGGTTTCAAGCTCATATTAAAAATGGATCTTGATTTTAATCAAGCTTAAAAAGGATATTTAGTCCACACTCAAACCCTTATTATTACACAATCCTAATTACAAATATTGCACAATGTAAGGATTTTATAAGAAGAAATCTCAAACATAAGATAACTGCATGATAATATATTATCACGAACGCAATGTAATCCTATCCAATCCAATCAATCTTATCAATTGCATCGACATTCCCAAACGGGGCCTCAAACCTTGATTCAGAAGAGAGTGAAAATAACATTTAATACTAGGGTAAGTTTCACACACACACACACACACACACACACACACACACACACACACACACACACACACACACATGTCGATTCCGTGTTTTGACGTGTCACTTAAATGTGCAGGCACAGAATAGGCGACCTCCTCTTTCGGTCCAGCAGGATCAGGTTAGAGCACAGGCTCGTAGACGGCGAAGATTCAACCGAGTTCGTTAAGAGTTCTCTGTCTCTGTCTTTCTATTTATTAGCTGATAGTTTGCTGACGTCATCTTTTTCGAATCTCCAGCATTGTATAAAGAAAATGTTACGTGTCCGAATCTTGGAGCCCTTTGAACTTGAACATATTATGATTTTATTACCTGAATTTAATATCTGACTATGAATCACTTTTACGATGTGCATTATGTTCGGAGTTGGACGAGTGGAATGGGATTGAATCGATGCTACATTCAAGTGAAGGATATTGGGTTAGTATTAACTATAATCATTCATTGACAAATATGATGATGCTGAGATAACATAATAGATCTTTACTCGATAATCGATTTGCATTTTTATCGGGTTTAGTATAGATTTGACCGTCATTACGACTATAGTTGATGGCTATATATTTAACGTTTTCTTCCTTGATTTAATGAAAAATATGAATAATTCTTCATAAGACTAATAAGATATTTCCTGGAAAATAGTTCCCATTGAAATCTCGGATTCATCTGTTCAACATTTAAAATCATTGTTTATTTGAATAATGAGCAGCTTTTCTATGCCAAGACAAAAATTGCATGATATAGAAAGTCAAAAGGGCCTAAAAAAGAATAGGGTAAATTACGGTCACACTCTGAGGTAAGGTCAAATTACGAAAAAAACCCTCTTGTTTGAGTAATTACAACCACCTTTCTCAGTTATGGATCTTCTTACACGTCCACTCTTATGGTGTCAAACTTAACATAATCTTCTAGATTTCGTGGAATACTGTCTAATTTGTACTCGTTTTGCGCAAAAATACAGTTTTTGATGCACCACGATATGATATTTACCAACCAAGAAACACATCTTATGATCATTTTGTTCCAGAATGTGAAGTTGAATGATAAAACGGGTTCAAACTGGAGAATATTCTACGTAATCTGGAAGATTCTATTAAATTTGACACTGTAAGGGTGGGCGTGTAAGAAGATTCATAGTTAATGGAGATGGTTGTAATTATCCAAACATGAGGGGTTTTATTGTAATTTGACCTCACTTCAAGGGGTGGCCGTAGTTTACCCAAAAAATTAAAATAAAATAATCACAGACAGACGCTAGTTGTTTCCTAAAAGTAGAAAAAGAAGATGCAGATTGTCACTTTTGGGGGGCCATAGAATAATAATCAAACATGGCTACTACTCCACCACATGCACCTGAACCGGCCGGAATGACCCGGAAAATCAAGTGCCCCGCCCCGTTTCTTTCCAAGACTTATGATCTCTTGGAGGAGGAGGAGATATGTGGCGGTGGCAGAGGCGGTGGTGCCGCCCATGGCGTGGAGAGGCTGAGGATAGTATCGTGGAACTCGGAGGGGAATGGATTTGTTGTGTGGTCTCCGGCCGATTTTTCCGAAGCCATGCTGCCTAAATACTTCAAGCACAACAATTTCTCCAGCTTCATTCGACAACTTAATACATATGTAAGTCATGATATCTAAATTTTCAAGAATTATTATACTTTGATCAAAACTCGAGTTCACTATTATTGTTATATAACTTTAGATCTCTCGTTTCTTTTTTTCACGACAACCACATGTATATTAATTAACGATGTCGTTAATATTCATGTAGTTGTAGTCGTCGAGGCTGTTGAACAATTTGAATGATCGACAAGAATACGTGTACACTTGAAAAAAAAAAAAAAAGATAAAATATTTCTATTGAACGTAGAATGGAGAAACGAGGATTACAAATAGTAGGGAAACGAGAATTACGAATAGTTAAGAGTAAACACACTTTGCAGGGATTCAAGAAAACAGCGTCGAAAAGATGGGAATTTCAGCACGAGAAATTCAAGAGAGGGCAGAGGCATCTGTTGGCGGAGATTGGCCGGAAAAAGTGCGATCCCAGCGGCTTTCCACCCTTCCTAAAAGCTAAGTACTGTAGTAAAAATAAATCCAATAATAATAATAATAATACAAAAAATATGGTAATGCTGATGGAGGAGAACAACAAACTCAGAAGAGAGAGAAAGGATTTGGAAATGCAGATTTCACATTTCAAGAATCTGGAAATGAAGCTTCTAGAATGTCTATCCCAGTACACAACCATGCCATTGTTATTTTAATTATTAATTAACTGTTATATATATTATATTTTCTTTTAATTATTATTATTATTACAAGTCATGCAATGTTAAAACTAGGGTTTCTCCTATGAGAAAATACCTCTGATCATAATTCCACGTTTCTCATGTCACAGTGAAGAAAAAGTGGTAGTAGAAATCGTGGTTGCTGATTTGTCGTTTTATTTTGAATTGACAATTTTGGAATCTTTTTTGGTATTAAAAAGAATAAAAGTTAAGAGTCCAAATGTTGGACCAATATTCAACTTTTAGCGCGAGAAATTAAATAACTTTTAAATTTATAACAAGATAATTAATTGGCATTTATTTAATTATATTTAGGGTGTAAACTATATCGAGTCGAGCCTAACGCATGCTTTGTTCAAAATTGTTTGAGTTTGTATTGAATGTTCAGATCCAATGTACAATTTTTATGTGATTTTATGAGATAATATCGCAATGAATAATTTTATGTAAATTGATAACAATAACGATATTTCTAATCAAATGAATGATAATATTGCAGTATTTTGTGACATACAGTAAAACCTCAATAAATTAATAACTCGTTTAAATAATAATATTTTTTGGCCCCGACTTGGTAAACATGTACTAGATTATTAGTTCAATAATTTAACAATTCGCTAATTAATAGAATTTTGCTAGTCCAAACTCTATGAATTTATATTTACTTCTCTCTTAACAAACAAATTAAATATTAATCGTGTGTTTCATAAATCAAAGGGGCCATTTTTATTTTATATATATATATATATATATATATATATATATATATATATATATATATATATATATATATATATATATATATATATATTTTATGTTTATATTTTTTTTCAGTTTGTCACAGCAAGTTCATGTTCCTTCAATTATGAACATGAACCGAACAACATGCTTTTCCTTTCCATGAATTTTGCGAAAAATCCATTATATAAATCCAGGTTGTTAATGGTGCAATTAACCATCCAATTAATCCATTAATTAATTAATTAAAAAAAAAAAGAAAATGGCTGCAGTAAAATGGTCTTCCAATATTACATTAATGGCACTAATAAGCTTAGCAATATTATGCTCCGCCCTTCCGGTTCGGAGCTCCGAAGAGCCCGACCCGGATCTCGTTTCCGAGATTACCAAACCTTCAAGCATGGCATGGAACGGCCATTTTGATGGCCAAATTGGTGGCGGAATGGAAGGCGGATGGGGTGGTGGAGTCCCGGCGGCACCGCCAGGTCACGGTGGTGGATTTGGCGCAGGTGGTTACGGCTACGGCGGTGTTTCGTGGGGTGTAGGCGGGGAACATGTTCCTCCGCAACCCGCATTCGGCATTCCCGGACGGATTTCGGTCCCCCGAACTCCGCCCAACTATGAACAAGCTTTTGGAAGGTCTAGTGACGAAAAACAAGTGTAATTCTGAAAGAAAATATTTCTTTTTTATTGGTATTGGTATTAATATCAATTAATAAAATAATAATACATGTCATGAATAAATAAATTGAAAATTGGTGGGAATATCAAATAGTAATTTAAGCAATAGTGTGGATCCTTGTCAATTTGGCACATTATGTATATATATGTTGTATCAAGAAATATATATACAAGTTCATGTGCCCATACCATGTAATGCTAAAATTTAAAATATTAATTATGTATTTGAGTTTAATTTGTTCGATTAAAATTAGTGATAAATGGTACGCATGTATATATTCAACAAACTTACATATTAGACGGTTTTGTAGATGCTACATTGAATGTAGAATTACATTTACATATATGTACATAGAAAATAAATAAATAAATAAAAAGGTTTACAGTCTTTAAATAATCCAGGGCCGAATTCATGAACGGGCCAGGCGCAGATAAAGTGCAACTAAAATGACCAAAACACCCTCATCACATGAATTTTACCCGCCTCTTCCCTCTTCAAAAACGATCCCCTGCTTCTCTCTCTCCTCTTTCTCTCTCTTCTTTCTCTCTCTCTCTTCACCAAGTTAACTGCAAAATTTCCGTTTTTGCTTTTCTGTTCATACGTATTCACCAAGAGATTTCGCACAGGAAAAGAAGAATCAATCAAACAATTAAAGAGCTCCGGCGAAATGATTATTCCACTTCCAGAGAAATGGAATCCGCCCTGCAACCGCGAGTGCACCCGCAAATATGCAGCGATCAGAGAAACGCCATGTGAATTCCTTTCTCTCTCTCTTCCCCCTTTCAATTCCATCACGAATTTGATTTTTGTCTTGGTGTCGTTCAATTTTAGATGATAGTGTTGTATTCGTTTTGCTTCGGTATTTTTTTTTATCGATGAATCAAATCCCCAATTATGTGGAGCTATTCTGTTCGAGAATCTGGGTAGAAACCCTAGACGGGAAATTTGTTGTTCAAATTGGTTTCCACAATCTTATGGTACAATTTTTTTTTGTATACGACACTGAATTTCATACATTTTTCAATAATCTGTGTAGTTTCATTTAGAGAAAGTTCGTTTCTAATTTTACCCATTTAATGTTCAAAGTTAGTCTCACAATTGCCACATAATATGAAAACCAGAGAATGTAGGCTGTTAAACTACAATATGAGTGGGTTTTACTATACTTGTAATGTAGGCGTCATCCGAGTTTAATTGAGGGTTTGCAGTAAATAGTTCATATATTTTCCCAATATTCATTATTTTTATATTTTTTTTTTCATATTTTGGGATGTACCTTAGATGGGATTTAGGCCCAAAAATGTTCGTGTAACCTCGTATTGGCATGTTAATATGATGTCTCTGAACTGGGGAATGAACCACAATCTAAGCTTGGTCTATGATCCTTTTTCGAAGGGGAAATTAATCGAGTAGAAGAAGAAAGAGTTTGTTTCTTGTTATGAGAGCCTATCTGTAAGATTAGTTAGATAAATTCTGATAATTAATGTATAATAGCCATATTTGATAATTAATTCGGTTATATTCCGGTGGACTTTGCATTTCTTGATTCTATTGCCATGATTGGCAAGATTTAAAAATTTTATGTGGCAGATCTGACTGAATTTATTCTGGATTATTGTAGGGAGAATCTATTGCAAGAAGGGGTGTGACGGTGACGGTGATACATGGGTTGAATGTAAGTATATCCTGTCTTGTGATGAATAATGACACGGAAATTCTATTCGAAAACGAAATGTTTGGCCACTTCAGCATGCTTGCTTTATAGCTTATGAGCTTAGTCGAATTATCAAACATTACTAATTTGATTTATGTACTGTTTTCGAAAACTTTTCTCATCATTGCTTAGGTGCGAAAAATAAACGTAAAAAAGGATATCATCTCCAAATAATTGATCAATTGTCGTTAAAATTACCAGGTGTAGGAGAGTGTGATGAACTATGCTTCAAAGACCCAGTCTTCGAGGGCCAACAATGGAGCGCTGTATTTGATCGTTCGCCTGGTTCTGCCATCTACTCTGAGGTTAATCTATTTTCTTCTTTAACTTACGTTTGATTTTTCTTATGTCTGAAACTTACACTTGATTTTATCTTCTTTTTTTTTTTCTGGTCCACATCAGAAATGCTTCCGTGCTTGTTTAGCTGGCTGTGCTCACAAGGTCAGTTAATGTATTGAAATCTAATTATGCCTAATTTTTTTTTAGAAAAATGTATCTTTCGACTATTGTGCCTAATTGTTTTTAGAAAAATGGTAAAATTTAGCACATTATCTTTCGGTCAAGAAGTAGTAGTGTTGGATGTATTGCAAAAGTTTGTAAAGTGTTGTAATCTTTCACATTGTACATAATCGAATATTCTTGGTTTGTTCATGAAATGTGGATTTTTCGTCTTGTAATTTGGTTGCAGTTTGATATTCCTGAGGAGAAGATCAATCAAGTTCAATCAAGAGCACAAATGTCTCCACCTGTGGAGAAAGCAACACCACCGCCTCTGCCTGAAGAGAAATCCGCACCATCACCACCACCGGAGGATAAACCAGCACCACCGCCTCCACCTGAGGTGAAACTAGCACCAGCACCACCACCAACTACTGAATCTACATGTGAGTTTGACCCCTTTAAGGATGATGTCCCCAACACTTCTGCATAGTGAGCACATAACAGATAAAACCTTTGTTTTATTTACGCAAGAATTATATTCTAATTAGGTTCGATAAAATTCGATTACAAAAATTCTTTAGCTGGCCCAGCACTACTATTGTATTGTTAATAATAGCAAGGAATATTCGGCACGATGATTTGTTTCTATTGCCAAAACTGTGTGAATTTCATACTGGTAATATTACATATTCTTTCTTTTGCTCATAATTCAACAACACTGTCGACATTGATATAACAGAAAAAAGCTTTACAAAATTCAATTCAGAAAACCTAGAAACTTCTCTATCAACTGTACAACTAACTAAGTTCATATCATCAGACAGAAAGCTCAAGATTGAGATCGAGAACGGAGTGGAAATATAGTGGACATCATAGACTGCGCCAGTCCCGATACAATCGCCGCCTTCACTTGCCCCCGCTTCGGAATCGGACGGCCGTACTCCGTCCTCTTCCACGGCGACTTACCGCCGTTGATCATCCTCTCTGTGCTTCCTCCTCCTTCCATTTCTGCTAATTTTAAATCCAGGTGATATTTTTTGAACCGGTGTTTTTTTTTTTTTTGGTTTTATTTGTGATAATGCTCAGCTGAAACGGCAATGTTATTATATATAGGCGATGATAATTTAAAAAATAAAATAATAAATAATAAATATATATGCAACTAGAAAATTATAATAATGTTGGTACAATTGAATAGCTCGAAGATAAACGTGGGATAATTCATAAATAATTGTGGATGTTGCACTAATAAAAGTGTAGCTTTATGTCACATCTTATCCCATGTTTTCAAATTATTATATTAATATTAAAACATTAAAAAGTAGGGTCTCGTTAGTCTTTTCCTTATGTTAGTGACTAAGTACACTGAATTAGTAAACTATTTATTTCACTTTCTCCAAAGTTCAACGTATGTGGGAAATTAAATTGCCTGCTCTTCAATTATTGAGGACCCCGGCAATTCATAGTTGCAATTTTTTTTTTTAATTATTATTTTAAAATATTATATCTTAATAAATGTACAAAAATGGGGCCATGCCCAAAATGAAATATCACCCTTTATTTGAAAATGGGGATTTGTTCGACCCTACACCCGGTGAAAAACACCGGGTGGGTCTTTTGCTGCCACGTGTCTCTTTTTTGTATTTAATAATAGAATCCCCGATAGGGTTTATATCTTTAGGGGTTTTAGAAAAAAAAAAAAAAAAAAAGAACACGTGGCAGCAAAAGACCCAGCCGATGTTTTTATCGGGTGTAGGGTCGAAGGAAGCGAAAATTGGGCAATAAATGTACGTTATTGGGCTTTTATTTTCAGGCCCATTATAATTATTCGTCGAATATTGAATTTAGTGAAAAGATTATTTAGAATAACTGTTTTTATATTTTGTTTCAGTATTAGAAATTTAGAATATCTGCCTAGAAGATTTTACTCTCCACGCGGCGGCGCGTTGTTGCTCCACTCACTGTTGGAGCGATGCCCATATCTTGCCCCAATTTCGCCGTCCAGAGTCTTCATCTCCGTTCCTCCTCCTTCACAACTACTGCCAGAGAAATCAATTTTACTCCACGCGATTTTGGAATTTCGCCGCCAATTTTCCGCACGAATCTCCGCCCTAATTCAGTTAATTACTCTTCTCGATGTAATTGTAGCCAGACGATATTTTCTGCAGAAGCAGCCCGCGATTATGACGATCAATTGAAATTCGAGTCGGAAAGATACTCCGATGAATTGGAAGTAGCGGTAAAGGCAGTGCACATGGCGTGCTTGCTTTGCCAGAGAGTTCAGGAAAGCTTGATTGCTAAAGGCGACGACCACGTGCAGTCCAAGGATGATGATTCTCCTGTCACGATTGCTGGTAATTTATGATTTAATTTTTTTTTTTAAATTTTCTTTCTCCTTGAAATGGATTTTTCTTCATTTTTTTTTATTCTGTTGGTTTGATTAAATTTTCTGAAATGGATTTTTCTTCTGTTTTTTTTTTCTTTTCTGGAATTGCTTGGTGCTGTTCGCTTTAGAGTCGATCGTGTTTCTTATCTTTGACGCACAATATATTTTTATATTTATTGTGCAGTTTGAGTCAAAAGTGTATTTTAATTTTATTATTATTATTATATTATTACTCACCTTTTAATATGTGGTAGAATTGGACGAACGTGTTTTCTCTGATGAGTAATATTCAATTCTGCCGACTCTTTGATCATTATATAATGTTACACTAGTATTTTATTCATAAGATCAAGAAAAAGGGATTATTCATAAGATATTTGTTCTCTTATATTAACTGTAAATTAATTCATAATCACGTTCGACAGACCTTCGTTGATTCACTTAAATGATTGAGTTTGACATAATTTTATACTTATCAGAAGACTAAAAAACGACAGAAGGAAACGGAAATGACATAACTATCCTCTGCTTTTTCTTCTTTCCTATCAAATTACAACATAGTTGGTCTGGTTCATATTTAGTTCAAACGTTTACATGTCTCAATCCCCAGAATAATTAATGCCATGCTTCCATAAAACCCCCGGTTCTTGATTGTTATCGAACCAACAAAACGTAAAATAAATTTCGAGTATGTTTACCTTCTGATTTATTTATCTAGCCCTAAAAGCTGCATGTGACCTAGGTTTGGATTGGGCTAATGCTCCAAAATGCTTCATGTAAGCAGATTGGAGTGTCCAAGCAACTGTGAGCTGGGTACTCTCTGATGCTTTTGGAAGTGCAAATGTATCAATTGTCGCCGAAGAAGATGTTCAAGAACTGTCCAAAACCGACTCTATTGGCATACTCAATTCCGTTGTGAAGACAGTTAATCAATGTCTAGCTGAAGCACCTCGCTTCGGCCTTAAATCGCCACCTAATCCTCTAAGTACTTCAGACGTTCTAGAAGCCATCAGTAGATGCAACTCGATTGGGGGACCCACCGGAAGATTTTGGGTGCTCGATCCTGTAGATGGTACATTAGGGTTTGTGCGCGGGGATCAATATGCAATTGCTCTTGCTTTGATAGAAGATGGCGAGCCTGTGCTGGGAGTTCTTGGATGCCCTAATTATCCGATGAAAACTGAATTGCTAAGTTACCACCAAAGAGTTCTATCTACACAACCATCGGCGAATTGGGATAAAGGGTGTGTTATTTATGCCAGGAAAGGGAGTGGTGGAGCCTGGATGCAGCCGTTGCTTCGTAAAGAAGAGAAGAAGTTTGTTTGGCCGAACTCTGCCAGTGAAATTAAAGTCTCGACTATCGATAATCCAGCGTTGGCTACGTTTTGTGAGCCGGTTGAGAAGGCGAATTCGAGTCATTCCTTCACTGCAGGACTCGCTCATAGTGTCGGAGTTCGGTAATTATTATGTTTTATCCATTCACTCCTAATCATAATTGAATAAGACTCAGTCGCATGATGAATTTCGAGAAGACGAAAACCTATGTTTGTTTACATTTTCAAAAAAAAATCTGATTTGCGATTTCGAATATTTTTGCTTGTTTTCATCTTAAAAACTCCTTCCAGTTTTACTCTCCCAAAACTAAACCAACCAAAATCTTACAACATGAAAAAATGTTTTCTACTTTATTTCAAATTATTTAATTTCTTTCGCTACTTTATTTCAAATTATTTCTTTCGCTAGTTAAATGTTTCCTATTTAACTGCTGTAGTAAAAAATTCTTCCCCCAAAACATAAACAATCATTACTTCCATTATCAATTTTTTTCCCCCAGAAAATGGAAATATATCCCCAAATTGTAACCAATCCCGGGCATTCATGAAATTTGCTGATATTTGTTTTTCAGTATCTAAAGGCCTAAGCAGTTGCATGTTAAATTAAATTGCAGGAATCAACCGTTGCGCGTGTATTCAATGGTGAAGTACGCAGCTATAGCAAGAGGAGATGCTGAAATATTCATGAAGTTTGCTAGAGCAGGTTATAAGGAGAAGATATGGGACCATGCTGCAGGTGTAGTCATCATCGAAGAAGCCGGTGGAGTGGTGACTGATGCAGGTGGTCATCATCTCTGTTTTTCCAAAGGTATGTATCTGGAAGGCCTTGATCGTGGTATTATTGCTTCTTCTGGTTCTACTTTGCATAATAAAATTATTAGGGCTGTCGATGCCAGCTGGAACTCTTCTAGTCTCTAATTTCTAATCTGAGTGTGTAATATTAGTAGTGCTTATATTGTAAATAATGTATGGGACTGGAGATAATAAACGGACGGAACCAGTTCGGACCCCATGCTCTATAGACGAAATAATGTATTATGTGATTACCGTGAAAAGTTTGATTCTTTTTTTTGCTTGCTCAGTTGTGTACCGAAACTGATTCTTATAGTACTGTTTTGGGGGGTCGATAAGCCAAGTCCATGTAATAATTTTTTGTTAGTTCAACGCCCTGTTTGTGAAGATCAAACATGGTTCACCTATTTATCTTGAAATTTGTAACTTCTTCAATATTGGCTAGGAAAAAAAGATACACGACATGAAATTATACCATGCTAGTAATATTCTTCCACCTAATTGGAACGAACTGAATCAGAGATTTAGCTTTTATCCGGTGTGTGTGTCCGGTGTAGTGCGTATTTTTTCCACCATGTATTTTCGGTGTAATGCTTGTTTTTCTGACTGTGTTCTTTCAGCGTAGTGCGTGTTTTTCCACTGTGTTTTCAGTGTAGTGCGTAGTCTTTCTCCCATTATGTGTTTAAGGTGTAGTGTGTGTTTGTTTCCCACTGTGTGTTTGGTATTGTATAGTGTGTCTTTGCTCAAATGTTGTTTTCAGTGTGGTGCAAAAAAAAATTCACTGTGTGTATTCGGTGTAGTGTGTGTTTTCGGTGTGGTGTGTGTGTTTTCTCACACTGTTGACGTTGTCCTGTGGTGCAATGCCAGTTTTATTTCTTTTCTTTTTATTGATGCTAATTATTTTCACTGTGTGTTTCGGTGTAATCCATTTTTTTCCGGTGTGTGTAGCAACAAAAACAGTTCATCTAATAATTGTTTTACTACATTTCTAATCGTCTAACAAAATCGCAAAAAGTTGTATACTATTATAGCTCACGTTTTTGGCTAAAAATAGATGAAATGTTCAATTATTTTTTAAAATATTTTTAACACTCAATTATATAGTATAGAAGGTATGTATTCATAAGTAGTTACAAATAGTTCATCTGAAAATCGTTTCACTATATTTTGAACAATCGACCAAAATCAAGAAATTGTATACTATAGCAAACGTTTTTTGCTAGTTGTTTCACTATATTTTGAACAAACAACCAAAATCACAGAAATTGTATACTATATAGCTCACGTTTTTTTGCTAAAAATAATTGAAAAGTTCAAATAATTTTTATTGTTTATAACGCTCAAATAATTTTAATCTAGCAAAATTACAACAAAACGTTTTTTTGCTAAAAATAATTGCACGTTTTAGCACACGTTTTTTTTTGCTAAAACGTGCAAATGTTTAACACTCAAATATATAATATAGAAGTTGTGTATTCAAAAGTACTTGAAAATAGTTTATCTAAAAATTGTTCCACTATAACTTGAGCAGTCAACGAAAATCACAAAAATTTATAGCACATGTTTTTTTGCTAAAAATAATTGAAAAATCCAGATATTTTTTTATTACTTTTAACGCTCAAATATATTATGCTATACAAGATGTTTATCTATATGTAGTCAAAAAATACTTTTATTTCTAATAATTATTTCACTAATTTTTTTTTGCACACGTTTTTTTGCTAGAAGTTAGTGAAATAATCAAATATTTTTGCAGCTGTGGTGTAGTGCACGTTTTACTTCGACGCGATTTTTCGGTGTCGTGAGGTTTTTCTTTTTTTTTCGCCCTACTGTCTCATTGATGTAGTGCAAAAAAAAAAATCATTGTGTTTCCAGTGTAGTGTGTGTTTTTTCCACTGATTTTAAGGTTTCGAGTTCCGATGCTCGAGGTTCGATTAAAGAGGGAAAAAATAAAGAAAAAAACTCAAGAACGTGTAGTTGTATTAACAAAACGAATCACGGATACGACCAAATGCCACAATGAATTTACAGACGCATAACTATATAACTCACAAATTCAAGCAGGTCTAACTTCTATTTCCTTTCTAGGCACATCCCCTCAAAAGTATACTCAACGCAAAAGACTGTAAATATAGTAATTTGGAATAAAAATGAACACTCAATACACAGAAAATAAGATTTACATGCGATACCCCCAGTTCATCAAATATAGCGCCTCTCAATGATATGTGTAAATAGCATCTCGTATAAGATAAGAGAGAGAGGAGAGAGATTTTACTTGCACGACGATTTAAATTGCGGCACGTAGGGCACCCCTAGCAGCTTCTCTCTTCAGCTCTGCCGCTTTGCCACTGCCTCGGAAGTACATGTATACTTGCTGTATAACCCAAATGCTTAGGACTGATTCTAAGCAGAAAAGTCCAAACCCGACAAAGTAGAAAATCTGCATAGTCAAGGACAATTTCGGTCAATACAATAACATCAATTTATTTTTTATTTTTTTATTCTACTTGGTTATATATAGATTTGATTTGCAGCTCTAACAATGAATAATATAGCGTGTAGACCCGTTTTTATGTAGTAGTTGGGTATTTATAACTTACTCCAACTAATACATGCTTGCCGATGAGATCCACAGCTGGCAAGATACCTCTGCACGTACACACACACACACACACAAAATCCATCATCAGATTGAAGATATACCAAGTAAACTACCAAAGAAATCATATATCGACAAAAATCAGCGATCCCAATAGTCAATAGGCACCACAAAAAAATATATTAAAAAGAAATTAAAAAAAAAAAAAAAAAGAAAAAAAAAAAGGGTGGTATAGATCAAGTGAAGAAAGATCAGTTATCACGTACACATAATACAATTGTGCAGGGAAAAAGGTGAAAGGCGGACTTACGCCAAAGATTTTCCTCTGAAAACTACAGGAGGTGCAACTGCAGCGAAGATGCAGAAGCCAATGTGAAGCTGCAAAGTCATCAAATTATAATATATCATCAATTAACTTATAGATGGGTATTCGTGACAAGCATGACAAGTAATATTAATAACTTACCAAGTAAAACAGGAAAAACCACGTAAACTTCATGGCACTTTCACTCCTGTAATATAAAATATGTATGCCATGTCAAACAATAAGTAGATTAAAAAAAAAAAAAGCTCTTAATCCATTACGTTTACCTTATAGAATTCAAAAAATTACACATCAAATGAAATTCTTCTCGTTAATTTAAACTATATGTAAATATTAAGCATATCCCATCTCTCGATTATTATGGTAAAGGCAGTACACTGAACCAGCCCAGTAAGTATGCTAATTGTAGATGTAAAATTGGTTTGCTACAAAAGATAGAAGCACAAACCTAAAAGCACGGTAGAGTGGTCGATACCATAACACATAGCCTCCAGGGACCCCCGATATGAAGTAGATAAGGGCAAGAAACCAAATCTTTGCATCTGGCAGATAGACATTATGTTAGGAATATTGGATCGAGATTCGAGAAACACGCACTACACATATAAAATTAAAAGAAATATTATTGAACACCAACCTCCTTGTTTAATCCATGCAGTAGTCACAGCTATAACATTCCATAGAAGGGCACAAACGAGACCTGATCACCATCAACATATACATCATTAGTAATGTTCATGAGTACTCCTGTTCAGGCCCTAAAATAGTAGGGGTCGAGAAGTCATGCACTAATACTCGAGTAACATATAAATATATACAGGTAAAGTGCAGATCCTAAAATTTCATGAACTCTTAACCTAAGGTATCATAATATAGAGAGGGGGGGAGTACCCCCACTACGGCTAGCTCACTTATTATGTGAACTGTTTACCAAAAAATCAAAATGTTAATGCCAAGCATTACCAAGCATAAAAATACTCGCACAAATTGCTTCATGGACACATTTTTTTGAAACACCATGGTTATATTTGTTTTTTTTTTACAAGGAAATAATCTGAAGCCTCCCTAGTCCTTCAAAACGGGGAATATGTTTGCCCCATTACAAAAAAGGAAGTACTCTTTCATCAATGAATATTCCGACTCAAATCCTCGCCAAAAAAAAATTATTGCCTTCATTTACCCAACAAAAAAATACAAAGCATAGTCAATTCTATAGCTGACTGAGATACCAACTAATGCACAAATATCCAATTAGGAAGTTTCGGGCGACTTTACTTCATGTTCTGAATAATAATCCTATTTTCAGTTTCTCACTAGTGCATATAAAAACACAATCCCTACAAGTACATCAAATACCATCACATTTCACTCCATATGAATAGAATTGCATAAAGCTTATATGGAGGAAAATGATATAGATGATTTAGAATAGCAAAACTGCATTAACTAACAATAAAAACCATAGAGCTTCCATAAAATACTAGCACGATATTACATACCCAAATAGGTTGTAAAAGCAACATACTGCAGCTTTTGCAGATGAATAGGTATCTCATTCGCGATGTCGTGATGAATAATAGGGAAAAACGGAGGCCAGTTTTTTTCCTCGAGAACAATGCCAGCTGCAACGAAACAAGAAATTAGTGTCACTCCACTTCCATGGAAGTCCTCTAACTAAAACAATAGGCAAGGATGGACTATTGAGTCAAGGTAATCAAAAGACCAATAAGATAATACAACACACCTCGTGCAGCAGCTTCTTCTTTCCGCCTCACTTCCTGCAGGACATCATGATAAATTTGAAATTATTTTCAGATACTGAATGTAACCCTACTAGGACTCCATCCGTTGTCGTAAAAGAAAATAATCTCTACTAATGCTTATTGAAATTGTGCAACATTTTATCTTCTTTTTGCAAAATATAATTTCCTAGTATATACTACCTCCGTTTCTTTTTAAGCGTCGTTTGAGGTATATGCGCGCTAATTACGAATATTATTAGATATTCTTGATTTGCGGGGAAAATGTCCTTATTTGACCAAATTACCCTGTCATTTTTCATCTTTTCTTTCTCATTTTATTAATCTATCATTAAGGTTGGGGTAAATTAATATTGGGCTGAAGTTGGAAAAAATTAATTAATTCTGCCTTGAAACTCTAAAGTGAAACTTAGAATGGAAAAAATTGTAAGGCTAAAGTGACACTAAAAAAGAAACAGATGGAGTAACTGACAACGCCTAAACGCTAAACATAAGAATGATTTGGTTCCCTTCACTTTTTAATCATCCAGCAGAAATCACAGTTGATGCTACCCAGAGCCTTTAATGCATGCCAACGATAGAATGGCAGGCAAATTTTACCAAAAGAATGGTAACATACACCAGAGGGTACAGATAAATGCACAAATAGCAGATTATGAGTAATGATCTACAAATACCTGTTCCCTTCTTTTCAGTTCAGCCTCCTTGGCCTGTAGCTCTCTCTCTTTCTTTTTCAAATCCTAAAGTGAAAATTTCTCCCATTAGAAGCCAGAGAAAGCATTTTGAATTATATAAGGAATGCTTTTAATGACGTAATTTTTTTTTTAGTTTTCTTAAATCTAAAGCCAGAGAAAGCATTGTTTAGTTAAGAGAAAGCATTTTTGTAGTTTTCTTTTCAATAATAAAGGATAAATTTTTACAGGTTAAACAATTCAAATTAATTGCACATACAGAAGCACTATCAAGAGGAATGTCAACTGGGGCAGTAGGATTGTAGAAATCAGCAGGCTCTGGAGGAAGTGGTGAGAGCCTTGAGTTTGTAGCAGGAGGAACGCTTCCAGTCTGGAAAACAAAGAAAAATTAATGTTGCCGGTAAGAGCTGACTTAATAAATAAGCAAACAGCACGGACATAGAATCATAAAGCTAATCAAAAGGTCGGTTAATTTCTAATCTAGAAATTCATACAAGAATATTCCTGTTGACGATTCTCAAATTTGCTAAGATGTTGGTACTTCTCCCAATCTTTTATAATTTGAGATAATTGAGCATCCATAATAAGTGTGTTTACTGTCTGATCTTGACTAAGCATAGTTACTTATTCTTATTATACCAAAAAAAAAAAAAAAAAAAAAAGGACAGTCACCATAATCCCCTACATGTATATAATGAATTTTGTATCTAATTAATTCTGAACTCTCCGGTGAAAAATTGTGAAGCACCAAAATGGAGTTCAGAATCATTGAAGGAAATAAAGTAGATTTAATTTACTTAAATTGGTTCTTCTATTTGCAACTTGTGTAATAGCTTTCTTTTCAAATAGGAAGACAAATAAAGATCAACTCACCGAGTTAAAAAATGAGCCTCCTCCAAACTTTGATTGACCAGATGGTTTTCCTCTAGCCCCTCCATCCTGAACATAAGAAAACATCACCATGCCATTTGACGAACGCAAACCAACATTAAAATCTATCAACTCTTTTTTCAAGGATCTCTTACATATTGAGATGCTATACATATGCCAAAGAAACTAAATTAACAGCTACTTGGACTCACTCTAAGTTACTTTGTGCGCTAATAAGATTTGTATACAAGTATATTCTTTCGATCGCTCTTTAACAAACATGTTGCGTATGCATCATGGCTGCCATATGAGAAGCAAATGTAAAGAAGCAAATTGTACCAACCAAACATCTAGAATTAAAACACACACGCGCGCGCACACACACACGCACGCACGCACGCACACACAGGCCCACACACACACGCCCGCACACACACACACACACACACACGCACGCCCGCACGCCCGCACGCACGCACACATACACACACACACACACACACACGCGCGCGCGCGCGCACACACGCACACACATCTAACTTTGGAGAACAGCGGATTAAAAACAATATCAATTGAAATATTCATACAGAAACCCTAAAATAAAGCAATACCAGTTCAAACCACAAAGTCAACCAAAGTCACCCAAAAACCCCCAAATTTTCTTCAACTTCAAATTACCCCCTTCTAACAACAGCACACAGAAATTCAACTAAGAGAAACGAAATCACAACAGAAAATGCAGTTTCAAATCGAGTCGCAGTACAAACTTACAGCGAATGGATTAACTTCTTCTTCGTCGAAAGGATTGCGATCGTAACGGCCGGCCATCTTCCTGACAGATGTTTACTTCAATTAAATCCGGTTGCAGAAACCAAATAGCACCCGTTTTGTGAGATCTAGAGTGGAATTGCGATGATAATATATAGAGAGAGAGAGAGAGAGAGAGAGAGAGAGAGAGAGAGGGAGAGAAAAAACGAGACAAATCGTCGAAGCTTAGGGGAGAAGTTTCGAAGACAAATCGTAGTAGATTCAAACGGTTGAAGGGGAGAATCTAGTGAGAGAAAGGAGAAAAGGTCGGTTAGAGAGAGAAAGGGGCAGACTTGTCTGTGGTCAGCCTTCGCTACTTTGAATATAACAACTTGCATACTTTTATAATTTTATTCACTTTTCTCTGCTTATTTTTTGTGTTATGTTTATTAATTAAAATTATCGTTAATTATTAAGGGGCTGTTTGGATTGTAAATTATGGTAACAGTTGTTCAATTGAAAGCTTTGGGAAAAGTAGTTAGCATTGGATTAGTTGTACACCCACCCTACCTTGTCTCTTATTGTTTAAAACATTAAGCCTCGTTTGGTTGCCATAATAAAATTCTAATTATTTTATCGGAGTACAGCGTGTCCAACGAAAAAGCTCTCTAAAAGACAAGATAACCCTTAATAACATAATATCTACATATCGATCCGATTAGTTATTGTGATACCGAACGAGATCTAATATAAAACTGGGTCGTTATAAATTAATAAAATCAATTACATGTATTTTGCTAATGTCTTTTGCAAGAAATGAAATGTCCAAAATTAATCATTAGCAAAGCAAAATACATTTCTAAGCAGAGGGCTAAAATAAAATAACGAACTCCAACAATTTGAAGACACAAAATCAACGACCGGTTTCGTTTACGTACCTAATAATTGTGTGTCACAACTAAGGACAACCTTCTAGAATTGTCAACAAATTGGACTAAAAATGGTCAAAAAATAAAGGTGCCAGATCACGAAAAAAATAAAATAATAACGAGTTCATTTCGACATTTGTTCACATTAAAAACTTTACAAACGAAATCCTAGTCAAGAAGAGTCTCGTAGATTCTATAACTGGCGTAAACATATCGAGCACAATATCCTATTGAAAGCACAATATCCTAGTTCACTTTTTCAAACACAGTACCCCGAGTACTGCGTGTATTTTCTTTTTAACCTACCTAAGAAACTGAATTTCGCTAAACCTTGGAAAAATTACGTTTGTTGTTACGTCTAAGCTTGCGTTTTCGGGTTAAAGGAAACGGGTCGACCCATTTCTTGTCCTCGTCTACGGCCCGTTCCCATCGCTCCTTAAACTTTTGAAGCTCTATTGTAGATTGCCTTCTGATCTGCACCATCCAAAGATTAGTTTGGTTATCAAATTGAAACTGTTGAAAACTGAAATTGAAATTCACAAGATTTGATGGAAACACACCTCTGATCTGACATCCACAGTATGCCTCTATGTAAACGAGAAGAATGAAGAATAAGTATTTGCAAAACTGTAGTTGTTATATAATAGAAAAATCGAAGAAACATGATTTTAACTTGTGGAAAAAATCTAAGTTATTTATACCTTAACTTTCGTATCTTCGAGCTTCGAGACCTGCATGGATGTAAAATATAAGAATTCATGAGAATCGAAAAGGGCTGCAAAGTACAAGAATCTCAAATATATATATGTATATTCCCAATTGTTTTAGATGAGGATATGATCAAGTGTGAATGTTATAGGAAGATTAATTAAAAAAAATAAAAAAAAAAGGTAGATTAGAAGGAAGTGTTGTTGATCACCTTCGTTGCAGATGGGCCACCCAAAGTTTGTATACTCTGATGAAGTACATATTCACTATCGACTACTCCCACTTTTTTTGTGGGATCTCCCTATAAAGGCCCAAGTTAATTCATCAAAACAAAACAATTTAATTTAAAAAAAATTTAAAAGAAATTGAATTTTCCCTGAGAATCTTTCTTACCTGTGCACAATACCCGAGTTTGATGTCCATTCCCCATCCATGAACAAGATCATTCTGACAATTAAAAGAAAGCTATGTGCGTAAGGTTTTACAGCGACGAGGCAGCAATATCAAACGATGTCTATGTTTCAGAGTCGAATAATATAAGTTACTAATGCAATAAAACGAAAAAATTGGAGACAGAAGTTTATTGTTAGCTCGAATACATAAGAGATGAACGATTTCTGACACTCAGGCTAATATGGCTGCATTCAAGATTTTTTATTTTATTCCCTTTTTAACTTTGTCTCCATTATACAATGTTGAACAATAAATGAATAGAGAGTACTCTGTAAAACTTCCGATTTATAAACTGCTAGCGAGATATTTGTTCAGAGACAAAAAATTACCTGTATCAAATGCCAGGCACATTGCCAGGCTGATTTTGAAAATACTGGAGCCATTCCCTCTACAAATCTGCAAGAAAAAAAAAAACAATCAACATTTTTCTCTATGTTGAAAAACAAAATGATCCAATAATACGAGGCAAGTTTCTTTAACCGGACCTTACATGAAATTAATAGATTTAAAAAAAATATATAGTAGAGTAATGAGAAAAAAAAATTCGAAAGATAATAACTTACCCAGTGCATGAGGGACCCTCACTATCATCTAAACACTTGGTACTACCTCTGTAATCATAGACTCTTCTGCTTAAAATAGAATGAATAAGATTATAAGAACCAAATGCACCGTATAGATGAAAGTAAGAACTCGGATTTTGCTCACAACTCACCTATGGAAAATCTTTGTTCTTTTTCTTACAGTGATCCTATGATGTATCCCAGTGGAATTCGGGTCCAATGCTGGCTGAGATATTTCAAGCCCTTCTGATTTTACAATTTCAAGATACCTGAAATACAGAATAAATTGACAGTAATTTAGTACTGTGTTCGAACAGGAAAAATATGTTTGGAATAAAAAGTTTTTTTTTTATAAGCAATTATACCTTCCAGGGTGGAAATTATTGACTCCTAAATCTTCATCCCAGAGGAATATGTAATCATAAATAGATACAACAGCTGGATGCAAAAACCGTTTTGCAAACCACCTGAACATGAAAAAACAGAGGTAATATTTTTTAGCCTTAAAACCTAAATAATAACATACATATGAATTTAGGAAGATTAAGACGAGAAAAAATGATCAGCAGCGATAAATAAGCCTTACCATTTTGTTTGGTTATGAGCTACTATATGTACAGCTTCTCTACTCCATTCCAGATCCGACCAACCGTTCACATTTCCGTCATAGTGGAATAAAATAATCGTAAAATTCTCTGGAAGAAACTGAAAATATAAAAATATAAAAAAGAACGAGAAAAAAAAGGGTTATGGTTCACGTAGTATGATCATAAATATTTAGTGTTTAAAAAAATAGACTGGTTTACCTTTTGAACAATAGTGTCAACATTCTGCTTTTGCTTGATTCCAACGGGCATTGCTAACAAGTTACTGGAACTCCGTACATTTATCTGAAAATTAAAAAAACTAAATATGAAATAGAGTTCGATTATTCAACCATGACATTTCATCACAACACAATATTAATTAATAACCTGTGACTTAGAACTGCTTGTTGTCCATAAAGGCTTTAAATCCAGGTCTGACTTTGCTTCGATGATGCCACGTGGCAGGCTATTCAAGCCTGTAGTATCTTCACCTATGTACTGGATCGAAAACATCATCAATGGCAGAAAATAAATTAAAAAAAAATAAAAAAAACTGTGACAAAAGTAGATGCAATACTAAGATAATTTACCTTCGACGTGTAGAAAGGATTAGACCTCGAGTCCATCTGAACACGGCTCAAACGAAAAACGATTTCGTAATTAGAAGATCAAAGGGCCATAATTAGTCTTTTAAAGACGGGAAAAAATAAATAAAATAATCCTAATTATTCAACTGAGTATTAAAAATACCTCTGTCTGTTGATGCTGGTAATTTGTGGTCCTATATATAATGAACAACATCACTGTACAGACAACTCCCATAAACGGCAACTGTTTCATCTTTGCTCCACATACTATCTGCAGTTTCACTTACAAATTACAAAATCGAATATTAAAATATAAATATTGAAGAAATTCAATTATAAGAAACCCCGATTGTAAGCACACCCCATCAAATAAGAAATATTGCTTCTTCAACAGCCACCTCCATGAAGTCGACCCTTTCATAGGCAGCTACTGCTTTCGATTGTCACTTATAACAGACTACAATAAACACATGTAAATCCAATGTTATTATTGACCTAGATAAGAATACGAAATTGCAATTGCCCCTTCATTCTAGCTAACACGTGGTTTTATTTCGAGAGTGTAATAACTACTGTTCTTACCTACTGTATATCTTCAGTCAAACTCATGATAAATAGCTGAAAGAAGTTGAAATAAAAAGGACACATAAACACAAAATTATCATTGCAACATGTGAAAACTTCTGTATCCATGACCATCTACTCTGCATCTTCAGAAATAAAATTAATTACTTAATTGTTCCTGGAAATTGAAACTGAGACATGCAATTATAAATTCATAATGCATAGAATTAAAGGCTCAGTAACTAATTTTCAACATTTATTTGATAAAACAGATACCTAATTTACAAGCACGAAAGTTCAATTTTATTTTATTTTTAATCTTCCATTTCTTCATGTGATTTGAGGTTTGATATGATTTATGATAATTACTCAGTGAAACACCAAAAAAAAAAACCACAAACTCAAGCTCAAAATCACCGAAATGGAAAATAATAATAAATAATAAATAATTTAAAAAAAAAAATTCAGGAACAGAATACACATAAGCACACCTTTCTACACACCGATTCGACGAATTCGAGGCAAATACCATCACCAAATAATTGAATTTCACAGCTGAAATTGAAGCTTCACCTAGGTTTATATACCAAATACTGTTTGTTTTACACTATGTAAGTACACAAAAAATTCAAAAAAGGATAATAGATACAATTGTATATACACGTAGAACGACGTGTTTGTGTTTGTGTGTGTGTGTGTGTGAGAGAGAGAGAGAGAGAGAGAGAGAGAGAGAGAAGTGGGAGAAGAGAGAAGTTGACAGGGGGGGAAAGGAAGAAGAAGAAGACACACGTATTACGAAGCGGTGAAGAGAAACAAGTGAGAAATTAAAATAAAAAGAGTTTTTATTCGTTGGAGTGCACACTGTGCAATGAATTTTCGCAGCTACGCCAAATTTTATACGGCAAAAAATTAGCATCGATAATCGCAACAATTAATACTAATCATCGTATTATTTTAATTAAGTACTCCCTCTGTACCATATTATATGTCTTTTTAGAGAGTTTTTTTTGTCCCAAATTATTTGTCATTTTAGATTTTCAATGAAGCATTAATTGCATTATTTTCAATTTTACCCTTAATCACTCCTAATTAATTAGTTGACAATCAATTAATATTGAGGATATTTTAGTAATTTTATCTGTTTTTTACTATAATCTATGCACATTTATTGATTTTCTTAATATGTGCAAAATAAGCCAAAACGACATTTAAATTGGGACGGAGGGAGTATTAATTAGTATCAATTAATTCACCTGACTAGGTCAAAACCACTACAATTACAACAGAGATTCGGACCACCTAAGATTCTCCAATAAAGGCAAAAGCATGAATTTTAATTTGTTCGATTTTGAGTGAGATATCTTACATTACATGAATTGGTGAAATTAATGAGTATTTGATTGTGTCAATTAACATTAATTTCAGATTAAGTGTACTTTAATTTGTTATGTGAGTAAGATTAGGTGTATTGAAATTGGATTAGTCAATGTAAGATTATAAAATCGGATTAATCGGTGTAAGATTATAAAATCTTGTGATAATTCAATTGTGTAGTAAGTAATTGAATTAGAGCAAGTTCAATATACTTCCTTTTTTTCCTATTAATCAATTGTGGGTCGGTTTAAAAATTAATTGCAGAACCCAAGGGTATAAAATGTAAATCCGACGAATGAGATCAGAATTACATTTTTTTGGAAAAAAAATGGTTCTTTTTTTGGAAGTGAGGTTCAACTTTCGTCCCAACAAAATCATAGATTGAAACGAAAAAACTTTTTCCGAAACCGGAATGTTTATATCGAAATCGGCGAAATTCAAAAATACGTAATAATTTTGGTATAATTATAAGTGTAATATTCCGAAGAGAAAAAATCAGGATTTTTGAAATTATTGTTGGAACATAAATTGGATCGAAAATCGGAATCTCATAGATATTCCAATTCCGATCCAAATAATTTTGAAAAGAAAATTCAGATCGGAATCAACATAAATCGGAAAATTCATTCCTATTTCTACCCCTAGTGACGAGTCATTGATGAATTAAGAGAGATTAGTGCTAATTATTTATTTTTCTATTAACATGAAAAATAGGTTAAATAGTAAATACAGCTAGATAATAAGATAGTTTTGGGCACTTTTGCCATTTCAGTGTGCCCTCTCAGTCACGTTGCTTTTCTAAACTAATCAAGTTTTGTGGTCTCAATAAGAATTGAAAATCACAATGTAATTATCTAATTGACTAAAGTCGTCTCCTGACAAAACTCGTTATTTGATGAAGCAAATTTTCATTTAACATACTAATAATACAATTTCTAATAACAATTAAAATTTGATTTGAACAAAAGATACACAAATATTTTAATTTATTCTCAAGTAAATCCAATAATAATCTTATTAGAATATCGATATTAGCCTAAAATTAGATTAGGTCGAGTCACCAATTGCTTTGGTGGTGGAGATTCAGAAGTTGATCGAGCATCGTATCCACTTATTATTACTTTATTAGTGGTTGAGTTGAGTCTTTTTTTTTTGATGAATTAGTGGTTGAGTTGAGTCACCAAACAATATTTTTTTCCAATTAATAAACATTATATGAATTATTGAGTAATTAAAATAAAATAAAGTTTCAAAAGTTATATTGTGGATAAAATTTGTTGAAACAATTACGTATATAAAGGCGGCCGGCCATCAAAACTTTTGCACAAGGGTATTGAAACTTGTGACTTGTTTGGCTTGTTGCTCTTTTGGTGCTAGATCTTGGCTTTAATCATATTGCACCATCATTATTTTTTTAGGTGAACCACCTTCCCACAACAAACACAAAATTTGATTAAGCATAATATTCTTTAATAAATATATCCAAATGCAATTATAATTTATAGGGATGGATTAAGTGGCAAGCCCAGGAATTCATTACATGATGGACTGAATTTTTCGGGGTTCAGCGCAACGTCCCGAATTTTTTTAGGACTTTTTTTTTTCATAAAGTATGATTTTTTCTTTGCATGAAGTAGAAAAACCAGCAAATAGGAAAAGAAGAAAAATAATAATTTAGAAGTCCTTTTGCATTGACTTGATAGATAAGGTAAATAATAAAGATTGAGTGGGACTAAAAAAATATAAAGGACTAAAAAAATTAAATATAAAAACTATGTACTATAATAATAATAATCGGTTTAATTTAAATAATTATTAATTACATGTATGGTGGAGCTGGGGAAGGTAGGTTTGAGGTAGTTTCAGCGCCTGCTAAAGGTCAACTGACGCAGTGCAGTCTAATTTAATGCTAATTTTATTTAGGTAGTATCCAAAATGTAGTTTAATTTATTTTTATTCTTTTTTTTTTCTTTTTAATTTTAGTTTACGAGGTAAGTATTTTCTATTCCGGTGGACCAGGGTCTTGTTTGTACACGTGCCGTCCATGCAGTATGGTAGCTTACCTGTCGTTGTCGGAGCACGTGTCTTCCATGCAAGGTGGTAGCCTAACCTATCTGTTGTGTTTTTGTTTCCTCCTTCATTAATATTTATTGCCAAATAAATAAGTATTCCGGAAAAGAATTTTTTTTTTCTTTCAGTATTTGTGGAAAAAAGATGACAGAAAACTGAATCGCGTGAAAGTAAAGCTTTGTTTTACCTCAATTTGTTCTTATTTTATATAAAAATATAACAATATATTTATAGAAATTAAAATTCTGGCTTCACAACTATTTGGGCCCAACTGTTTTTACAACGGCCTTATGGTGGGCCAACATATATAACATAACCAATCTGAAAATTCAATTTGAACCAATTTCACATTTCAACCTCCATGTTACAAAAAATTATATTTGGTCTCTCGTATTTCATAAAATTCAACACTTTTAGTTTTTTCCGCCAATTTCATGTTAAAACTTAACTGACGGACTAAGGTAAATTGACGAAAAGGACCAAAAGTACCAAATTATTGAAACGTGAGGGACCAAATATAAAATCGTTGCAAATTTGAGTGGTGAAACTGTAAATTTCCTATCTGGAAATTAACTCAACAAATCATTTCACATCCAGAAAAATAATACTGTACATAAATAAAATAGAAAAAAGGAAATTGTGCATAGGAAAACATCTTTCTTTTTTTTTTCACTCTTTTAATATTATACATAGTTTATACATATACATACATAGGAAACATCATAAATCAAATTTGGCTAGCTGCACCAATAAAATGC
Organism: Erythranthe guttata; assembly: GCF_000504015.1. Next base: position 2,718,279 of record NW_012192922.1, read on the forward strand.
GCGCCAACTGATTTAATGATTGTTCAACTACTATTTAAAAACAAATCTGTACAAAAAAATGGTGATTAAAAAAAAAACGGAATCACCTTCGAACTCGTTTCCTTGGTTTTACGGAAGTAGCCTTACTCGGTCGATTATCTAATTCAGGTTTCACCTTCATCGGTCGCTTAATTCCTTTCTTACCCTTCAACAAAGAATCATGATTCAAAACTTTAGAATGATCAACATCACATTGTTTTCTCAATCCCTCTTCATTAGCAGCAACAAGGGCATTTTCGTCATCCTTAATTTTCTCCAAGGCCTTATCTTTGCATGGCCGAGGTCTAACAGTCCGAGGCTTCACCGGAGGGTTACACGGGATAAAAGCTGACGTGGCCTCGTGGCAGTAGTACCCCGTGCAGTAAAGCTTGTACTCTCTCATGACTATATTCCTCAGAGAGAGAGCCGATTTATACTCTCGAGTTCTTCTCGAGTAGAACACAAGTGCATTGTTTGCTAATAGAAGCAAGTCTCGAAACAGCTCCTTAGCAGACTTTATCGATTGGCCCACAATTCTGGATTTTATTGTACCTATGTCCATGTGTTGCTTGATCACTCTCCTGTATCTTGCTCGTTTCTGTTTATTGAAAAAATGTAAAAAAATGTTTTTTTTATTTATTTTTTATTTTTTATTTTTTCGTTGATTTTTGGAAGCTATTTTTCGTTTTTTTCTTACCTGACTGTCCATTCGATGTCTGAAAACTGCAGCTGGTTCACTCTGAGCCACGGATTTGAATATTTCAATCAAACTGTCTTCTCTTTTAATGGTGCAAGAATCTTTATAAGATTCTCTAACAATCGGACCACAATTATCATTCGTCGAAGTTTCCTTCTGTGGAGTAGAAACAACGTTGGAAGAAGAACCTAAGTTGTTGTCACTTTCGCACACGCTTCGTTCTATAATAGCCCGATTACTATTATTATAATTATTATTACAGTCCTTTCTCTTTCTCTGTCCTCTTCTCTTCTTCATAATCACACCATGCCCATAATTAGCATCTCCCAAATTCTTGATGCTCGAATCTTTATCCGAAACAGAAGTGGTGGGCCCCACTGTTTGAATATTCTGAGGTTCGCATAACCAATTTCCCCTCGTACTCGTGTCCTTAGTGAAACTGCCAGCAGAGTTTTGATCATTTGATGTCTCTCTTACAAAAGATTCCGTGGCTTCGGAATCTAAAGCAGGTAGAGGCGACTCAGTCTCGCTCGAACCATAGTCAACCTGATTGGAGTGTTGCTTTTCGCCCTCCAGAGATTTGATTTTTGACTCGAGAGACCTGTGAAAGTGGTTAACGTTAGAGAGAATTGCATTTAAAACAACCAATCAGAATACCATTGTTTATATTACACGAGGCATTTAAAGAGCATCTAGAAAGCGGATATATATATATATATATATATATATATATATATATATATATATATATATATATATATATATATATATATATATATATATATATATATATATATATATATATATATATATATATATATATATATATATATATATATATATATATATATATATATATGTGCTAATTACCCTATTGAATCTTCAGATTTTGCCAGTTCTTGCTTCAACTGTGCCACTCGCCGTTTTTTCAGCTCTTCAAACCAAGCCCTGAGGAAAATATGCATGCATAAACATTAGTTTCTACTTCGATTATCTTCTCATGCCCGACAAGTGATATACTTAGTCTAACTTGCAAAACGGGTTCATACTAAAAACGTTCTCATAGAGAGATTATGAGTGATAATTGTAATTAAGGGATGAAGGATTGGATAAGCATGAAACATTGGGCCTCTCAAGTATATATAGACAAAGAAAACTTCAATTCGACACATTGACATTAACACGCCAAGGGCAGATCAGTAATTTCAACAGAGCCGTGTTTAACGCCAGATTGGATTCTTAAATCACACAAAACCACATGTGGTTAGCAAAATTAATATAACTCACTTGGAGCCAGAGTAACGCTTTTTTAGGTCCTCGTACCTTGCTTTACAAGCCTGCAATTATGGTAGGTTAATTTTGTCATTTGCTGAAGTAGTAGAAGATACAAGAGAAACAACAGAAAACACGACTTTAACATTCTTTCGCCTTTTTGTAGAATTTAAGATAATATTAATGGTTCACAGTCGAATATCGCCGGATAATCTCTAAGCAGATTACAGTGTATATAAGCCTTTTAGGCGGTAGGATTTAACATGGTAGAGGGTCGTAAAATCGTAAAATAGTATGATATTACAATATATTAATATTAGCATAACCACAGAATACTTAGGAGCCAATTGTGCATATAACAAGAATGTTTTTGACAAATACAGATAACAACTTTTATAACCAAGTACTTATTAATTTTGTTACTCCAATGCAAGTTACATAGGACCAATTAAGACTTGAAATTATTATTACAATTAAACATCTACAAATTAATAGAGTCGGAACTAACAAAATCCTATTAATTTAGCAAAATATTAAATCAGCGAACTAATAATTTAGTATGTTTTTACGGAGTCGGGACCAAAAAAAATATTAATTAAGCGAGATTATTAATTTATTGAATATTAATTTATCGAGGTTCTACTGTACTCTATTATTATTCACAAAACTAGTGTTTAATTTAGCCCAATAGGCACGTAACTGGTTGCATGCATGAAAAGGCAGAAAGATGATGGAAACTTAATTCTTCTAAAGGCTAATCAAATCAAATAGAATATATTATTTTATATATATATATATAGGAAGGTTAAAATGGGAAAGTTGCAGAATGTGGACCTGTGGAGTAAAGGTGTACGGACAAAGGGTGCGTGTTCGAACCTCCAAAGCGACGACGTTCCAGTCTTTCGTGCCGTGCCGCAAAACAGCGCCACCCAATATTAGCTCCTCCCACGTGCCCCAGCCGCCCTCCTCCGCCATGGCCTCCGCCCCCATCCTTTGCCCTCAACCGTCTACGGCCAAAATTCTTAAAAACTAACGCTCGAAAAAAATAAGCTTTGGGGGAATTTTTTTTTCCCGGCGCAAGTTAGCAATGAGAGAGGCGAAATCGGAATGGAAATTGTGGAAAAAGCCTTGATTTTTTGGGTAGGGTTGGGTGGTGATTCTCTGAATCAAGGATTTTCGGAACCAATTTTTGAGGTCGGTGTTGAATTAGCGGAGAGAGGAGAGAGAAGATTCTGCTAATTTCATGGAGAGAAGAGAGAGAAACTGAGGAGAGAGAGAGAGAGAGAGGATTATCACCATTGTTATTGGTTGGAAAAAATTAATAAAAAATAAAAAAAATAACGGTGTGTAGCCGAAGAAAAACATGGAAGACGAAACTCCGTTTACGCACATACGTGTGGGTGTGTGTGTGTGTGTGTGAGAGAGAGAGAGAGAGAGATTTTGACAAAGAATGTTGTTTGGCTTACCTGAAATCTCTCTATAATTTATTTGGTTGTTTGGACAATTTTAATTTTAGTTTTTATTTTTCTAAATTGCAATTTTCCTAGACAATTGAATAATAGAGTCAATGGTGATGGCCTATATATATATATATGTATTGGACAATTCAAATTCTTGTACGAATAGGAAAAGATAGGCAAACGCTACTTCTAAATCTACTTTAATAGTACTATGCATATATAGCATGTACTATATACAGAATAGGAATACTACATAAAAAGAATATTTAATAATTTCGAAGCTTTAAAAAAAATTAAAATAAAGGCCAATTATTAGGAAATTTAATTTGTGTACACCTGATAACAATGGGAGTAATAAATTAGCTAATTTACTGTACCTTGAAATTTTCTTTACCAAATTAGATGATAAAATATAGTACATAATTACTCATAATTAATATTTCTAATGTGTGACACTAGTTTTCAAAAATATATTACCTATATAGAATATAACGCTCTTAATTTGTATTTCTACCATATATATTTTACACCCAATATATGAATATGTATGATCAAAATACCACACGAAAGCATATACTAAACTCGGTTTTCTTCGAGTTCATGACTAAACAGAATCAATCAGGTACACGATATCTGTCTGCGTTTTACCATGTTTTCCAAGTTTTGAGACACCAACGAAGTCAAATTATGGTCCTCGAATCCGAGCTCTGGCCCGAGCCTGTACCAGAATATCGAATTTATAATACCAATTTAGAAAAACAAAGATAATAACTTACTAGTAATTGGAAAGAATTTATCTAATTATAGTTTTAGTTGGCTTACTTGGGATCAAGAACCAGCTTCTGAACTTCTTTAATGGACGAACTTGCTGCGTATAACGATATTTTTCCGACCTAAATCAAACAGTAGAAATCTAACGTAAGCGCAAATTCTATTACAATTTTATGATATAAGCAGCAGATATCTGACCTCCAATATTTGTAGCTTCAAATCATGGTCATTTGGAAGCCCACGAATTTCTTCGGATAATCTAAAAGCTTCGGCCAAACTTTCAGGAGAAAGAAAATCAAGTCCCAACTGAACTGACGACTGCACAATTAAACATGTGTAAACTTTTTAACATATTATAAAAGTTTAATCGAAAAAAAGGCCTTACCAAATTTTTTGAAAATGGTTAAATTTATTTAGTTGCTCGTGAATTTTGTGCGAGTTGCTCACCTGAAGATGTCGTACTTGGAAAGGGCATCCAGCAGGTACGAATACAGCTTCACCGATATGCTGTTCAAACGACCAAGGCTCGATTCCTGTTAATAATAAAAAAATAATTAAAAAAAAAAGATTTTAGAAAGTTCTAGACAGTTCCAAAAAATCTATCTTACACAGTTGCACTTACCAAATTCATCTTTTAACATGCTTATATGATGCCTATTCAAGTATACTACACCATCATATAGAGGCCGCGATACCTGATATTAAGAATGTAATAGTATATTAGGTACAAATGCATAAATCATGATCTTTAAAATCGAGTATACTTCTAGAATAAAATGAATAACTTACATATTCATCAACGACAGTATCACCCTTCACGAGATATTTCCAGTGCAAGCTTATATACTCCATTAGCTTGGGTACATCCTCTCTACGGAAGACATCCCACAAAGCTCCTGCTTGTGGCTTTTCAAGAATATTCCCACCAGATTTCTCACGGTCGATTGAATATCCATTAGATTCAGAATTATCGGATCCATCCGGGGACAAATCGGGTAATTCACCACTGTCTAGGTGGATTTTCGGAACAGCATCATTTTGTATATCCATTTTTGTCCCCTGCCCACCTTCTAACTTCTTTTCACACATATGCACTAAAAGAAACACCTGATTTGACAAGAGAGAAACTGCTCAATTTTCTTTTTCCAAAAAGAAAAATATAATCAGTTTAATACAATTGAAAAGGAGAATCGGTGCGCTCACCATGTCGCGCATGTTGAGATGAAGATTATCTCTTGAATCGCCTTCGCCAATTTCTTCTACTTTTCCGTACGAAATGAAAATCTTGGGGCCCACATCGTTTTGCAACGAATAATGAGGCAATTTCGCAGCAACGTTTAAAAGACCCCATTTTGAATGGATGAACTCAAGCAAAGGAAGTTTACTAATGAAGTCAGGTCTCTGATACAGCAAAAACTCTTCTGAGGCACTCGGCGAAGGCCAATCCTTCAATTTCAACAGTTGTGACTCGCCATTTTCATTAAATCTACCATCAAAATATCCTTTCAAAAACTCTTCAAGTTCGATATTAATCTGCAATTTAAAAATAAGCCAAAAGGAAAAAAAAAACATTGGTAAATACAGTACTAGCTAACAATAAGGGTTTATAATTTCTAAAAGACTCCCCGCATTATTTATTAGCACCAAAAACCCTATGGCTGATTTTTTTAGCAAACTGCCCCCTAAAAGCTCATTATTTAGGGGGTAATGTACTAAAAAAAGGTGCATTGTAAGGGTTTTTTTGCTAATATTAATAACACGGAGAGTTTTTTAGCAATTCGATATATAACATAAGGGTACTAAATGAAAAAACTCCTAACAGTAATTGGTAAATACCTCAGTCCAGTCAAAGCAGTCAACAGCCTTGACAATTTTGTTTGCGTCTTTCGTTTTCTCATCTGTCGTTTCTTTAATTCCTCTCCAAATAACCATAGGATCCCAGATTGTCATAGCAGAAGCATCACAGACATCCTTAACAATAACAGGTTTCCCTCTGCTCCAGTTTAGTCTGAAATCTTTGATGCCTTCATTTCTAAGATCTTCTGAAGATGGACAATACAAGAAGTTATCGATATCGTTCTCTCTGTGTGCAGCCTGAAAAATCCCGAGACTAACTTCAGTTTCCTCCGAGTTACCAGAATTATCTATCTTACAGCCATTGACCATTTCTTCGACATTTTTCACCAGTTTAGCAACCCAATTCATCTTGAATATACGTTTTAGAGTTAAAAGGGAAGAGCCACAGCCTCCATATTCCTTTGGCGGGCATAGGATACTTCCATCACTATCAGCTTTCAAAGTGGCGAATTTTTCGAATGAATTTAGCTGAAAATCTGATAAATTTAGACGCTCAGACAACATTACTTCGTCTTTATCATCATTTCCACCAGTAAACTGCTTGGATGCTTTTCTAAGATCTTTGCAGCAGCTAAGGCACAAGTCATATGAGCAATTCGTGCAATGGCGGTGATAATCAATGATGGGTATCCTGCAAAAATCACTGAAAGTAGGGGATTGAAAAATTAAATCGTTATACTTTAACATAATTTGAAGCTACAAATATTGGAGGTCGGATATCTGTATAGATTATGCATACAACAGGGAAAACGATAAGTAGAATATGAATCTGGATATAAACTCACCAACACATCTGCTCATCAGCATTTAATTTAGTCCTGGCAAGATCTATTTCATTTCCTGAAATATATCATGATAGATATTACATCACTTGCATAAAATCACCAAATTTTTAGGTTCCAATATGCTAAAATATAAGAACATCGTACCTCGAAGACTTTTTTCCAGCTCCACCTCAGAACACTGTTCAGAATGGATCCGCTTCACAATAGGAAGCACCGCGGATAAAAGAGAGTAGAGGTACTGTAATTTATCTTTTGCCGAAATCTCCCGAATCCTTGCCTTCAAGAGACAATTTTCAAGAAATTCCATCAAAAAAGTGATTAAAATCAATTTACAAATTTAAGGAGATTGAAAATAAATCAACCGAGAGTTAGATCATAGAGACGTGACAGATACCTTAATCAGATTATCCCCTCGCATACACACCCTGCAACTACATATACCACGGCATGCAGGACAAACCCTCTGGATTTCCTCTACAGGGATGTCTGAATACCTGAGAACGATGCATCACAGTATCACTTTTAGCAGCCAGATAAGCAGTAAATAAAAGATATTCTTCGATGACATTTAATCTCACCATAATGAAATGCAGTTCTCACAATATCCTCTTCTTTCACATTTAAGGCACCAGATCACTCCATCCCTACTATTGCTTCGACAGTGATGACAAGGCTGTCCCCCAGTATCGTCAGAAGACTCCGAGCTTTCATCAGACGCCTCCTGTAAGAAAAGAACCCACTCAGTAAAATATGTGAACAGGGCCAGGTGGGATGGTGATTAGTTAACTGTAATAAGCCTAAGTAGTTGAGTCCAGCAGAGCAAACACTTTGAGTTAAAAGGTTTTAGTATAAATTACAAATGGCAATTCCGTTAATACATATTCAAATTAGTTTTAGTTAAATTACAAAAGATAGCCCCCATCCCCACCAAAAAATAATCTCAAAATACAATAGCAGGCTTCCTGAATTTGCTACTTAATGCTGGCAGCACTGATTCCTACACTGTAGAATTATAATGTGCCAAACTAATATCGATAAACACATCACTGAGAATCAAGAATGTAGAGCTCTGAAAATAAAGAATCAATATTTGCTAAACCCACTAGCACAAATATGTGAAACGGAAACTTTTAGGTCGAGGCTGTAAAAGGTGATTAGTGAAAAAAAGTAAAACAATTAAAACTTAAAGCTGGGAAAGGTTATCAGTCTCACCGTCTCAGGACTATTCTCAAACACCTTCTGTGGTCTGCTTCTATCTGAATCAACAGCAGATGTGGTTGGTGTTCTATATGGCCTTCTACTATCTTCATACTCCGATCCATCTCTGTCAAGATCGTCAGTTGACCTTAGAGAACTCCGTTCAGATAAACTCCTAACCGGTCGCATTTCAGGCGAATAATTAGCCTGCGGTTTCGATGATTTCTCCTTCTTCTTCTTACCAGAGGACCCAGAATAATCCCCAAACTGTGAACTGAGTGGTACGTCCATGTCATCGCTCTTACTCTCCAAGTAGATATCACTTTCACCTAAAGGCTTCCTCTTCGCTTTCTTCATGCTAGCACGCATCGCAGAATTTGCCGCCCTCTTCTTTGCCTGGACATAATGCTTTTCACATACTGTCTTATCGGGCATGGACATGGCTGTGCATCTCCATTGTTTTCCGTCGGATCTTTTACACCGCAAATCATCCGGAATCCCGACATTCTCCTCACCTCCCCTAGAAATTGAACGGGCGTGATCCATCACAACAAAATCCCCTATCGGAAATCGAACCTAAACAAGCAAAATTGTGTATTTCTTAACCTGCAAAACATCAATGCAGAGAAATATATTTACATATCAAGATCATAAAGGATGACATATGTAACAGCATCAGAAGTAACAAAAGACGGAGCTTTCTTCATTCTTTAATCTAGTAATAAATTGATTAATAACCAGTAAAATTGACACGATCGTTGAACTGCAAGCAACACAAAAAAAAAAAAAAAAAAAAAAAAAGGAAAACACTATTTTTATTTCCCTAATTGGGGAAGAATCGAAACCCTAATTCAAAGTAAAAATACCCGCCACTTGAAATCACGCAACCAGTAAACTTCCGCAGCAGATAAAAGATGACAGAAATACATTAGCACGATGATTACGACCTTCAATTACGTATTTACATACTACACGAAATACATACACAGTTAAATACACATACGAACGCGTCGAAATCTTGTATACGTATTATATTTGTATATGTGTGCGTGTATCGATAAGCATTGTACCTTCAGAGAATGGCTAGTTTTAAAGCTTTGTTGATGGATTTTGGAGTTTGTATCCCTATTTTACCGAATTTGATTTTTATACTTTTAATTAGCAAAAGGGGAACCCTGGAAGGAAGAATAGCAGAGAGCCACGGTACGCGCAGTAGGGACTGAGGAAGGTGAACCAAAACGACGTCGTCGCTTGTTTGCAATGTTTGTATACCCCTTGTGCTATTTATATTAAGAGTAAAAAGCAGTTTGCCCCCTAAACTAAGGGTCGATTTGCACTTTACCCCCCAAACAAAAAAAATTTGCACGTTTTTACCTGAACTTGTTAATTCGTTGCACGGTGCCCCCTAAACTCAATTTTCCGGCAATTTTAACCGGAATATGAAAACATGTGCTTTGCACGTGAAACTTTTAGGGGTAAATTTGTCCCTTCACTTGCATCTTTAATATTAAATACAAATAAATATTAAAAAAAAAAAAAGAATAAATAAATAAAGGTAAAAAAGCTGTTCTTCAAGCTTTTCTTCCAAACCCGTCAATGGCGGCCGCCAAAGAACAGAAGCACAGCCTGCACCCATACATCGAACTCTCCAAACTCATTGCTCTAAAGGGCCACAAATCTCCTTCATTTCAACCCCAAGAAACATCGACCGCCTCCCCAAACTGCCTTCAATTTTCGCTTCCTCCATTAATTTCGTCAAAATCCCACTCCCGAAACTCGAATAACTCTCCGAAACACAGAGGCAACAATGGACATCAATGGCGGAGAAATGGACTATCTCAAGAAAACCATATATATATTTTACCATATATCGCAGCACATATTAAGCGAGTTAGCAGATGCAAATGTTAATTGCTATAAAACCATATCGATATTTGAGTAAAAAGCAGTTTTCTTGAGGGGGGAAAATCGAAGAGAAGATGAATGCTAAATTGGAAGAAGAGGAGCAAGATAACCACTACCACCAAGAGGAGAAAGAAGAAAAATTGATGAGAGTCGCCATCCTCCGCAACCCCCTCTCCGACCGCCGCATCGCCGCCTTCTCGCCCAATTCCTACCGTCTCCCAGCCTTGCCGTATTCTCACCGCCGCATATCCCTCTCAAAACCCTCAAAATCAATCACCGCTTGCTCCGTCAATCACCCAGAATCGAACCCGTACCCGGTTCGCCGTTCGAGACACGCTATCCGTTCGACCCGGACATTCGCGACAATCGGCGCCGTAGCCCTAGCCGCGTCGAAAGTCATCGCCCCCCACTGCGGAGGGCTGTTCACGCTGGCCGTGGAGGTGAAGGAGTCGGTGGCGAAATCAGCGGGGCCGGCGGTCTTCGCGGCGGTGAGGAGAAGCGAGCTGAACACGCCGCTGACGGTGGTGGCGGCGGGATGGCGAAGTGGCTGGACCTGTACAGCGGGATACTGACGGTGAGGTGCATGCTGAGCTGGTTCCCGAATATTTAGTGGGACAAGCAGCCCCTTTCCGCCATTAGGGATTTGGGGCTGTTTAGGGATGGGTTGGCTTTGTGAGGGTGGTGGTCGACGGGATGACAACTCCTTTTTTCTTTCTTTTTCTTTTTTTTTTTTTTTTTTTTTTTAATGTTTATTTTTTAATGATTAAAATATAGAATGTTAGTGAATGGACAAATTTGCCCCTGAAAATCTCATGTGCAACACACGTGTTGTAATATTCCGGTCAAAATTGTCGGAATATTCCTTTTAGGAGGCACCGTGCAATGAATTAACGAGTTCAGGTAAGAACGTGCAATTTTTTTTTGTTTAGGGGGCAAAGTGCAAAACGGGCCATAGTTTAGGGGGTAAACTGCTTTTTACTCTTATATTAAAGCTAAATTTCATTTTTCCCCTTTACTTTGGCTCAATATCACTTTACCCCATTTTACTCTCAATTGCATCGATTTTTCTCCATGTACTTGGAAAGTTGTCTCAATATGGTCCTCGTTGTGTTTTTAGACTTTTGACCTTAACACCGCTTGATCTAAGTCTGAAAATTACAAAAAAACCACCCATCCATGTTTAAATAATTATTAAAAATATTTAAAAATAAATTGTGGTTGGCGTCGTGGACCATGTTTCTCGTTTTCTTGATTTTTTTATTATTTATTTTGTTGTTTTTTTCTATCTACTTTTTGTTTCTTTACTTATTACGGCGATGGCCACATTGAGACAGTTTTTCAAGTAGAGGGCAAATCGATTCGGGAGTAGAAGGGTAAAGTGATACCGAACCAAAGTACAACCGGAAAAGTGGAATTTATCCTTATATTAAATAAAAAAATTAATTAAATAAAATATCGTCGGCTCCAATTTGTCTAAATTAAATTACAATTGATATTCCTTTTCATTTTATATGTATGAATATGATTAAACATATATATATATATATTTTAACTAGTCTTCTAATTCTACCTACTATCTTTTAAACCAATCAATTTAAATCTCCAATTCCCATTCATTTGAGAGAGAGAGAGAGAGAGAGAGAGACGCAAATCAAAATTTCCTTAATATTGATTCCCAATCAGAAATGGGTTGCTGCAGTAGCACCGACAATAACAAGTCACCACCTCCAAAAACTGCACATTTATCCAACTCCACAAGAGAGTGTGGCAATAGCAAATCCCCTCCGCCACTCCAACAAGAAGAAGAAGAAGTAACGGTCAAAGAAGTCGTCTCCGAAAAAACCCGGTCCGCAAAAACCGGATCTTTACTAACCGCCGACGGGGAACCGGGCCTTCAAAATGGCGCTTTCTTCAGCAAACCCGCAGTAGCCAATCAGAGTGCGGCCTTTTCAATTCCAACACCTGAAAACAATGGCGACGAATTGCGTGGAACCCGGCGGAGATCCGAACAGTCAACGGGTCAAAATAGACCCGAATACGATCGGGGAATGGATAGTGGTGAGAGATCCGGAAGAAGGTCTAGGTTTCCGGTGATGTATTCGGATTCCTGGTCGTGGGAAAGGGGCCCCGACGGCAGCCAGTCGTCGAGGAAAACGGATGGACCTTTGGAACGGGTCGGATCCGGGTTGGGCGAGAGAACCCGGAAAGTGGGTGAAGGGAAAGACAGCGGAGGAGGAAACACGTGGCCACCGACAAGTAATGAATTGCTGGAAAATCCGCTTATGTCCTTGGAGTGTTTCATCTTTCTCTAGTGTTTCTAGATGCTGGTTCGGTTGTAATTATTGCAGCCTATCAGGGTTATTGTTGTAATTTCAAGACATTTTATAAAGATTTGTCGTTGTTGTAAATCTTATATATAAAAGAAAGAAATGTAAGGCAAACCCTAAGAAACCCTAACGTCATATTTCTATATTATCATTATTATTTTTTATTTTTATCTCATAAGTATTATTTTAGATTTTTATCTCCTAATTATTATTTTCGATTTATATCAAAATTTCCTCTGCTAAGTATTATTTTAAATATCATTTTCGAATTTTATCAAATTTATATCTCCTAAATATAATTGTAAATATTATTTTTTATTTTTATCAGATTTTTATCTCAAAAATATTATTTTTCATTTTTATCAGATTTCTATCTCCTAAATATTATTTTATATATTATTTTCAATTTTTATCAATTTTTATCTCCTAAATATTATTTTAAATATTATTTTCGAATTTTATCAAATTATATCTCTTAAATATTATTTTAAATATTGTTTCGAGTTTTATCAGATTTTTATCTCCTAAATATTATTTTCGATTTTTATCAGATTTTTGTCTCCTAAATATTATTTTCATTTTTTATCAATTTTTTATCCCCTAAATATTATTTTCGATTTTTATCAAAAATATTTCTCCTAAATATTATTTTAAATATTATTTTTTGATTTTTATCATATTTTTATCTCCTAAATATTATTTTAATTATGATTTTCGTATTTTATCAACTTTTATCTCATTAACATTATTTTAAATATTATTTTAGATTTTTATCAAATTTTTATCTCCTAAATATTATTTTCGTTTTTTATCAGATTTTTATCTGGTAAATATTATTTTTCGACTTTTTATCAAATTTTTATCTCCTAAATATTATTTTCGATTTTCATCAAATTTTTATCTCCGAAATATTATTTTCGATTTTTAACAATTTTTTATCCCCGAACCAGCCCAATCACTACTTTCCTATTTTCAGCCATGAATATCTCTAATGCACAACCAATTAAATCTCCCAAGTTTTATTTTTTTATGATAAAATACAAATCTTATCTTATATATAAAAGAAAGAAACGCTAGGGCAACCCTAAGAAACCCTAATGTCATATTCGTAATTTTTTTTCAATTTTTATCAAATTTTTTATCTCCTTAATATTATTTTAAATATTATTTTCGAATTTTATCATATTTGTATCCCCTAAATATTATTTTAAATATTATTTTTTATTTTTATCAGATTTTTGTCTCCTAAATATTATTTTTTATTTTTATCAAATTTTTATCTCCTAAATATTATTATAAATAATATTTTTTTAATTTTATCAATTTTATATCTCCTAACTATAATTTTAAATATAATTTTCAACATATTTGTAATTTTTTTTTTCAATTTTTATCAAATTTTTATCTCCTTAATATTATTTTTAATATTATTTTCGAATTTTATCATATTTGTATCCCCTAAATATTATTTTAAATATTATTTTTTATTTTTATCAGATTTTTGTCTCCTAAATATTATTTTTTATTTTTATCAAATTTTTATCTCCTAAATATTATTATAAATAATATTTTTTTTAATTTTATCAATTTTATATCTCCTAACTATAATTTTAAATATAATTTTCAACTTTTAGCAGATTTTTATCTCCTAAATATTATTTTCAAAATTTTTCAAAGTTATATCTCCTAAATAATATTTTAAATATTTTTTTCGAGTTTTACCATGTTTTTATTAGTTTTTTATCTCCTAAATATTAATTTTGTTTTTATCAGATTATTTTCTCCTAAATATTATTTTCTATTTTTATCAAATTTTTATCTCCTAAATATTATTTTAAATAATAATTTTGATTTTAATCATATTTTATCTCCTAAATATTATTCTAATTATTATTTTCATATTTTATCAACTTTTATCTCATTAACATTATTTGAAATGTTATTTTCGATTTTTATCAAAGTTTTATCTTCTAACTATTATTTTAAATTTTATTTTCGATTTTTATCTCCTAAATACTTATTTTTTGATTTTTTTATCAAATTTTTATCTCCTAAATATTATTTTAAATATTATTATCGATTTTCATCAAATTCTCCTAGATAT
>NW_012192922.1:2741897-2787041 GCF_000504015.1 Erythranthe guttata
TGTGGATTTACACGAGCGCAGTGGATGCGCTCGTGTAAATCCACGCGAGCAAGCAAAAATCGGACTTTTTAAAAAAAGAAAATTTATAAAAAAAAAAAAAAAAAAAATCAAACGCTCGTGTGAATTTACACGAGCGCAGTGGATGCGCTCGTGTAAATTCACACGAGCGTGGCTAAGATCGATTTTTTTCGTTTTTTTTTCGGATTCGTAATCTACATAACAAGAGGATCGTAAAAACGTAAAAATTACCTCCGATCTGTTGACGATTTGCACGGGTTTTGCGAAAGAAAATCGAAAGGGTAGAGAGAGTTTTTGAGTTTTTTACTTTTTGTTTTTTGAAGAATGGTAAAAAATGTGTCTGACTGTTTAATTTTAGCCTGCACAAATCATTTCAGTATATATATATATATAAAAGGACTTTTTCAACTGCCCAAAAGAAAAGAAAAGCAAAATGAAAAAAAAAAAGAAGAAGAAGGAAACCTTTTCTCTCATCTCAACCGTTGATCAATGGGAAAGGAAAGGCCTCTTCAGGTTTGGCTTATTGGGCTTTGTTCTGTATTTTTTTAATTTTGTCAATTTGGGTCCAACAGACTAAAATTGCCTAATATAACATTATGGAAAAAAAATACCATTATAATAATAAAAAAAGTAATATATATACATATATATATATATATAAATAAAAAATATAAAAAAAAGATTTTTATCTTATATATAAAACGAAGATATTTTGACCTATAACCCTAAACCTAAATCTAGGGGTAATTTTGTCAATAACTATATCAACAGTTTTTTCTCTTTGTTCTCTGCCAATACGGCCATACCTTTTACCCGCATATCCGGTCAGTTATTTTGGAGCAGTTTTCCAGAACGTTTTCCTACAACTTCCCCACAATCCGACGTAATCCTCCACTACATACCGAATGAAATGCCATAAAAACAAACGAACGTAGAGCTCCAGCCTAATATCCATGACGGGTGTCTTCGTCGCCATCTGTAATCTCTTGCTGCAGATCCTTCGACGGCTGACTCTGGAAAACCCTAACCGTAAAATCTCTCTCACTCTCATACATTTCAGTCGATACATCTTTTGATATTATTCTTTTTGTGATGTTGCTGCTATTTTCTAATGATTCAATTTTTTGAATTTTGGACCCCAAAATATTACGCCTTTCGCCGGCCCATTAATTTTTTACAATTTTCCTTTCTCATGAACTTTTTGGATTTTGCCCCTTCTTGGATTGTTTTTAGTGTCTGTTTGGTTATATTGTGGAGCAAAATATGAGGTCTTAAGGCTACAACATTTGTATTCACACCTATCGGACTCCAGGTTTTTTTCCCTCGAAAAATATTCGAAGGTTGGTATCTATTATGAATTTTGTTAGTTTGATTTCTACGTGTTTGTTTACACTTTGGAAAGTATCTGAAAATATACGACGATGTGATTATCTTCAATTAATTTCTCTTTGTTGTCCTCAAATGTTGTTTCACAATGAATTAGAAGCTCATTGGCTTACTAGATGTTTTTGCAGTCAAAGAAATCATGTTGATTATATTGGTAAATAACATATTCTATTGCTTGATTTTCTTTTTCAAATAGTGGTATTTCACATTTTTTTATTATCTCAAGCAGTATATATATATATATATATATATATATATATATATATATATTGCCTTTTTTTGTTGCAAACGAAGTTCACCCGTGATGGTTTATCATGGAACTTCGAATGAATTTTTTCCTGTGTTGATTTTGCAACTTCGAATGTGTATTCGGGATTGCGAACTTATATAGCAACGTTTTTCATTATTTGTTGAAATCATCTTCCCCAAATTATTTTTGATATTTTGTACTTTCATGCTCATTTTAATTGCAAAACAAGTTCATTCGTGATGCTTTATTTGGGATTTCGACTCCGTTTATTCCCTGAATTGATTTTGCAACTTCAAATTTGTATCTGCGCATAAATATTCAGTTGTTTTATGTATTATTTAATTTAAAAAAAAAGACATAAAGCAGACATGTATACATGAACTTATGATATGAGATTCCTAACTTTTCCCAACCTGATTTCGAGTGTTTTCCTTGGGAGTATCGTCTCTTCACTAGCAATCTAAGCGACAATGCCAGCGAATATGTGATCCTCTTCTACCAAAGGCATTGTAGAGCTTTTATAAATAGAAAACAACTTCAGTTAAACTTTATCCCAAGGGTCATCTCCTTCACATGTAGTGATTATTGTTGTTGTGAAAATTTATAAATGTTATGTGAAATTTTTACATTCTTTTATGTAATTGTAATGAAAACATAAATATTGTTTTACGCAGTGAATGCCAGCTCATGACCTGAATAGCTATTTGAGGTTGTTGAGGGACCAAGAATTCAGAACATGAGATTGTGATAAGTTCTTCTTCCACATGACTAGAGCATTTGTTTTTTTCTCGCTGAAGCTGATTGATGCCTTCAAAGGAACAAGAAAGTTAGCAAGAAAATATGAATAAATAAAGGTGAAGCTATATGGGATGTGTTCGTGCTGGCTTTGGTCTACGGTACTGCAATATGTATATATATATAATTTGTCTAAATATTTCCTAAAAATAAAACCAGTGTATCAGTGTGACATTTTCTATACTGCCGATAGAGAAAATAATCGCACCGATGAGGAAGAATTCCCATGGTAGTAATGGAATAAATTACTTTCCAAAAAAATTGGTCTAAATGTTTATAATTTGTGTATTTCTTATTTATTAAAGTCTCTGTTTTTATACTTCTAAGTTCTAGCCATTGCGTTCCTTTTTTTTTTTTTTTTTAATCACAATAGCATGTACTTGGAAGAAGTTGCAGATGATTTAATAATTGTAACAGATTTTCTCTTAGACTTGCACAATTCTTCATCTCACAAAAGATCTTATCCGAAATATGTTATGCGTACGAATTTAGAGCAGTTGACTTCTCATGGTGTATTATTGAAAGTGGTGTTGTGTTTAAATTTCAATATTTTTGGATGAACATTTTAAAGAGAAAATATTTTTTTGAGTTGTATTTCAATTTCTATTCCTTTTTTATGAACAGTTCAAGAGAAAATATTTCTCCAAGTTGTGTTTAAATTTCAATGTTTTTTAATGAGCAGTTTAAGGGAAAATATTTTTTCGAGTTAAGACAATGACTATGTCTCATTCTTTACTTAATGAACTGAGCATTGTGTTCAAAATTCATAATTTAAAACATATTTTGTATTTTAATGGATAAATAGGGCAATGAACGATTCTTCTTGGTTGTAGGCGGAAACGAACAATTGTTGGTCATATTTTATCAATGACCGTAGCTTGAGGAACCTCTTATTTCTATAAATCTACTACTATGTTAATTATTAATGCAAGAGTACAAATTTTGCCAAAATTAAATTGTGAGACGGTCTTTCTTTGGCTCTTCTCAGATCTACTACACTTTTTTGTACACTCTGTCACAACTTCTCCAAATATGAATCTTGACTCTTGAGGATTCTGAAACAACGAAGATATGACAAGTGACGATATCTTGGACTTCGACAAGTTGTGGAACCTTAGGTTTGATTGTTCAATCGTGTGGCGTTATTTATTCTCAATTATTTAATTTCGTTTATTTTGTAATACCCCGTGCAACGCACGGGTATAGTTACTAGTTAAAATAAAAAAAAAGATAAGTGAAAGTGATAAATGTAGGTCCAAAAATGCTAGATGCACTTGGTGGAAATGTTGAATGCAGTTGGGCAAAAATTGCACATAAGGGCACAATAGTATTTTTGCCTCTCCAACTCCAACTCCAACTCCAACTCCAACTCCCTATATATTTTCCATATTAGGGGTGTATATCAAATGACCCTTATTTTATTTTAATTGTTATATTTTGCTTCGTTTAAATTTTATTCAATTTTACCATATGCTGAAATGTTTTATATAAGATTAATTGAGTCCACTGAGATGCTGATGGGGCTTCCATGTTAAGAAGATACCTTTAGGGCTCCTCCCACATTTAATTTTGTTTCCATGGCCCAACAACTTAACCCCAACATTTTTATTAAAATTCCAAAATTGTAATTATATATATATATATATATATATATATATATATATATATATCAATTTCTAATTTGATATTAGTTTTTGAAAATTAAAATTCATAATTTAATTTTCAAAAAAAAATGACATTAACAATATTATTGTTTTTTTAAATTATCTCGATATTGACCAAATTATTTCCAAAAAATTATGATTTTGTAAGAATAAAAAAAATAAAAAAATGTTTTATAGTTTGTACTCATTTTGCGTAAAAATGCAGTTTTTGATGCACTACAATCTGATATTTATAAGTCAAGAGGCACATCTTAAGATCATCTTGTTTGAAAATATATATTGAGCTCGAATGGAGTAAAACGAGTATAAATTGGAAGATATTCCACATAATATTAAAGATTCCACTAAATTTGACACCGCAAGAATGGACGTGTAAGAAAATTCATAATTGATGGAGGTGATTGTAATTACCCAAATTCATAATAGAAGGGTAGCCGTAATTTACCCTTCTACTGAATTATGTTGCCTTTAATTTACCCTTTTACTGTATTCCGTGCCTTTAATAAAATGTTCAGATTAATAATGCTAATTAATAGTAATATTTACAAAAGCCAGCAAAAACTTCACAATTAAAAAAAACACACACACACACAAACACACATTGTGAGACTATTGACAAAATAGTTAGGCCCCAACGCATAATAGTTCGGTACAAGAATGTGAATATTCTACACCAAATATGTGTACAGAGTTGCACAAAATATTGATGTTATTTAAATTAAATTTAATTTAATTTTTTAACCTAATTAATTCGATTGGTGCGAATGCCACGTCATCCTCTCCGGTGGACAAGGCACTGGAGCTGGATGTGCAATGAAAGTCGGAACATTATCTCCGGGCATCACCACCGATACTTCTCTAGCATTCGCAGATATCTACAAAATAATTAAATAAATAACTTAATAAATTAAATTACAGCATAATTAATACACAATAATACAGTTTATATATTTATATATATAGTAAAGACAATAAAACAAGATAAGAGGTAGCTAGGGTTTATCTGCATGTATATATTATCCCAGTTATGTATTTAAAAACATTGTACAACTAAGATTGTCTGAAGATGGATATTATTGAAATATTATTGTGTGAAAGAGACATTAATTAAAGAAGTCAATAGTGGTATTAATTAATATTTAATAATAATTCAGAAATAATAACTCAAAATACAAGGAACCTGATTTGTATATTATTAATTAAAGCTGTAAAGTAGTAGACATTAATTAATTAATAAAAACTAACATGAAAACAAAGAAATTTATTGCTTTTGCAGCTTGTCCCTGAACCATGGATTTAGCATGCGAGAAATCATACTTCAGTTTTAGAGAGAGAGAGAGGGAGAGAATTTGTTAGAGAGAGAAAGGGGGGATTTTTAGGGGACCAATTAGCCCCCAAAATACAAAGATGGGCTATTTTCAAGAATATGATATACTACAGGGACTATTAATTCCCAGTGTACCATAATCCCAGGAACATGCACATGCATTTATCTTTTTTATTATTTTTTTTTAAATAAAAAAAAAATCATGACTTTTTAAGACATGAAAAACAATTTTATTTTTAATTTGTTTCTTTTGTCCAATTAATTGTGAACATATTTCACTTATACCCGGATTCCTGCTAAAAAAATCGTATTTCGATGACAAAAACCTCGTTCTCCAGGCAATTTTTTGGGAATTTTAATAAGCTCAATCCCTCGAGAAATTATATGTTACACCTGGTTATTTACATCAGATAAATTACCAACCGTAGATCTGCACATAGTCACACGTACTATTGGTGTGTGTGATTAGTGAGAAGTTAATTAATCTCATCCACAATTAAAAAGTAAAATAGAAATGAATTTTTTGTTGTCAGAAGAGAAAAAAAAAATCATCATCACACCACAACTTACAGAAATTAAAACATATAATTAATTGAATTATATTTAATTCTACTATTTACTACTATAATACTCACTTTAGGAGATGGGTAGTGAAGCTTAGCGTCAAAGCGACCGGCCTCAACGTCGTCGCGGCGGCGAACACTTGCCGGAGAAAGCGCCGGCGAGGTGTCCTGAGGACTTCTCAAAAATGGCCATGACAAGAAACATGGAGATGAGAATCGCGGTTGCCACAAACCCGAACGAAACTGCATTCACGGAGTTATCGAAGTGGGTCCAGTGATCGTCTCTCTGCACGTACGGCGGTGCTCCGCCCGGCGCCGGCGGCCACCCCTCTTCCGCCCCACCCATTATGCACACTAAAAAAAATTCAAGCGAGATTTAAGCTTTTTACAGAGTGGGTCAAGATTCCTTAGAGGAAACAGTTGTGGCAGTTTGAGTAAAGCTTTTTTCAGGGGTTTTTCTTCGCTGCATTGATTCCTGAATAAGAGCTTCGGGATTTGGGTTTCTAGAGAGAGAAAGTTAGAGTGAGAGAAAGTTAGTGAGAGAAAGTTAGAGAGAGAGAATTGGTATAAAGAAGAAAAAGGGGTTTTGGACATGGAAGCTGTGATGACTGCTCTGTTTTTGTTTCAGTTTGTGAAGGACCGTCCTTTTTCATATACGGCGTCGTTTTTCGGATAGTAATTAGTACGTGCGCGTGTGTGAGTTTGTGTGTGCGAGCGTGTGGATGATTATTTTTTCTTTTTTTTTTTCACTTTTACAATTTGCTTTTGCCTTAATACTTGATTATGTTTTGTTGGTCTTTTTCTTACCTTTTATAGTTTCTTTTTATACAATTTTTTTTTTAATATTTTACTTGTTTCGTTGGCTATTTTAATGTTTATTCAATTTTATCATTTTTACTCAAATAGATAAGGTCCCACGTTTTTCATTTTTTATCATATACATATGAATATTCCATTATAATTTTGGGTAAGTTCCGTCAAACTTTGAGGTAATGTCAAATTAAGAGAAAACCCTCCTTATTTTTTGTTAATTATAACTATCCTTCATCTACGAATTTTCTCCCGTTTTACCTATTTTGAGCTCTACACTTTAAAACAAGATGAAATAAATTGTGTTTTTTGTCTTGTAAATATTAGATTCTGAAAATCAGAAACTGCATATTAGCACAAAACGAGTACAAACTAAAGAACATTTCACGTAAATCTAGAAGATTCGGTTGAATTTGACGCCGTCAGGATGAACATGTAATAAAAGTATAAAACTCATAATTAAATGAGGTAATTGTAATTACCCAAACATAAGTGATTTTTTTGTTATTTGACATAACCTTAAAAGTGACATAATTTACCCTTAAACAATCACAACAAAAGAAAGAAAAAATATACGTAAATAAAAATCTAATAAATAAATAAATAATTTTAAAACTATATGAAAGAGACGAGGGTATCATCCTCTGGATCCCTAAATTACACGTCGGAAGAAAAAGGAGAGCCAGTAAAAGCTTTGTAATTTGTATCGTACGAAACAATTAATATAGCAACTCTCATTCATGTGGGTCCCACTATGGTACTTTTTTGCCCTTTTGGGCTTTTACCCCCTTTAATTTTATTTCTGTGGCCCAACAACTTAACCCCACATGGCCCTATACTATAAGTTATTAAATCTCAATTATATATATATAATAAAAAATATATATATAGCAACGAAAATAAATCAATAACCATGTTTAAATAATATAGTTTTTTCCTCCCAACTTGATACAAAAATACTAAATCATTAGTTAGATAATTTATTATATGGCAAAATTAAAGAACTTTTGTTCGCCTCGTCTGTCTTAATTTATAGAGGTTTAAGTGCATTAAACAAAAAACACATATATCAATAATATATTATATATTATACAAAAAAATGTATGATATTTCAATATTCAATCTTATTTTATTTTTTGAAAACTAATCCAAAAACTTAAATAAAAAATCATAATGATAATTACATTATTAATATATAATGTTATTTATATTATAGGTGAATATATAAACATAATTTCGATTTCAAGCAATTCAAATAACGAAAAGTTCTGACTTTTATATAAAATAAAATAAAAAATATTTCAATTTCTATCCAATTTTAATGTTTCTTAATGAAATTGGAACTACAAAAATAATAATAAAAAAATTAAAAAAATAATAAAAAATGGCATTATTCACAAAGTTCTCCACACATATACACGAGCCGACACATCAACGCCTAAATTGTCGCCCTTCTCAGGTTTCCACCAACAGAAGTGACATCCTCTCCTCACGATTGTCTCCCCACAATCCAACGGTCAAGATCTCTCCACGTCAACAAACCATTTCCACCGTCGATCAAAGGTATCCCATGCAGTCAAAAGAAGGGTACCGCGCGTGCAGTGGGACTGCGTCGCACGTGAGCTCGAGAGAGGGAAAGGAAGAAGGTGGGCCCCTTTTTTTTCAAAGTTGACCGAAAAGAACTTGGACCAATGATGGTGGAGTGATCTGGTGTGGTTTGGTATATGCGGCTTCGTGTGAGGGTGACCTCATCAGATTTCTCACGTGAAAGGTCCTTTTCACTTTCTCTTCTTTTCATGGAGCTGTTAAAAGTTGGCTTATTGGGCTTTTTGTTTATATATTAGTCCTAGTAATTTTTATTTGTCTAACTTACTTATGACTTCTTTGTTTAGTTAGGGCCCGAATGATTTATTCATTTTTGGAATAGGCCCAATTCATAATCCAACTAGAGCAACTCGTAATTAGAGTTACTCTACTTGGATCTTTGGAGAAGTTTTTGGACTCCAATCTTGACCATTCATCTCAGACAGTCAATCTTGGTCGTCCAATAGGTCATATATATTTTTGATTCTTTTTTCTCATTTACCCTAAACATGACCTACTATCTTTCTACGCCCCCTTCCGTACCTTCTGTTAACTACCCTGGTCTTATGCCGACGATATTTGAGTCAAACGCCACCATTCATGGTTGACTTCGACTATGAGCCACTTTATCAGCCAATGATCGTTACAATTTGGGCGATAAATGTGTGGTTCAATGACAAGGCACACACATAAGAGTTATTTCTCACTCTACCCTGAGTGAGAGATACACTCAAAATATTTATACATTTTTATAAATGGAAGCTTATCTAAATAGTTTTTCTTTGGCACATTAAATATTTGGTTAATCATAGCTTATCTTTATTAATCAAACTAGGCCTTATTGGAGGTGGTCCTTCATCACTTTCATTGTAGGTGTTTCTATGAATCTATAGCTATAAATACACCTATAAGATAATGCAAGAAGCAAACATAAAATTAAATATAGGCCTAGCACTAGGGCATTCATAAGTAATTAGGAAATAGGAAGCATCATCATTAGGTGAGTAATAAGGATGTCATTAATCCTGATGTCATTCATAATCAAAGAAGTGATTGAAATTAGATAAACACGACATAATCATAATTAAACATATTTTAATCATGAGTTTCATGGAAAGGTAAAGATATTGTCTTACAAGACATTTATATATTTGTTTTCCTAACTTTTTGCACTAGCTTTATTTAATCTATGTTGTACAATAAGCCACCATTGATGATATTTATTATATAAAATTTAAAACATGTTACATATAAGAAATAGTAGGGGAAAACAATACTCAATACTCGATTATAACTCTAGAGTTTGATAAGGTCTAAATGTTATGATTATTGTTTTACATGTTAAAAATAAAAATAATGATTTTGAAAACTTTAAATTAAAAAAAAAAAAAAATCAATTGAATTAGGGTTTTATAGATACGACACCCGATGAAGTACATTGGTTGATTCTGCGATAATACACCCTCATGTGCTTGTGCTTAGTGGGTAGTTAATTATATACATCCACAACATTTTTTTGGTTCTTTGTTGAAATAAAATGATTCCATATTTTGAAATTGAAAAAGGAAAACAAAAGACCACTAGGCCAAGCAAAATGAAATTATAGTAAACTAGTGCTTGGAATTGATATAAAAGAATCTTCTCAAAAAAAAAAAAAAAAAAAAAAGTAAAAATAAAATAAAATAAAAATAATGTAAATGGGCAATGGGCCTATTTTGAAATGGACAGAAATACTGGAGCCCATCCCTCAGCCACGAAGCATAAATATTGGGCCTAATAGTTTTACAATTTTGTACCTAATTTCCTATTTTGAATAAGTTGAAATCAATTTCCAAAAATAATTA
This sequence comes from Erythranthe guttata, assembly GCF_000504015.1. The sequence continues at coordinate 2,752,139 of NW_012192922.1, forward strand.
AATAAATAAGTTGAAATCAACTTCCAAAAATAATTAAATAAATAAGTTGATATTAACATTTTGTTTTCAACTTTAGAAAATTTGTAGTATCATAATATGATGCATAATATCAATATGACTTCAAGCTACTCGATCGTAAATTCGAAACCATTCGTTAAAAACTCGTGGAGGTCGATCTTTTTACATAATTAACAAATTTGAGCTCAACTAAAAAAAAACAAATAAAATAAATAATGAGATCACGTGTGGTCAAAAAGAAAATATTGGTGACATCAAGAAAATGAATATCCTGAACTAAAAATGGGCCAAAATGTAGGAAAGACAACTGTAGAGTGAGACAAGAGAGGATTTTTTTTAAGGAGAATATATGCAAAATGCCTAAATAGCTTTACACACACAAACAAAAAATAAATTATAAAAAAAAAAAAAAAGGTATTTTGTTGGATGCAGAAAAATCCACTGTTGTTCATCTTTCTATCACTCTGCTTCATCACCTTTTGTTGCAGACAAAGGAGTTATACACAAAAAGGGTTTCTTGATTTGATGTATCAGAAATGAAAACCTCATCCTCAATTTTATTACACCAACAAAACTAATACATCAAACATATGGACCAATATATATACACATATATATAATATATATATATTTTAGACCTATATGCTGTCTTATTATTTGGTGTAAGAGATATGAAACGAATCATTTTCAAATCAATTATCTCAAACAGCTGTGCATGGATCCACAAAAACAGAGTACACTCACAAGTGAGCAATGCAATTGAATCCAATGAACAACTGTTGATCAAGTAGTAAATCATGTAAGAGTTAATACCAACTGTATATTTTGTACATGTTTTTTTTTATATATATATGTGTAACTATTTATATCTACTCCCCCATCCCATTTTACATGTGTGACACAAGGGCATAACGGTCTTTTTGTGTTCAAACCAACTTTATTTGAAGCGAACAATTTTAAGATAACTACTCACCACTTGGTATCGACAACGTTTATTTATTTTAGCAATTTTGTAAATTGAATTATTTCTAAATTCCCAAGGCCTCGTTTGGTTGCCAAGGTAAGATGTCAATATTAGATTAAATAATCTAATGTAACACTATTACATTATTGGATCTTCGATGATCCAATAAAAAAAAATGTTAGAAGGCAAGATAAGCCATGATAGCACAATACTAACGGGTCGACCCGACAAGTTATTGGGATACCAAACATCAAACAAAAATCCTATTATTTAGTTAATTATTGCTAATCTCCCCAATCAAAGCGAGGCGCAAGTATCACTAAGATTAGCGTAACTTTTTTTCTTCTTTTTTTTTCAATTTTAGTAATATTTCTTATTTTTGTAGTTCAACTAGATTTCCCAATTTAAATTGAAATGTATTATTTTACGGCATTATACATATATCTAAGTATTTAATAGCTAGGAATTCAATAACTTTAAAATTGCAAAAAATAAACCTATGCAAATTGGTGAAAATTGAAATATTCGAATACTTAGGAAAATCCGATTGAAATTAATTAAACATATGTTACCGGCGAAGAATGGGGGTTTTGTGGAGCACCACTTTTGTTTTAGCTGTCACTGTATAACCAATTTGACAGTGAAACGACGACACTGCATATACAGGCTCTTTTCCCCAACCCCCCCCCCCCCCTCTCTCTCTCCTCTCTCTCTCTCTCTCTCACACACACACTCACTGCGTGCCCTAGTGTGTGTGTGGACTGTGGAGTATGGAATTTGAGTTTCCCAATGCAAAAAAAAAAAAGGAAGAAAAAAAGTACCTGTTTCACATCCGCATTGCAAAGGAGAACAAATCAGATTCTTCTCGCAAAATACCCAAAGGATTTGCCATTTTTCCTCTGCATTTCTTTGTCTGTATTTTGCAATTGCTTCCCCAAAAGCGAGATCCTCCTTTTTCCTGCTTCTATATATATATTCTCACAAACCTCTGCAATCAAATCAAATTCGCTCTCTCTCTCTCTCTCTCTCTCTCTCTCTCTCTCTCTCTCTCTCTCACACACACACACACACACACACACACACTTTCTCTCTCTAGAAATGGGGATGGTAGGAAGTATAGGGCGGTGGATAGAGAAGTTTGGGAAGAAACAGTGCAGGAGCTTATACTGGAGAATAAGAGCAGCAACGAAGAAGAAGAGCAAAGGAAGCAAACGGCGCGTCAAGATATTCCAGTACGATGCGTACAGCTACGCGCTCAATTTTGACGATGGATTGGGTATTCACGAACAAGTGGGACCCACTGATGCGGATTACCGCCATCATCGTCGCCAACCTAAATTTCCAGAATTCACCATTTGGGTTTGTGTTGTTTTGCCCAAATGATAGCAATTATCAGCCTAATTTCCTATTTATCAGTAATATTTAGTTATTTACTACTACTGTACGCTGTCGTTTTGTTTATTTTCAAGAGTTTATTTGCACATGTTCGAAAATATCAATTTTAATTAAAAGATGCTGCAGAAATACTTTTGAAATTACAACTTTCTTTTAATTACGAAATTACAATTTAAAACAATTTAATCTAAGAGAATTGAAAAATAAAAATTGTATTTGCAAATATTCAAATAAATAAAATGTTCATAAATAATATTTATTTATTTCGAAGCAAGAATGATAAATAGTTCCACAATCCATAATCAAATTTACACTAAAATAGTTTTTTTCTTCTTAAATTACATAAGATATCACTAATTCCCACTAAATTAAAAGGGTTGCAGTAATTAAGTAGCAGGATCTTCAAGAGCAGCAGTAGAGAAATCGGTTATTCGAGGATAAGTCGCTTTCTCGTCGAGCTGGTTTTGCACCCATATCAGCATTTTCAATAAGCTCGGAAGCTTCGGATCTGTTCAATATATCAAATAAATAAAATTATCAAGGAAAAAACAAGATTATGTATCGTTGAAATCAAGTGTCGTATGAGATCTCAATACCAAGGAAGAAAAAAGAAAATCGAGTTCAACCAGCATACGAGTCCTCCAGCTGTTTGTTCTAATTTTCCGTGATTTTTTAATATATCACAGAAATGATTGTAAATATATCATCTATTTCAAAAGTGGTAAAAGCAATGAACCAGATGAAGGTCACAAAAGATTGCATTCGAACATTCAATTGGTGAAAAACGTAACAACGTGACAGAAGAACCCTTCGAAACATATTATACCCGACAACCCAAGGTACAACCAAACATTAGAGGAGGTTTGTGTAATTTTCCAAGCATGAGGGGGTCTCGTTGTAATTAAACGGAACCTCAGCGAAGGTATCTTTGAATCATTATCTCATCTATTTTTAGGGTCCGGTTTCTAATGAATCTCGGTAGCTAGTTTAACGAGCTCGGGGGTAATAAGAATGCATTATCACAAATATTTTTAGGGTGCATTTGGATGGAGGGATTTGGGGGAGGGATTTGAAATCCACAATAACAAATCCCTTGGACTTGTTTGGACTGAGGGATTTGGGGATGAATTTCAAATCCGCACCCCGCACTTTTAGTTGTTTTTTGAGAAATTGAGATGGATTTCAAATGACTCCAAATTGGACTCATTTCAAATCACTTCCCCAAATCAAATCCCTCCATCCAAACGCACTCTTAGCGTTTTTAAATCTAGAAACATCCCGTAAATTGAATTAAATAATTCCAGGATTTTATTAATAGAGAAGGGACTATTGACTAACCTTTCTCGTGGCTTTGACTGGTGAGAATAGCAGCATTGACCTCACTGGCAGTCTTAAGTCGCTGTGATATATCGAGCAGCTCACCGACGGGGCAGTTAGTGACATCTTCAAAAGCAAGCAAAGCAACAGTCCTCTCCAACTCTTCTAAAAACCCTTGCTGAATATATCGATTTACATTACAATCAAGTTATTACTAATGGAATAACTAAAGTATAAGTTCATATAAAATATGATAAAACAAAGACGAAAAATTACGTTTTCTTCTCCTCGAGGAGCAAGTTCCTCTTGAGCAAACTCGAGAGCCTCTTCTACCTTGCCATTGCGGATCAACTCTATCAGCCTTTGCTGTTGGAGATGGAAAAATAGTTGGGGATTCGTGTCCAGTATCTACATCCAAAAAACAATCAGAATAATTTGTTATAATAAGAAAAATAATCACAATAACTTCGGAGTGATAACAAAATCAAAAGAAAGAAAATTAAACGGACCAATGAACCTCATTGTTATCAAACTCTCGGAATGAGAAAAATCCAGGTAAGGACAAGTTAATAGATGCTGAGGTACTCGCCTCAAACGCACAACAAACATATATCTATTTAATGGCTTCTCCAACACAACTAAACTTTGCTTTAATTATGCATTACAAAATCAGGCAGAGCACATTGAGAAGAGAAAAATACAGATATCACAATAAAATAATTCATGTTAAATAATGGTCCTAATGGATGTGTTCATGTCCGTATAATGACAACATGGTAGCAACGACAAAGGAGAACACGCAAAATTAATCTCCTTATCAATCATCTAAATAGTTGCAATCTTAATTAAGATAAGTTCATATTCATATTCGTCTAAAGTCCACCCCAATATACATAGCACTAAGTTCTCTTCAAACCAGCGTTCACTACAATCGATCTATTTCAACTTCTTGATCATTGCAAAAAAGGAAGTGTTGGATGAAGTATCATATGTATTAAACTTTATAAATTATAACAATTGAAAATTTGAATACATTCTAGTGAACATCTACGTAAAAACGAGTAAAAGCTACACACCTCAGGGTTCAAATCGTTAACTTTCTCAATTGCGTCTTCCACATTACCACTCTGTACCGCCTTCTTAACTTCCATACGATCAGTGATAGTCGCAAGATCAATATCTGCTATTTACTAATAAGGAATTCAACAAATGTTTACAGCTAACAAATTATATAGTATAGTAAAATTAATAACAAAGCAGGCGACGGATAAAAGTTAAAAGAGGATACGTTCTGTCCCGGATTCAAATCGAAATTTTTCAGCAGCCTCCACGAAACCTTCGGTAACCAGAAAATTCATCACCAATTTATTCATATCCTCCTTTTTAACCTTAACATCATTCAGCTTTTTCTCCCAATCTGCCCTTGTTATAACTTTCTTCGATGTAGCCTGTAAAAAGTGCATACGTAAAATTTCAATGACACAAAAAAAGTTTTAACAGATTAAGAATCACCAATAATAACAGGCAAACAATTAACTGACGGAACAACAAGAATCACTTGGTCAACACAATAAAAAATTCCCTCGTTTACGCGAAGTAAATTACAATGCCACAAATTTATTTAAACAAAAAAGGAAATTCATCTGTTTCTCTTAAGATGAAAACGAAAAATTACACGATTTCATGAAAGTACAACAAATGTGTAAAATACAAAATCAAAATCACCGATAATAACAAGTGAACGATTAACTGACGGGACAACAAGAATCACTTGGTAAACACAATAAAATTTCCCTCGTTTAATCGAAGTAAATTACAATGCCAGAAACTTATTTTGCACGTAGAATAATCATACTGTCAGCCTCACAAAAAGTAAACAAAAACCGAAAAACTACACTGTTTCTTTCAAATTTTCGGATAATCCGATTCATGAAAGTACAACAAATGCCACAAATTTCCCTCGTTCACGCGAAGTAAATTACAATGCCACAAATTTATTGAAACAAAAAAGGGAAATTCACCTGTTTCTCTCAAGATGAAAATGAAAAATTACACGATTTCCTTCAAATTTTCCGATAATCCGATTTCATGAAAGTACAAAAAATGTGTGAAATACAAAATCAAAATCAAAATCAAATTAACTGCAGCATAATAATCCAGAATGAAACAACTCAAACAAAACAAACCCTATCAAAATACACAATAGAACGAGAAAATCACATACAATATTGAATCCGCACACATCGATCGGACTTGCGTTCATAAATACATACAATAATCAAAAAGCCCATTCAAATTCAAACGAATGCGAACAGTAAAATCGATGAACGCAGGCAGGTAAATAATTATTAAAATAAGGAATTAAACATTTTGAGGGTGGGGGATTAGTGTAGTGTGAGAGAGGGTTTTACCATGGCTTGGTTTCCAACGAGTTGCCGAATTACAATCCCGAACAATGACATTAGTATTCACCGCTCCCCGCTTTCAATCAAACCCATGTGAAAAAATAGATTAAAAATTAAAAGGAAAAATAATTAATCTAAACTCTACCCCTTGATTTACCTTGGAATGAGAAAATTACTTTAACTGCCGCTGTAAAAAAAATAGATTTACTGCTAAACGCACTGTAAATGGGAAAAGGGAAGGCAAACGTGCAAGCTCCGCAACTGAGGAGATGCTTTTACTAATATGCCCCTGGATTTTATGATTCCTAATAAATGAGATTAATAAATTCTTTAATTTTCAATCTCGTAAATTGTTATTTTTATTTTATCAACTATGATGCGACAACAAATTAAATGGACGACGATTATCAGGTATCTTGGATGGAATCTATCGGATTCTGTGTTGAATAATACGGTATTTTATAAAATACGAAGAAATGTAGCGTACGAGTGATTTTTCGAGTTTGAGATAAGATAAGGTTTTGAAATATGAAAAATTAATAATTATTGTAGTTATTGTGTGACCTATCAAATTTCACTATGTAAATGTCATTTCAGTATATATTAGCTAATTCAATTATTTAATTAAGTTATAGTTAATTTTATTACCAATCAAACGAGGCTTTAGAAGAATAAAATACTAAAAAATCATTACAAACTTAATTTGTTGTAATTCAAAAGGAGTATTGTTGTTTTAAGGTTTTTAAATGTAAATTTAAAATGTCATTAAACATGACTTAATGTTTAGGAAAAATATAAATAATAAATATTAAAAAAAAACATTTGATTTAAATCGTGTAACAATAGAGAGTTAATTTTAGTGAGAGCTGAAATAATAGGAATATTAAAATTGGGAAAATAAATTTTGTTGTAAAATGGCCTATTCGTGTAGCTATTTGGTTTGTGATTGTGGAAATACATAAGAACATAATAACAATAATAGAGAGAGAATGAGAGAACACAAGTAGACAAGATCCGTAGAGAGATAATTGTGGGGATGTTTAGGGGAGGGGAGATTCTCATTTATATAGGTATAATGTAATCCACCGGAAGTTACAAGGAGGTTACATGTGAGTTATACCCTACATACATCATGGAGGAAGTTATGGCATAATGGGTAAGTTGAGAATCTCTAGTGGCGTAGTGGGGAGTTATAAATCCTGAGTGAGTTAAGATAGGAATAACCACATTCTATATTATTTACAACACTCCCCCTTGGGGATTCCTATCGAACCACTATTGTGCTTTTCGTGTTGCCTCATTAAAACCTTCCGAGTAATAAAACCCAATGGGAAAAACAACCTCGGTTAGGAAAAAGAGTACAACGCACAATCTTTTCAATCAACATATGTTGCCTCGTTAAAACCTTGGCGAGTAAGGAAAACCCTGTGGGAAAAATAAACCTCGCACGAAGGAAAAAGAGTACAACAGGGCACCCGGGTATCTTCTGGATACTGAGTACCTACACGGTATTCCCCCTCAAGTTAACTCCCCCTGATGTGTACAAGGGAGCGAGTTCGTATAATCTACGCAAGTCAATAGCCTTAACATGGTTTTTCAAAGCACTTTTAGGCGAAGATTTAGTAAATGAGTTTGCGTAATTATCTTGAATCATGATCTGCTGGATCATTATTGTTTGAGCTATTATTTGTTGATTGAAGAAAACCTCATAACTATGTTCTTGGATTTTGTCACAATTAATCAAGTTCGTCTTCATTTGCTCAATGCATGTTGCATTATAGTCAAATACAATCTCGTAGGATCTTCTGTGTATACTAATTCACAGGAATCTCAAAAATGATTAACCATAGCTTCAGGCCATGTGCATTCACGCACTACCTCGTGAAGTAAAAACTTCTGCATGATTTGATCTAGTGACAACTGAGGTACATTTCATAGAACCCCAAGACATAGCTATTTTCCCAATATTAAACCATGGATTGGGAACGAACTTTGTGTGGATATGACTTCTAGTCAATGCCAATATAAACCACAAGTTTCGCCCATTCATTGATGCATAGGGCGTGTCGGTAAGGTGAGATAAGTCTATCTAATAAATTTACCGAAAAAGTTAAATCATATCGAGTACATGGAGTTAAGCATAATAATGCATATATTGCATTTACATATTGCACTTCTGGTGCTAACACTTCCTCGTCCTCCTCCATGGGACGGAATGAATTGATGGTCCTATTCCATTGTGGAACTCCCGTATGTATTACTCGATAATTTATATTTATCCATAACATCTTCTCGATATAATTCGATTGATGGACATAAATATAAATGACATGATAAATTTTAAGTTGGTAGAGACAACAAATTAGTCTCATTTAGATCTTTGATCTTGAACTCAAATTTTCAACAATTGAGTTTTTCTTACTTGACTTCTAGTCTAAATCAAGTTTATGTCCTTTATATAAATTGTAGTAATAGGAACAATCAAAACCAGTTATTGTTCACATATTCTCTTCCGAGCAATTGTTCACTTAGGAAATTGTCCTATATTCTTCTGGAATATTTCTAGTCATAATTAAAGTGAACGTCTCAGCCCAACTGAGTTTATGTTCCGTGATCTGGAACTAATTGCTTCGGGAAATCGAAGTCCTTCTGGAACTTTCATATAAATACTTGTATCTAGATTCTCAGTAGATACTTTATGACCACGTATCACCATGAAGGAGTATATCTGTTTAAAATCAATCTCAGGATGTTGAGGAATTCTTCAGTTATGAGATGAGTCTTCGAGCTCCCAATCTCATTTGCCCATAAATCATTATACTATGAGATGAGTCTTCTGGCTCCAAATCTCGTTCGAGTTATGAGATGAGTCTTCTGGCTCCCAATCTCGTTTAAGCTATGAGATGAATCTTCAGGTTCCCAATCTCATTTGAGCTATGAGATGAATCTTCTGGTTCCCAATCTCATTTGAGATATGAGATGAATCTTCTGGTTCCCAATCTCATTTCATTGATTGAGCTATGAGATGAGTCTCTTGGCTCCCAATCTCGTTTAAGCTATGAGATGAATCTTCTAGTTCCCAATCTCATTTGAGGTATGAGATGAATCTTCTGGTTCCCAATCTCATTTGAGCTATGAGATGAATCTTCTGGTTCTCAATCTCATTTCATTGATTGAGCTATGAGATGAGTCTCCTGGCTCCCAATCTCGTTTAAGCTATGAGATAAATCTTCTGGTTCCCAATCTCATTTCATTCCTTGAGCTATGAGATGAGTCTTCTGGCTCTCAATCTCATTTTTTTCTTTGTGAGTACTCACTTATATCCCATAGGTGAAATTCAAGGAGGTGTAGGAACTACTGGTCTCTACACTCTTCATTTTATCAAGGAATCAAATTCAACTTGAATTTTTTTTGTTTTCATTTCGGCCATCATCCATTTGTTTACACTTATCAATTGATCGAGGTTTTATATCATCACTCGATAAAAAAATTCAGTAGCTACTGTGTAGAGAAGTTTATCATCGATGATCATTTTATCCCAATACAACATCTCATTCATGCATGAATAACTAACCAAGTTTTTCCTATTCACGGGAATGGATATTAATGAGGCGTCCCCCGACTTCGTGTGCAGGACGAATCCATAGTCCGGAATTATTTTATGAGATGGATCAGGTGGGATCCCATTTATATTAGTGCTAACAGGATTCAATTGTTGGGCATTAATCCACTTTCGGGGGTGAGAATCATTTGGTCCCATTGCGCTCCCCCTCCCCTAGGAAGGGAGGCAAGACTAGTTAGCATGGATTGATGGCCTACCCGTAATTGTCCTTCTAGGACATCTATCCTTGCAGGAGTATTTGAGATCTCGTCACTTTTTCAAATCAGAGAATAAGTCTAGCATTATTCGTTCTGCACGACTTCATATTTTTCTGTAGGAACATTAGTATAGACGTTCTTTGCAGATTTCTAAGTCGTCGCATACGACTTGACGCCGTTCTTCAGGAACGTTACGATGCACATTACTTGCAAATCTATATTGTCATCCTACACGACTTCACGTCGTTCTTCAGGAACGTTAGTATGGATGAGCTATTAATTTATGTAGCAATTCTCTGATGTAGTGGATCTTGATGAGACACTGTGGGGTCGTCCCACACGATTTCACGCCGTTCTTCAGGAACGGTAGTGTGGACGTTCTTTCCTCCCCCTAACGGCGGGAAGACAGTCTCATCAAAGTGATAGTCCGCAATTTGAGCGGGTAAGAGATCGCCTATCTAAGGTTCTAAATTTTAGTTGAAGATGGTGATACATAGTCCACATATATCTCCTTGGAGTACCTCCATGAAATGAATTGAATCATTATATGTATGTGCGTATGCTGACATATAATCAAATTACTTAATTTCGAGCAATCGACAACTTATGCTTCTGGCATACAAATTGTTGTTCTATATAACCGTGTCGAAAATTCCTATAATTTTCCCAATGTACGCTTCTGGCCGTACATGTTAGAGATGATGCACATATATTCGATTTCTTGTCTTCAATGGTTTCATCATAATAACCATTAGCCCAAATATCTTTAAAGTTTAACAACGTTCTACTGGAACGTGGATAAAAAATGAGCTACTTTAATGGGCAAAACAGTGCCATGAGATACATAATTTGGACATTATCATAACCATCTATCAAAACTACATGTGCCTCATTTAGTTATCAAAGAGGTCTTGCTACAAATAGACATGAAATTAATTAAGTACGACATATCTCAGGATATTATGTGTTGTCGCACTATCTGCCAGACATTTATCCCCACATGTCATGTCTATAGAGTTATATAAATATGATCATATATATTCAGTACTTCATGTACTAAATAAATTCATCAAGCAAACACCACTGAATAACATAATAATTAACTTAGAGCATAAATATCTTGTCTAGAGCATAAACTCGACATAATCAAAATATGAACATGGTTCATAATATGAGCATATGAAGTAAGATGATTGAAATTCAATAAACTAATAAACTAGAGACATAAAATGAACATAATGCATATTTCAGGAAATCAAAGTTCAATCATATCCCAATATGGGTCATTTGGTCAGATGTGCCCAAGTATGGAAGCTGAGTGATGGGCTATATATAGAAAATATTTACCTCTGCCAACTCAGTCTACGCTGGTGCATTATTATTTGCATACCCAACCCCAACGTTCCTCGCACTTCAGGTGCGCGACCATTTCTTAGATCCACCATATATAAAACATATATCTATGTTCTGATTTTGAGCTATATTCGGATTTTCAAATTCATATACAAATCGTTTATGAATTCACTTGTTCCTTGCTTCCGGCAAGTGTATTGTCTTTTGGTAATCAAAACGACTAGTTAGGGTATCCCATTCTTTATGAGGACCCTCATTCGATGAATAATCTAAATGAAGGACTTCATCTAATTATCTCGTAATCAGAAACATAGTCTCAGCCTTCTGGGCTTACCTAATAAATTATTCTCGAGAACAATCATTCTCACTTGCTCACTAAGCATATGGATCTTAACATCCATTCTCCAACCAACAAAACTTTCACCAAATACATTAAGTTGGGTAAACTCGAGTTTGCTCATGTGTTTCATATCAAATCAAATAGAATATGGAGTATTATTGTTTTATGGGAATGTAACCTCCATAAACAATTTCATGAATATTTTGCACATATTAGAACTTCCGGTTTAATAATTCATACACCACATGTTCATACACATTCATGGATTTCATACGATAAACCATAACGACAAACGAAATATTGCTTACCATTTTTGTATCAAAAAAATACATATGGCAGATAAATAATATAATGGATAAATTGAATAGAATTCTCCATCATAATTTGAGCAAATTATTCATACACTTTAACGTACATGTGCCAAATATATATAATATGACATGCTTAATATCATTGAAATATAAACATAACCTTAAGCATATAACTGACTGGTCATGATGTGACCGTAAATAGCATGTATAGTCCATATAGGATCTATGATTTAATCAGACAATATTTCAAACAGTTAATGACTAAAGCTACAATCGGGTTGGATAAGAAACAAAGATAATTTCATTATCATAATCAAAACAATTCATAAGTCAATGCACACTGCTGCATATAAATTCATAGTCATTAAGCATGTAATCCACAGTTTTCTCTATATTCTAGCAATGAAACATTCATAATATAATTCCAGACCACGCACTAGGAAATTATGAATTAAAAAGGTAGCAAAATATTACCTATTTGATGATATGCAATAAAACATTTGCTGGCGCAATACATAGAATTCTAGGGATAAATGAATCACAAGATTTATACATAGATGTGAAAACATAAATTGACATTTTAGCCAAAGGAGAATTAAAATAATATGGTTCAGGGGAGGGGAGATTCTCATTTAGAGAACACAAGTAGACAAGATCCGTAGAGAGATAATTGTGGGGATGTTTAGGGGAGGAGAGATTCTCATTTATATAGGTGTAATGTAATCCACCGGAAGTTACAAAGAGGTTACATGTGAGTTATACCCTACATACATCATGGAGGAAGTTATGGCATAATGGGTAAGTTGAGAATCTCTAGTGGCGTAGTGGGGAGTTATAAATCCCGAGTGAGTTAAGATAGGAATAACCACATTCTATATTATTTACAACAAATTTCGAGTTTTAAAATGATATATAGAAAAAAAAATAATAATAACAGTTTAATTTGAAACAAACGGAATATATATATGCAGCTACATTCTTCTGATTGAACGGAATCACCATTGTTGTGACTTGTGAGTTACTACTGATTCTCTCTCTCTCTCTCTCACACACACACAGCTCACTGTGTGTGTGTGTGAGAGAGAGAGAGAGAGAGAGAGAGAGAGAGAGAGAGAGAGAGAGCATTTATTAAGGGAATGGATTCGTTCGTTTGCAGTAAAGGTACATACAATCCACATTCATTTTATGGATTCTTCGCAATTAAAGGTAGTGCATCTCTCTGTAATCGCTTTGCTTTCTCTACACACACACGCACACAGAAAGAGAAAATTCCGTTTTAAAAGTATTTATTCCACACCATAGGCATACATACCCTAGAATTTTCTCTCTAGCTAATTAATTTCTGTTTCTCTCTCTACTGCTACTAGGTTTTTCTGTTGCAGAAAAAACGCTCGAGTGTGTGTGATTTTGGGGATTGGAGCATCGAATTTTCGCTATGGCGTTAAAATTGGTGCTGATTGCTGTTTTCGTGTTGGATTTGATTGCCTTCTCACTTGCTGTTGCTGCTGAACAGCGGAGATCTTCTGTTCGTTCTTCTTCTTCTTCAGTTCTATTTCTATAATTCATCATTTCTTTAAGTGAACAGAATTTTCCTCCATGATTACTGAATTAGATGCAAGTATTCTGATTTCCTGTTAATATTTATATGCCTCGTTTAGGATTAGCCATGATTAATTAAATCTTCCTTATTGTCTGTTTGTTTGGTGCAAAAACGGCTCTAGTTTTAGCTTAATTAGGAGTTTTATGTGTTGGCTTTAATTTTATGTTGACTAATCTTACCTTAGGAACCAAACGAGATCCCAGGGTTTCTTGAATCAATCAAGAGATTTATCTCTGTCTGATTTGGGGCTTGGAATTTTCTAGATTCGAGTTAAACTGGTAAAAGAATTGCATTCATGTAGTTGAATGATCAAAGTTGAGTGTTAATTAACTATTTATATTGTCAAATATCTATATTTTCGAATTAATATTGTCGAATATCTATCCGAAACTTAGGCAATCGAAATGCAATGATAGAGTTCTTTATCTAGAATTGGTATTCGTAATATTCCGAAAGATGTATATGGAGCTAATATAACTCTTGTATTTGTATCAATTATGTTTAGGCCAAGATAGCGACCGATGCAAACTCCAACTATTGCGTGTACGATTCGAACGGAGCAACTGGTTTGGGTGTATGCTCGTTTCTGTTCCTTATGGCTAGTCAGATATTGATAATGGCTGCCACGAAGTGTTTGTGCTGTGGGAGACCACTTCGACCCAGTCGATCAAGGGTTTGGGCGATCGTCTTTTTCATCACTTGCTGGTACAAAGTTTTATTCAATCTACAATCATAGATATCATTTTTAGATTAATTACAATTACATCCCTCTTTCATTGGGTGAACTGGGAATCTTTCACTAGGGGCCGAGATTTATAAGGATGAACAAAATATTTACGAGGTTTCGGGTGGGAAAAAGAAAGGAAAAAAGATAAATATATAGGGATTTGTAGATTGTTACCACATGATATTGACAAGGTCTTGTTTTATTCTTAAATTCAAAATTGAGAAGGGTTTATTGCATTTAGCACTCGTGTTTACTCTAATTGTTAAAAAAACTCCATGTGCTATAAATATATTAGCAAACACCCCCCTGTGATTCAATATTTTTAGCAAACTACCCCAAATAACTCACCATTTTGGGCGTTGTATGCTAAAAAAATTGCATCATGGGGGGTATTTGCTAATATTTTATATAACACAGAGGTACTAAATGCAATGAACTCTGTAGTAATATGACACTACTTATGCTAGGGTTTAAGATGGAATTCGACGATGTGAGCAAAAATCTCAATGAACTTCCTGTTTTACCATCGGACATAAAATTTTTGACTTTTTGATGAACAAAGGATGTCTTTTGCAATAGATAAAAATGTGAATCAACTCTGTTATATTATTTATATAAGTTGAAATTGTTCGCCAAAACAGGATGGCGTTCTTCATTGCCGAGGTGTGTTTGTTAGCTGGCTCAGTTCGAAATGCATACCATACGAAATACAGGCCGTATTTGTCTCAAAATCCACCTTCGTGTGAGACGTTGAGAAAGGGAGTGTTTGGAGCAGGTGCAGCGTTCATATTCTTTACAGGTTTATTCTCTGAGCTCTTCTATGTCAGCTATTCGAAAACCGGTGATGGATTCTTGCCTCGAGATACTACCGGTATAAGAATGGGATCAATATAGCTGCTCAGCATCCTACTTGAGAGAAGTTTTTGCTAGTTTTTTATGCAACATTTAATATTTCTGATGATTTGAATAAAATTGCAGTTGTGAGTTAAGACAGTACATGTAAAGTATGCGTTGTAACGATCTCCAGGATATACAAATAAATGTTCGTTTATCCGAAATCCCATATTTGTTGTTCTTGGATGTTGGATGTGAATTTAATTTGGGACAACAAGATAAGTTTCAGTAGCATTTAAAAAGGTTGTTGATCAATTTCTCTCTCTAAAAAGAACACAACAAACAGAAAGTATTACACAAGCACCAAAAGGAAGAGCAATTTTTTTTTAAACTACAGAAAGGATGTTAGTTTAAGTCAACAGTTGTGTTACTAGAATACAAAATCATAATTGTCTGCAGTTCAAGAGAACGACAAACATTATAGAGAAGAAGAAAAGTCGAGCATCATTCAGACACATTCATGGCTGCACAGCATCCCCAAGAAAGCTGCGTTAGAATCCGAAACACACCTAAAACTTGAAATCCTTCTTTTTAGATTTGTTCTCCTTATCGTGCATCTTTCGCTTCCTTTTCTTTGCATTCTAGAAAATTTTCACCAGAAAACAAAAATTAATTAAATCAAGTTCTTTCACAATAATAAGGCAACTGGAATATATGGAAGTGTAAATTTTAGTAACTATTATAAGTACGTACCTCAGCAACCATGTCACTGAAATCTTCTCGCTGAGTGCGCAACTTCTCTTCTTCTCTAGCTTCCTCGTACCTGAGAAAATTCGGCATAAGAATAAGTTGTCTTACATGAAAAATCCAGATAATTGTAAATAAATTAAAAATATATAAAGAAAAAGGGAATAGTTGACATACTTGGCTGGCAAAACATTGTCCATGAGATCCAACTCTTCGGGGGCCAATGTGATATCAACTTTATCTGCTTTCTGGCCCCTTAGCAAATCAACCTGACCGAATAGACGAGTTAAAACATAAGCAACAGCAAGATTATCACATTATATGCCACAATTATTTATTGAATCTAAGTAACATCTAAATTTTGTTCCTATATTTTCCAATGACTAATGACATCTATATACAAATTCTAAATATCCCATTCTGCTGTTAAGTAGATATTTTTTTCACAAGGAAATTAGCTTCACGAACACACATTAGCCACACGTTCATGCATGTATGTATGCGTATATGATCCCAAGATTCTGATACACAATGCTCAGAGGTTCACACTCTAATCTGGACGCTTGAGGTGTTACAGATTTAAAATCCCTGGTCATTCGACAAGGCAAAATTTGATCTACAAAATAGCATTCTCGGACATATTCTCTTGTTGCATCGGTAAAAAGAAAGATTTATGAAACTATTTTAACGACACCACATTAGAAATCCTAGTCATAAGAAAGCATATTGAAACGAATCATGCAAACCACCTAATATCATTTCCCAGAAAGGCAATGCTAGATATAAGCAAGAGTACTCTACAGTATATTAGCTATCAAAGGGGAGACAAGTAGATCCTTTACCCTTTTAGCGCCAGTTTTGTCCTGTGTGCCAGTGTTAATAACATACCTGTAGCATAAGTTAGATAGATAATAATCAGTTACAAATTCATGATACAAAAATTGAATTTCAAAACAAAGTGAATTAGTCAACAGAAGTAAATGACATACGTATGGCTTGTTGTCAGTAAAGTTCCGGGTTGTATTTTCTCTTCCTTTTCTTCTAGCACCTGCATCGAGCACGGAATAGAAGTTATTTACCAAAAATCAACAAAAACAAATACAGGCATGAATCAAAAGGTTAAAAACAAAAAAAAGATGCACTTACTTGATAGAGAGGCCTCTCAGGTTCCTTCCTCTGTTGCTTTCGCAGGTCAATAACATCAGGAGTTTCAACACCAGTAGGGGTGCTAAAAATCACCAATAAGAAAAAAGATAAGACATAGCAACTTGTATTCCGAACAAAATGGACACATAAGATAACTATTTAGAGAAATGCCGAAGAAAATAATTAAAATCATATATCTCTAAGGGCATCTCCAAGCTTGAGTGGTAAAAAATGGGATGCTATATCTATTTTAGCTAACAAATAGTGTTTTAA
This sequence comes from Erythranthe guttata, assembly GCF_000504015.1. The sequence goes on from NW_012192922.1 coordinate 2,769,388, forward strand.
CAACTCATTTTCTACCATTCACTCCAATCATATTATGTATAATTTACCATTCTAATATATTTTATTATGTGTTGAATATTTATTACTTTAACTTTCTACTTTTTGCCATTAAAAACCTATTATTTTAATATTATTTCTTATACCATGTGTGAATAGTTGAATGCTATATATAACATTCCTCTCTCCTCCTTTAGCATGTGAGCTAAATTTTAGCTTACCCATTGGAGATGATTTTTTTCTATTTAGAAGAGGTAAAAGCTATAATTTAACTTTTAACTCTCCATATTCATTATGGTTGGAGATGCTCTAACCTTGAAAGGCTGTCGACAGATTGAATACCATCCTGTAGTTCCTCTTCCTCCATCTGTTCTTCCTCTTCTTCTTCCTCTTCCTCTTCTTCCTCCTCCTCTTCTTCTTCCTCCAAATCACCCCAGTGCTTACTCTTATCAATTGGTTCCTCCTGAAATAGATATAGACGGGAGTGACATACAGGACAAAAATGGCAGCCAATAAATTACTAGTTACGTAATTAGCAAATAAGTAGCACAGAGGAAATTGTAAGGATATCATGTCATGTGATAATTTTTTTACCTCATAAGTAGGTTGTTCTTGTTGCAGAACACCGAAAACATCTCCATAGAGAGGGCGTCCATACTAGTTAAAGTGAAAAGAAAAGTAGGATAAGAAAGTGGATACTAAGAAAATAAAGAGTAACTAGTACAAGAAACGACTAAGGAGATAAAGGTAAAACCTACTTCATCCACAGGAGGTTTACCCCAGTCTCCATGTCCATAGCCAAATTTAGCTCCATGAGGAATAGGAGCATTAAGCCCTGGAATTTTGAGATGAGGATAAGAAGGTGGAGGGCCGTATCTCTGCCATAGAAAAAGAAACAACCGATTGCAGGTAAGTCATCTTCATCCAGTACAAAACCAGTGGAAAAACTATTAATAGCTGAATTTATCAAACATAATGAAAATGAACCTGCATATTGATGAGCCACGGAGGAGGGGCGCCTTCAGGCATGCCGAGAGCTTCTTTTAGATCTTGTGACAACATCCCTGGCTTCATTTCTCTCAGTTTTACCTATACAAATCCAGAATAAGTTAAACTCGGTTCAGACTGATTAAATGAAAAAACAAAATTAGACATAGCCTTACACTAGTATAGACAATAAGACACAAACAACATTAACAAAAAGGAAAAAAAAAAAAAAAAAAAAACTTCCATGAAATTCTTGCCTCAAATTCTTTCCCCTCATAATACAAATCACCATGTGTTGACAATTTAGGCTTTGTCTGATGCTTGAAGAAAGCATCATGCAGGACCTATAAAAATTGAAATAAAAAGGTTTGTCAGAAAACTTACACGAGCGAAAAAAAGGAAAGGATGAGGTTAATACCACAAACTCAAATATATTAAAACATGAGGAAACTCAGAACATTGCAAAACCTGATAATCGATGTCCATTTTCCCCATTCTTGGCTGCATCCTCTCCCGTTGTTTTTGTTTCAACTTCTTACTGTCCTCCTTTTCAATGTATGCCTGGAATAAAACCCAAAGCAGCAAACTTAGAGTCGAATAAGGAACAAGGCATAAATAAGAGGAAAAAGATAAAAGTGAACTGAACTAGCAATAGTGAAATGTAATATGCCTAAGAAAGTGTCAGCACAAGGAACAGTGGAAAGCTGAACATTGTATGTGATACAAAATTGATGATCTTATATTATTTTCTGGAAACAATGGAATGTGAAGTGCACATCACTGGAATATGGAAAAAGAAAAGAGTAGTACTCCAGCAAGTATACATTGACAGTTGACTGGTCGCAAGTATACATTGACAGTTGACTGGTCATGCTACTACAACCACTCCAAGTAAAAACACGTGCTTGTCCACTTCACAGAAATTATGCCCAAACAAGTGGCAAACAAATTTAAACATGTTAATAAAATCCTATGCTAATCATCTCCAAGGAAAAGAAAGGATAAGATCATCCAAACAAATGAAGTTTCAAAAACCTATTCTTGATAAATTTTATGTTGGGATCAACAAATGAAATCCTACTCTGTTGCCACCTTATACTTTACTTGGACCAAACAAGTCTCAGGCATGCATTGTTGTACTGTGTTTTTTACTATATATTGACTCCATTAGGAAGTTAATGATCTAGCAACCTAAATCATGCGATCTTCAACATTACAAGAGGATTGAATATGCACCAAAGTTACTACAATTACACAACAGAATATAAAGTTACCGAATCAACGATTTAGCAATCTAAACTATGTGATGTCACCATTACAAGAGGCTTGCATATGCACTAAAGTGAGTACAATAACAAAGAGAAGAAAATCAAACTCACTTGTCTGATTTTTTCAATTCCTGTAGCAGCAATAAAGTCAGGAAGCTGAAAAGGCTGTTTCTCTATACCTCTCTTCCCCTGCAAAGCAGATATAGAAATCGATGAGACAATAGTTTACCATCATATAAATTAGAAGAACTAGTGTTCATGAAAACTAATCAATGAATTCCACTAATCCAAACTTTCAGTGGAAATAACTATTTCAATGTCCCATGTGAAATTGTGAATTCCTTAGGTTTAGCAACCAGTAAGATGAGGCATGTCTGTTTATCACATAAAGCAATATCAAATGGCCTAGACCCCCAAACCCAACCCAACTAATAAGCACATTGAAAAAGAATTCAAGGTTCCCCTTGCCAACACCTACATGTTCAGGCTCCACAACTGCAATCCCAGCTCCCCTGCAAGAACATGTATACATATAAGACAAACTTTATTGACTATATCGTCCATCACATTCTCCCCTATATCCCCCACATTGATTAAACAAAACATTTTCCCTTTTGACAGTTTTTAACAGAGAAGAAAGACAAAACTCTTAGTAATGCAAAGGTAAGTCAATCCCACAATGTATATCAGCCTCAGTAATTTACCTGCAAAAATTTCCTTTTCTGACTCCAGTGCCGTGGTACTGCAACAGTATTGCGATACGACTTCAGATATACCAGCAGCTTAGGGTCTGATGCAGTGGCATCCCATACCTAGAAAATTATCAACATAACTGTCAAGTAAATCATAAAAATAATCTCAATTTGTAATAAGCCAAAACTATTTGAACTACTATCACAAAATGGTGGTTTAGTATCTTCCCTTTAGAAAACCATAACCGCAATCAGAACTTAAATACCCAAAGACAAGTTAAAATGCCTCCAAATCCAATACCGAATTAGATGAAATGGTGAGATAGAGGGAGAGTAACAAGAAGCACGTATCTCTAAACCAAAAAAATAGCTGATGCTTTAAATCACAAACCCATCAACTTTAATGCTGACACTTACCTCAACAACATCAGGCCTTGTAGAGACCTGTTTGAGTTCAGCAATCTTCATTCGACGTTGAAGCTACAAGACAGCAAAAGTATTTTAGCCATGGGAATTTTGTTGAAGATTTCAAAGCAGAAAGCACAAATAGCATGTCTAAATATGACTAATCAATAAAACTAAACATGAAAGAAACACTTGCAAAAGAGTTGCAATGTCGAAGAGTAACCTTTTTCTTTTTATTAGAGACCCCCTTCTCCTTTTGTTGAGTTTCCTGCTCCTCTTCTTCGGAATCTGAGTCAACCTTTTTCTTCACGACTGCATCTGCAGTACTGTCATCCTTTTTGTCATTCTCCTGAAGAAATTGGAATATTAATATATTATATAAAAACAAGAGGGGAATAGGAAAGCCATAGTACCAATTAGAAAAGGAAATGACCAAGGTGTGCAATATAACAAAACAATCAAATCAGGATGTTATTTCAGATATTTTTACCTCCGGAGCAGCAGTTCCCATAACATTGAATTTCTCAAAGACTCTTCTGAATTCCTCATTCAACTCCCCATCTAATTCTGCCTTTTCAGGTACATACTCGATCTCTACATCTGGAACCTGTGGCTCACACGAATTTGAAAGAAAATGGTAAAACTAGTGATTGATAATTAATTATTGAGCCTATTAATAAAACTGTCTGCACTGTCATGACATTACTAAACCAGATACCAGTGTAATTTATCATCGAGTGGGACATTTCAATCACCGCCTGCATATTTATATACATAAAGGACACATTAAAGAAACAAATGTACCAGAACAACAGATATAAAGTTCATATTTTCAAATTATCATTGGACAAAAAAGACTTATAGACCCAAGTTACCTATATAAAAAGAAATATTATAAATTCTATAAATTTTCCCTTCTACCCATGATATACAGTTTATTAAGTTGACTACAAGGGGCTGAATTTCTACTAAAGCACCTATGTTATTAGAAACTCTGAACGAGAATAAAAAATAGAGCAAAATTTATGAACAATAATACACAAATAGTATATAAACTTTCAGATTCTAGACATATGCCTTCGCATTTCAAATCCATGTTTCAGTTGCTTTTACAGTGGGTATAACCAAATAAATAGAATAATAAGCTAAAAAATGCGTTCACCTGTTTAAGATAGTGAGAGCATTTCATTTGGCTGTAAAAATCTCTCTCAGTTTGTAGCCTTATCAGCATCAAGAAGTTTCACACTAACCTTATGGGATATGGAAGGTATAGGGTAGTTAATTTTTTTAAGGCCACAGCTATTATAAAGATTTTCCAACACCCAAAAGAGAATAAAAAATGAACTCGAAAATATTTGTATGAACTAGCTTGGAGATATATTGATCATCCTAATCTCAAAAAACAGGTACTATAATTTCTAACTTCCAAACAAACCTTCTTCAATTTTTGCAACTTCAATGTAATGTTCAGACCAGACAGTGAGTAAATTCACAAAAATCGCTTCTATAGCAGAAGAGAGTGCTTCACAATTCGCGCAATGATGCCCATCAGTCCATCAATTTACCAAAACTAGCACTAACAGAACTACAAACAAGTTACAAAAAACCTCAAGCAACAAACACCACATTGATTTCAGATTGTTACCTTTTGTGGATCGGCGTTCTCCTTTGAGCTGTCGTCGGCGGCACTGTTGCCTTCCTCTGCAGCAGCGTCGCTGTCATCACCTTCGGCGGTATTCTGCTTGTTCTTCTTCTGCTTGCGCCGCCTCCGCCGACGCTCGCTCTCCCGCGACTTCTTCGCAGCCGAAACAGGGGCGCTGTTAGGGTTTCCGGATTTCAAATCGCCGTTCGGCCGCGACAGAACCTCCGCCGCGCCAATTGCTACTTCCGCCGTCATTTTTTTGTGAAATTATTTTCCAATTTTTTTGCAGAAAAAATTTGAGAAACCCTCTGTCCAATTTCTTCCCCTCTCGGTATCGAGAAAAAGTGGAGGGAGAATTGGGATGCAGAATTCTAGTCGCAGGATTTTATGCACTAGATTGAACTAAACGGGTCGGGTTAAAAGTTTCTTATCGGGCCTTAATATTGAGCCCGATAACTTTAAATTGGGCCCTCGATCAGTGCAGTTAAGATGGGCTTTTCTTCGCTTTAGACGCATTGCTGTGTATAATTTTCTGAATATTTATTTATTTATTTTTGCATTATATTAATTTCTCACATTTGAAACAAATGATCATAACTTCTTTCAATATTGATGAAGTGATGATTTTTTTGTTAATTGACTAGACTAGGTAAACCATGTATTTGTGTATTATTTCGTAAATCACCCGGGTAGTGCAAAAAAAAAATCGGATTTTATCAATTGGGAAGGGACAATAAACCAAATGGACAACGATTATTCCGATTTTCAAGTAGTTTTTTTCATTAAAAAAATGAAAATTTGATTGATCGTGTTTCTCAATACGTAATCCCTATCTACAATTCCGGATTATGTGTTAAACAACACGGAATTATAGAGAGAGATAGAGAGGAAAAACCAGGTTCCGTGTTGAACAACACGAAAAGTAGCACAATTCGTTTTTTTATTTGAAATATACATTATTCAAGAATCGTAAAAATATAAAATGTACATCAAATCCCGTTATCGTAGCATCTACCGATTTTCTTGGTTGAGAAAGTTTGAGAGAATGTAAGGTTTTGAAATATGAAAAATTAGTAAAAATCAAAATTAATCTGCTACCAATCAATTTTCACTTTGTAAATATCATTTTAATTATATTTATGCTTATAATGTTTACCCACTAATCAATAACCTAATCTCTTGAAAAAAAAATTGACCAATAAATAAAAAAATCGACATTTGTTGCACGAAAGCGAAAGAGCCCAAAAGGCACATGCAAGAAAGTAGACCACGATTATATATGGAAAGAGATGGCTCATAAATGCCAATCCGTGGTAGTTGCTTCTGCCCGTGAAATATCTAATTCCCTATTTATCATAATTAAATAACATAAATAAAATATAATTTCCTATTTTTTAATGCAATTATTGTTGCTACAAAAGAATCAAAATTCACCAAACAAATTCGTTACTTCCAACAAGTTGCTAAAATTCATACAATCAAACAAGACTTTTTGGCCTAGTTCCCAAAACAGCATATTTCCAATTTCCTACTGCATACTTTAATTACCATTTTACCATACGAAGATTTAACCCTCGACCTAACTTATGTAATAGATTAATTGCCTAAAGTGAAAATCTATATATAATATAAAAAGAGGATCTATGCCCTCAATGATTGACATGTGGCAAATGTTGATGTCATATCTCCAAATTGCTTAGTTGGAGTTCAATTGATTATGTGGCATCTCAAATTGATTAGTTGGCATTTCATTTTTGGTATGTGTTAAGATTATTTCCTATTTAATATTTGCACAATCATCTAAACATTACCACATATACATTTATTATTTAATGCATTTAATCTATATACAAATTCGAAAAATATTTATCTTATTTATACTTTTAATTTTCGTAATATATTTGTTTGAATGGCCATTTTTATGAATATTCAAATAAATTTTAGGAATTTTTTTCATTGTAATAATCGACTAATTTTATTAATAAAATACATTTTTTTTTTTAATTTTTGTAGTTATAGAATATCGTAATATGCATTCAATAAATTATATTTGTTTAAAATACAACATATAAATACACAATTGAAGTTTTGACATCTTCAATTTTGATCCTAGATTTTTCATTCATTTCATTTTTTGACTTCTTTCATTTAATTATTTTTTTCATTTAATTAAGAGAACTAAATAGAAACAAATCTTTTTTCATTGTTTATTAATTTACCTTATCTCACATACGGATTGTGATAAAATATTAATGGTAATCAATTAATGATATTATTTTAATTATAATTTACCTTACCATTCTTGAATTTTATAATGGATTTCTTCAATTGAAATTTAGATACATACAAATAATCCGTTCATATTTTTTTCCCTTAATTAATATTGATTATGATAAATATATTATGGTAACATTCTTATTTTACGGATTAATATACAATAAATGCATCAAATCATTAATCAATAATATATTTTACTATTTTAGCAAAACCTAAAAAATCTTCTTTACACTAGAAAAACTAACACCTATAAATACTGCATTTTTCATCGATTTGTCATAATTCAGACGTGTAACTAAGGGAAATGTTTTGTTGTGTTTCTTTTCTTCTTCCCCCTTTCCTTTTCATTTTATTATTTTGTTATTCTACATAATATTCCACAGATTGCATTTCAATGTATTATGTTCTTCATTGATATATTTGTTTTGTAAAGATTCGTAACTACTTTATGCAATAAATAAGTGTATAAATTAGAATAACGATTGTTTTTTATTATTTGTTTTGTTAACATTTTTTTTTTCAGTACCATGTCTTTATTTTTTTCTATAATATTATTTTGTTTTTCATTTTCATGGCTTTTTTTTATTCCTTACCATTCGTTGCTTCATTACAATACTTTTATTTATCATTCACAGTTTTTATTTTTTTAATGTATTCAAACTTCCATTAATTTTTTCCAGTCCCATTTTTTTTATATTTTTCTATTCACTATATTTGTTCTCGTGCTATTCTTCATATTATTGTCATTATTATTTTTTCTTTTGTTATTTTTTATGTTCATTTTGTCACTGTTATTTTTTTGTTATTTTTGTTGTTCATTCGATTTCACTGTTTATTATTCTAAATATTTTTAACGTTTTTTAATGGCATCCATTTGTTATACCATTAAATTCTAGCCCATTAAATACGTGCCCGATAAATCCGTGATTTTGAATCTTTATAGATAGATACCTATTTCTTATCCCATTAATTCTCTTTTTCTGGCAAATTTGTTTTTCGGGATGCAATTCTCGCACTAAAATTTACTAAATCACGAACATAAATTATGAAATTCTCTCTCTAATCCTATTCTCTCTAACTTCTCTCTAGATTTTTTCAAGATTCCTCAAAAGTCATTTTTTAATATTTATTTACACTTATTATTTATTTATTCTATTTATTAAGCATGTTTAAATATTCAATATTTTTGTACACATTAATTAATATTTATTCGACAATTATTTATATTTAACAAACATAATTAATTAACAAATAATTGAATTAAAGAAAAAATCATAAACCCTAGCTTGCCCCACCACACCCTAGCCGCAGTCGCAGCCGCAGCCTCCAACCCCCATCCAGTGGCGGAGCCACGTTCAAGTGTGGGTGGGCTGAAGCCCACCCTGGTTTATGTTTTTTATGGAATTTTTTAATGCTAAAATATGTTTAGTTATCATTTTTATACACTATTTTAATCCTAATCCATTTTAATTAGCCCACCCAATAGATTTGTAATATAGTTTAAAGAGCTCTAATAATTATATTATGGATAATATACAATTTAATATAAATAATTTAATTAAAACATAAAAATTTCTATTTATTTTGCTTTATATTTTTGAAAAAAAAATTCAGGGATTCTACCTCCGAACCCCGTAAAATTTTAGCACACCCTCACCGTAAATCCTGGCTCCGCCGTTGCCCCCATCCCCTTTAGCTTTGCTGCATCTGCCATGGCAGCGTACTTCCCTTCTGTTGCCAGCCAGTTATCACGGGTCATTTCACCGCAGACCATCAAGGATGGCGTTTCGGCTCCACCGGCAACCACTATACAAATTTTATTTTTTTTCTTGCAGAAAACCTTGAAATTGCAATCCAAATTCGTCCTAAAAATGAAACTAAGATTTAAATATATAACATACGTAGCTTGAATATATAGACTTTCCTTAAATTCAAACTGGAAATGCAGAGACAATTTTTGTTCAGTGGAAAAATAAAGAAAGAAAAAGGAGATGATGGGAGGAAAAAAAAGATTTGAGAGAGATAAAGTTTTTTTTTAGTACGGGACTTCATAAATTTAGTGCGAAATTTAGCATTTCAGTTTTTTTAATTCATTTGAACAATTTATTTTAATTTTTCGATTCCATAAATATTATTTATTATGATTTACAAATATACCGCATACTTGTGGTTAGGGTTATGATTAGAATTAGCATTAATATTAGGGTTATGGTTAATATTCATGTCTTCGTATTAGCATTATTATTATAATAAGGATCATGTTAGGATTACTATTAGAATTAGCATTAGCATATTAGGATTAGTATTAAGATTAAAGTTTGCATTAGCATATTTTGATTTCTATTAGAATTAGAATTATGATTATTATTATTATGATGATTATGATTATGATTATGATTAGAATAAGGATTATGATTAGGATTATGATTAGAATTAAGATTAGCATTGTCGATTATTATCGTGATATGATTATGATTGTGATTATTATTAGGAGATTAGAATTATGATAAGGATTAAGATTGGGATTAGGATTAATGTTACCATTAGTATTATCATTAAAGCTGGGGTTATGATTAACGTTAATATTAGAATTAGGATTAACATTAGTATACTAGGATTAACATTAACACTAGCATATTATGATTGACATTAACATTAGCGTATTAAGATTATCATTAACATTAGCATTAGGATTATGTATAACATTGACATTGACAATGGCATTGGCACCAGTAACATTAGCATATTAGGATTAACATTAACATTGTATTAGTAATAGTAATAGTATTATTAGCAGGTCAGTATTAAAATTTGTAATGGTAATGGTAATGGTAATGTTAACATTTTGTTTAAAGAAGAGTCTTCATTTTTCTTCCTCTTCTTCTAAAAAAAACCCTCTTTTCTTTTAAATGTTTTTCCTCTTGGCCAACACCCTTTTTTTTTTCTTTTTTTATTAGATAAGAAATCTCGAATTTCTTGGTGCAATTAAAAATATCATAATAATAGAAAAGATTTTTCAAAAATTATCGAAACGATTTCTTCACTTTTCGAAAATGAGGGCTTTTTGTGTAAGAACCGAAACAATGTTCTAATCTTGCAATTTATGTTCTTGCATGTCTAATCCATGTTATAATCTTTGAATCTAAGTATTTTATGGTTAAAGATTTAAATATTTCTGATGTATGGAAATTTTGGCTAAAGAAAATGAGTTTCTGGGATTTTTTGGGGTTTCATGTGTAGATCTATGAATCTTAAGAGTTAATCTGCAATTTCTCAAAATTTTAGTTTGGAAAAAAATGTGAACCTTTGAATCTCACGACATAGCAAGTGGAATTTTGTTTATTTGACATTTGGTCATGGTTGGAATTAGTATTTTGTAGAAAATCACTTTTGGTGGTAAAACACCCACAAACACCTTAAACACACACCACACCACAAATTACACATAAATACTTGAAGAGGTCCAAGACCTCATCAAGTGAGTATAAGTATGTTTATCAACATTAATATCATTTTTAGTGGGTATATGTATTAGTATCAGTATCAATATTATCGGTATCGGTTTGAGTAATAGTATCAATATAATTATTAGTATTAATATCAATATGGGTATCCGTATAAGTATAAGTATGCTTATCAGTATTAGTATCATTTTTAGTGGATATATGTATTAGTATTAGTATTAGTATCCTTATCAGTTTGAGTATCCGTATAAGTATAAGTATGCTTATCAGTGTGAATATCGGTATCAATATAATCGGTATCAATTTGAGTATCAATTTAATAACCAGTACAAGTTTTAGTATTTAATATCAATATGAGTATCCGTATCAGTATTAGTATATTTTTAGTAATAGTATTAGTTTGAGTATCAATATAAGTAGCAATTTCAATATCAATATCAATATTTGTGTATGTAATAGTATCATTATTAATATCAATATCAGTTTCAATATTAGTTTGAGTATCAATATGAGTATCAGTATGAATATGAGCATGATTATCAGTATTAGTATCATTAATAGTATCAGTAGCAGTATCAATGTTAACATCGGTATCAATATAAGTATCAGTATAAGTATAAATATAAATATCAGTATGAGTATGAGTATCAATGTATCAGTATAAGTATAAATATTAGTATGAGTATGAGTATCAATGTATTAATACGAGTACCAATATTAGTATCAATATGAGTTTTAATATTAGTATCAATATGAGTATATGTATGATGATTAGTTTTATTATCAGTATCAATATTAGTCTCAATTTCAGTAGCAATATTAATATCAGTATCAGTATTAACAGTATTAGTTTCAGTACCAATATTAGTATCATATTAGTATCAATGTCAATATCAATACCAGTATAAGTATTAATATGAGTGTGCGTATCAATATTATATTAGTATTAGTATGAGTATCAATATTAGTATCAATATCAGTATCAATATCAATATCATTATCAGTGTTAGTATGAGTATAAGTATCAGTTTTTGTATCACCACGATTATCAGTATCAGTATCATCATTAGTATCAGTAGTAGTATCAATATTAGTATGTTTATCAATATTAGTGTTAGTGGTAGTATCAATAGTAATATCAGTATGAATATCAATATGAGTATTAGTATTAGTATATATATATATATTTTTTTTTTTGGTTATCAAGCTGAAATAGGAGACTAATATTACTTGCAATGTTGTTTACAAGGAAGTTTTTCAGGGAATATGAATGTACATCATATAAATTGTATATTGTGATTCAAATAGACATTTGTTGTTTGTATTATTTATATGTATAATTATTTTATCGTGTTAAGTTTATTTGCTGTTTATGCTAACTTTATTGTCGACTCCACTGATTTTTTTTTTGTTTAAATCAATGTACTTTAGTATAAATTGTATTTATTGTTAGAGTAGGTGACCAACAAGCCAACTTGTGGCTGTGGTCTTTCGTATTTATTATTGTAATAAACGAACCTTTATTCGTATTAATGATAAAACACATTGGCATTCTATATCTTTGTCCCTTTGTCACAAGCATAGATATAGTCCTTACAGTTATTACAAGTACTAGTAATTGATCGTAAGGATCGTGAGATATTTACTTAAGTATTATAACTGTTAAACGTGTTCCTAGTCGAAGGGTTACGCCACTAATGAGGATATCGGCCTTTCCCATTAAGACTAGCACTTAGTGTATGTGTACTGCATCTCATCAGTAAACGGTATTGTGATATCGGCATGCACAAGTGGGTGCTCGTAAGTTGACGAGTTCACTGAACTCCCTCACCCTAGAAATCTCTAAGTGGTTCCCAATAATCGAGTAGAGATATCTATGGTATAGTTGTACACCATTAGTCCTTATGACCTAGACATCACCGTGACTTCACTAGAGGACCAGCTGTATCGTGACCTGTCCCTGAGTTCCACCGAGGACCATCCCAAGGGCCGGTGTTCGTGCAGTCCGAAATCTAGTGGGAGGTCTGTGCATTGTAGTCGGGGATTCGATCGCTAGAATAGTCTTGGATGTCCTGTGTGTTCTGAAAGTTTGTATTCATTCTAAGTCTCTGGCCAGAGCTGACTAAGTGATGATTAGAGGATTCGATTCTCTAAGTCATGCACGTAACGATTACAACACCTAGAACGATCGCACCGTTATTGAACATATAAAGAGGTCTCGATGAACCAATGCCTCTAGTTCGATCGGGACATATGAATCGAAGGGACCGTACTGTACGTTAACTATATCTGAAGGTTCTTGCAGGCACTTCATTTGTATCTAGGGAATCATGACGCGTAGTTGCTAGACGCCAATCTTGATTCGTTGGGTGATTAAGGTGAAACGAGCTTCATCTTAATTGTAACTCGAAGGGGACGAGTTTTGACCACAAAGAGTTGTGGGCCCACGGCTAGCTTACACCTGAACCATCGAGGGTCACACTGCTCGTGCACATGAGATCTTTGAATAAACGGTCAGAGATAAAATAGTTTATCTTTGCATAATTGGAAGTCAATATGATTGAGTCCAACATTCGTAATTTGGAATTATGAATGAGAATAAGAAAAGGAAAAGAATAAGCGAACATGTTAGTGAACTTTCTAAATCGGGAAGTTTCCAAATTTAGAAAGTCCACTGAACTAGGGTTTCCACTTTTGGAAAGTTGGAAAATAAGAGATGGCACTCGTAATGACGAGAAAATTATAATGACTCGGAAATGGTAATCGTTACAATTTTTCGATCATTGAATTGAGAGATACGAGCGATTAAAGAAACTAACGAGCTTAAGCTGTTGGGCCCAGTCCAACTTAAGCCCGCTAGGGTTTCATGCTAGGGACTATAAATACATGATTTATAACCCTAGCACACACACACAAAAAAAAAAACCCTAACCCTAATCGGCCACCCTCTCTCTCTCGCCCTCTCTTCCGCGCGGCCACCACCGCGCCACCACCGCCGCTCCGTCGCCGGAAACGGCCGTTCCTCGGCCGGCTTTTGTTCGGTATTCTTTCTCCTTTATTTTCTTTCCGTTTTATTCTAACTACTTCGTGTCTAGTGCCACGATTTAGTAGATCGAAGTATACGAGGTGAAATCCGAGAGGAGGAAGACCGTAGATCGAAGAATCGAGGAGCAACGCACGAGCCGAAGCCGCACGCTGCCCCACGCGCCGCCTCGCATAACCGCGCGTGCTGTACACGCGCCGCCGTGAGCTGCCACACCGCCGCTGCTGCTGCTCCATTGCTGCCCCGATTCTACGGATTGGTTTCCGTAGTAATCACGACGAATCGTTCGCTCCTACCTCACGCGTCAAGAGGTAAATACTCGAAACCCTAGTTTCGTTTTAGGGTTTAATTTAAACTATGATTTCATGCTTGTGTTTGTATGATTTTATGTGATTATGTGTAATCGATTAAATCGTTGCGAGCATGTTATTTGGTTTAAATTGCGAGCATGTTAATTGATTTAAATTCGGTTAAATTTATTAGCATGTATGTTGTTTTTAATTTCGCTGGAAGCGCAAAGGTACGCAATTAATTGATTTAATTTGTCGGGCATGTACTTGTGTGCTTTAAAGTGGTTTAAATCACGTAAAATTTTTGTTTTCCGCTGCGTATGCGTGCCCGAAACCCAACATTTATTTCTTACACTTTTAAGTGATTTGTGTTTCACTAATGTGTATCACTTATTGCATTTGAACAATGAAAAATGTGCATGTTACTCAAAAGGTATATTAGATGTCAATGCACGTATTGTAAAATACTGATTTGATAATTAAGTTTCCTGTTAAGGATCCGAATGTATGGGACGGGATAGTTGTACCATGGGTCAGATAATGTATCTTATTTTTATATCACTTTTTTTCGTATTTTATATTTTCTTTATCATTTATTTCTTTTATCTCGGTACTTAAATCAAATGAAACTGATATCGGTTTTAAAAAATTAGATTATACCGTATTATATATCAATTATTCAAAGTTTTCGTTCAATTATTTTATCTAAAACCTATTTTTATTTTTTATATTACCCACATGCATCGCATTAGAATCTTATTTTCACTCGCAAAAGTGTTTGATTTACATCATCGACGTGTTTTAATCATTAAAAAAAATTGAATTAAGAATTGATCCCGTGCATCGCACGGGTGAGTTACTAGTATTCTATAAGCACAAATTTCACATAATTGAGATAGGCACTTTTTATTGAAATAATCATGATTTTATTATAAAGAAAATTAAATCATGCAGTTGTTCAAATTTTTTAAAGAAATGGTAAATAGCATTTAAACCCCCAGTAGTTTGAACTTGGTGCACATGACCCTTTTATACTTTCGATATTATCGCATGACCCCTGTAGTTTGAACTTTATGCACATGACCCTTTATACTTTCAATATAAACACATAACCCTCTTGTGAAATACCATAGGAGGTTATGTGATTTATAGTTAAAATACAAGGGGATCATGTGCACAAAATTCAAACCACATGGGGTTAAATGCTATTTACCCTTAAATAAAGAAATGAAGAAACATAATTTCGTGTTTCAACTAAGTACTCAAACAATATGCATGACTCAACTTCTAGCACACCATCAAATTTACATGGAATAACATAATTGTTATTGCAGATTAACTAATTTAATTTTCTAATAATTTGTGTAACATTTAAAGTAACTAAATAGAAGATATTTCATATGTGGTTGCAACAAATTGCATAAAAGTATATGTGACATTATTTTTTAGATGTGGGCCATGGAAATTAGCTAGTTCCCACTTCTGGAAAAGCAACTCTGAGTGCTGAGTATCTATTCGAAAATATACACACAAAACTATATTCGATTTGATCACTTTGAGGGGTGCTCAAATTACGAAAATAAATGCCAAATTTTTGGTGATCCCCTAAGTTATACTTAAATTACGAAAGAATCCCTCATGTTTTTTTAATTACAATTATATTCCTCGATTATGTACTGTTTTACACATCCATCCTTGAAAGTGTCAAGTTTACTTTTACTAAATGAGGGGTTTTTTCACAAGACATAGCTGAGGGATGTGATTGTAATTATTCAAACATAAGGGATTTTTTTGTATATCGGTAATTTTGCCCTTAAATAAATTCAAACAACCTCTTTAGTACAATTCTACAATCATGTTACATGTATATGTCTAAATCAAGATTGACAAATGCATACAACATATGAGGATTGTCTTTAAAAAAAATTATTCATTTAAAGACAAATTTACAATAAATACTTTACATAAACTCAAACAACTACTACAATTTTACAATCATGTGTATGTCTAAATCAAGAAAGCAAAAACAATTGCTCTAAGCAATTTTGCTTGGCAAATGCAGACAATACATATCACTATAATTCATCTAAAACTTGTCCAAAAAAAATAATAATAATAAAAAAAACTATTTCTTCTCAAACACTTTGCAGTGAGAATATGCAAATTAAACCATAATAAAAAAAATTCATTGTTCTATCTATATACTCATTAGTATATGATCAATAACACTCCCCTTTTCGACTTCGAGCTTTCGACTCTGCTTATTCCAAAGATGAACCGCAAAGCTCTCGCTTCGAATTTGCCTCAATTTCGCAACCAACCACTTCGAGTGAATCAAATTCCCACTCGGGCCCTTGAAGAGGCTCCCTATCCTACTCCAATCCACCGGATAAAAGGCCATCGGGGGCAAAACGGTAAAATCGTAACCGGCCCGTCCGCTCACCCTCGAAACGACCCTTGAAACCAAATAAGGCCCGTTGTGACCCCATTTCCTCCCGTTGAACGTGAGCGCGAATTCTTCGATAAACTTGTAAACGAGAGGATGCTCTTTATCGAATACCATCACGGCATTGTTCAACCGGCTCCAATTACCCGTTTCGTGATCGAGGGTTTGTGCGCCGATCGCGTTTTTCAGTCCACCGAAACTTCTCAAGATTATCACATCGGTGTCTAAGTAAATGCCGCCGAATCTGTACAACAGCCCTAACCGGAGCAAGTTCGATAAGTTCTGCCCTAAAGGTACAACTCCCGGGTTCACATTCCCCTGCATTAACCGGTTGTACCATGATTGAGCAGGGGTGTTATTGAACAAATAATTGAAATCCGGGGTAATTGCTGCTACTTTAAAACCTTTGTCGGAAAAGGGTTTCAAGATTTCCGACCCGTTTACCGAGTCGAGTGAACTCGAAGCTATGATTAAGCAGCCATTCGGGTGTGATTTGAATAAACTGCTTACAGCAAAGAACTCTCTCTCACCAAAAGACTCCACCGAAGAAATCCACGTCATGAAAAAACGAAACTTACACGAAAACGAACCGCCGCCGGCGAAAAATTCCGACACCCTGTCTTCGAACAGCTTCGGAATCATCGGCGCCAAGATTCGATTTTTATGAAGAAGCGGCAAATGGGTGTTCATTTTGGGAGTTGGGTTTTCTTCTGCGACCGAGTACAGTACGGAGGACGAGAGCTTGGCTTGCGAATGGACGGAGAAGAACTTTCTTGATTTTCCGGCGACATTTTCTGGCGAGGGAGTGGGGGTTCGTCGTTCCGGCGAAACGGGGAGTTGGGTACAGAATATGGCGGCGCTGTTGTAAGCTAGCAAGCAAAGAGAGAGAAGGTAGATGAAAGCGTAGAAAGATCTCTTGCTTCTCTGCAAATGGAGGAGAAGCTGAGAAGAAAAATTATGGCGGGTGTTTTCCATGGATGCTTGCTTCTCATAGTTGAAGAAGTGGGGTTTTTTTTGAAAAAATGGAGGTGTTAATGTATGTGCTGGCTTTTGTCCTTGCACAATTTGAGAATGATGGTGGAAGGAGCAATAAGTGTACGACCCTCTAGGTGTGGTGTAGTTGGGTTGGGGGGGTAGGGGGTG